>OX940930.1:20686331-21111161 GCA_954870645.1 Agrotis clavis
GACATGTCGGTGCTCTGCCCAAGCTGTGCAGTCTTGCACCGTATGCTCCACCGTGTCCTCCGGGCGATCTTCGCAGCGGTGACACCTAGGCGTTTCCTCCCTTCGCATCAGACACAGGTACCTCCCGAAACTTCCGTGTCCGGTGAGGACCTGCGTCAAGCGGTAGGTCAGGACGCCATGACTTTTCTCCAGTCACTCCTCAAAGAGGGGTCTTACCGCCGCAATCGCGGCGTGCCCGAGCCACCATCAAGCTTGATATTTTTTGTTTTCCTTCCACTGAGGGAGCAGTAAAAATAGCTCAGAAACTCATTATAGATTATAATTATACATATTATACATGTACAGGGTTTTGATTCTAAGTTGACCGATAAGGAGAAATCCGCTTCCATAAGAGCTACAGAAAAACGATCTTAGGAACCTTTAGCTTTTTATAATGTAAACAATTTTAGCATATTTATTTAATGTTTAATCAAGTGCGAGGTGTCCATAAAAATGAGTTGCCAATTTTTTTAATGCCCTTCGACTCTCTTTCAGGTAAGGATCGATTAAATTGGAATAAAATAATCAAGACGGCGGAAGTTGGTCAAATTCAGCAAAAAAATTTTTCATACAAATTGTAGGAATGAAAAAATAATTGATTTTTTATGATGCTATTTGGTTTAGTGTCATGTTAGGATAATTTCATTGTATGAGAAGGATAATATCTGGGCAACAGAATTGGGTCAAATCTTATAAAACGACTCGAATCTAACGAAATACGACTTAAGTTGTAATGTACCTAATATAAATAAAAAATGACATTCTGCGCATCTTGGAGGGTCTGAAACACTTATGCTGTTTTCTGGATCTTTGGCGACATCAAATACAACTTTCCACATGCAAAGAGGTAAAAATGATTTTAACCAATATTACAGACTTTCAAGAGCAGAATATCTCGAAAACTAAACAACACCTGGAAATGTTTAGGTACTGGATTAAACTTATAGAGAATTTATTCAGCTTTTATTTTGTTCATATTTATTATTCCGCTAGGACCTATGGTTTCCGACTTTCCGAGATATAAGCGAAAAACCAAAAAGTAGTACCTTCAAACCCCTCCCTCCCCCTTAGCTCAAGGGCTAGGGATGGGGACTTTCGATATGTTCTTCTCCTAACTAGTTCAAACAAAGTTGTGTAGTCAAAAATTGTGTTCCAAGACTTTCCCTCTACACCTTGTTTGGAACATCCGTTGACTGGGCTATTTACAATGTTTGTCTGGCAAGGGGTTGGAACTATCAAAAGTGTCTGGCTAAAGAGGAAACATCATCTACATATTACCCAAGTATTATATATAAAAATCAGCTTTTATACTATAACGTAAGTAAACTTATAATTTCGTGAACATTAAGGGTGTCTGGCAAGGGGTTGCCACCATGATAAGTGTCTGGCTGATGAGGAAACATCATCTACATATTACCCGAGTATTATACATAAAAATCAGCTTTTATACTATGACGTAAGTAAACTTATATTTTACGCACCTTTAGTACCGTTTACCTGCCAAAGCCACCATAACCCAAACTCCATAAATGGTCCATCGTCTTACCAGTGTTGGGAGCATCCGCTGACAAACTTTCAGCCTTTATAAAATAACGTAGGTCTGGGGTTCACGGGCTCTTGGGCTATACATTTTATAAACCTTGCAATATTACACGCCTACATCACTGCATCACTTTTCTCGCAAATCTTATAAAGAGATTATGAGGCATGTTGCAGAAATAATCATAAAATATATAAAAAACTAAACATTATTATTTGTTTACATTTTTGACATTTTTAATTTGACACTTGACAGATTGTTGAAAATACTTGCCACTTACTTTTTATTGTCTGAGGCAACGATACAAAACGGTACAGCCAATAATAACGTCACTTGAAGGGCAAGGAAGGTCAAGCGTATTTTATCAAAAATATCAATCAAATATGAACATTTTTCATTTTTGATTGGTTACTAATGATTAGTAACGCTATTCCTAGAAATGGTTTTTCAATTACAACATATTGAAAAAAATGAACAATGCCCATTGGGGTTGAAAATCATTAAATGAGTCGCTGTCCTTACCACCAGATTCTTCTTCTTCTTATCGTGTCGATGACAATCTAAATTGACTCGGCCCAGAATTGGGCCACGAGTTTAGCGCGCTCCGAACAATCCATTAGCTCCTGTAACGAACAGTCGGCAGGGCACGCAGGGCACGATAATAAGTGCCTCATCGTTTGTGGAGAAGCACCGCACTTACACTCCAGAGCTGAGTTATCAATGAAATTCCACCTGAACAGATTTTCTTTGCTTCGGCCTACCTGGGTACGAAGTCTATTTATAGATTTCCAGGTCAGCCAAGGCAGCTCCTTTCCAGGAGGAAGATCTTCAGCAGGCGCCACGAATGGATCTGGTAATGACGCACTGTCTCGCCACAGTTTCAGTCGCTCCTTAGAACAATCGCCAATAAGTGGGGAAACACACTTTAAAAAGCTTTTTCGGCTTTTCAGTCTTTGCGGCTTCAGGGTACTTCCATGCATAGGGTGTCGTATGTCTGAGGCCATTTTGGCTCTTTCGCAAGAACTTGCTACCGCACGGCGGACTTCCGGAGGCGCAATGCCTGCCAGTGGATACAGCATCTGTACCGGGGTCGGTTTAAGGCAACCAGTTATGATCCGGCACGTTTCATTTAGTGCGGTATCCACCATCTTTGCATGGGCTGAGCGGCTCCACACAGGGCAAGCAAATTCGCCGGCAGAAAAACATAGAGCTAGTGCTGTAGTCCGCAGAACGTGAGGCGAAGCACCCCACTTGGAAGACACTAGTCGCCTTAGGAGACTATTGCAAGTGTTCACCTTCTGTTTGATGGAGTTACAGTTCTTGTTATAGGTTAGTGATCTGTCCAGAGAAACGCCAAGATATTTTGGGTGGCTGCTGTGCTCGATAGAGACCCCATCCCAAACTATATTGAGTTTGCGGCCCGCCTCTCGATTGCGGAGGTGAAAACAACAAGACTGCGTTTTGCTTGGATTAGGCTTGAGTGAGTTAGCGAGATAGTAAGTGGCTAGGTTTCCAAGGGCATCTGAAAGGTTGACCTCGATTTCCTCAAAGGAGGTGGCTTGAGAGGTAAGAACAAGGTCGTCGGCGTAGAGGAAGCGGCTCGTGTTCTGACTCGATGGTTGGTCGTTGGTGTATATGTTGAAAAGAAGCGGAGCCAAGACACTACCTTGGGGCAGGCCATTTTTTTTGGCTCTCCAACGACTCTTGTCTGAGAGGAGATGGACCTGGAAACGGTGATTGTGGAGAAGTTCTCGGAGTATTCGGACAAATTTCTGATCGTTGGTCATAGACTCCACTTTCCACAACAATCGCTTAAGGTTAACTGTGTCGTAGGCAGCTGACAAGTCCACGAACACAGCGCCTGTGACCATTCCTGTTTCGAAACCGTCTTCTATGTGTTGGGTGAGTTTAAGGGTCTGATTACTGCAAGACTTAACGGGCCTGAAACCAGCTTGCTCTGGAATTAGCTTTGGGTCAATAACAGCCATAAGACGATTCAGTAGTAGTCTCTCGAATAGTTTATACGTGTGACACAATAGAGAGATTGGACGAAAGTTTTTCGGGTCGTCTGCTGCTTTGCCTGGCTTAAGTATAGCTATGACCTTAGACTTTCTCCAGAGACGGGGTACTGAAGCTGATTCCAGACAGTTGTTAAATAGTTGCAGCAACCAAGACACAGAAACTGGGCCAAACCGCTTTATTTGTTCAACTGAGATGTCGTCCAAACCGGAAGCTTTACCGCATTTTAGACCCTTAATCGCCCGAACGATATCAGCAAGATCGAACGGTGTACTAACTTCGCTAGAGTCGTCACAAGTTTTTAGTGTCTTAGGAACCCTACTAGGGCGACGTGTGGTTTACCAGATTTGAACGACTCTAAATCACCTGATGTTTTTCTTTGCGTTTCAGAGTTGCGGTGACTTTAAAAGACAGACGTTTTTCGGAATTCATATCTTGTAACAAACTGTAATAAAATGCTTTGGTTTTGAATAGGCAGGTTTCTATAAGCACAATTGCTGTTGTTGTTGTTAGTTGATTATATATTTTTATTTATTGCATAACCTCTAAGTTATATTATCAACCTCAACTTTTAAAACGTGTTATTTTTTGTCATATCGAAGCCTAATATTCCAATGTCCAGTAAAAATATTCTACAGAGTAAACGTAGCGTTTCACAATTCCACTTCCAACTGTAGTTTCCAAGCGCACACAGCACACACTAGCGAACACAGTTCTATTCACCCCACAACTAACAAAGCGTGAAGTCCTATTGTGATAAACAAACGTCTAGTCAGTAACAACAGGCACGGGGAGGCTCTGAGTTTGATAATTAATCATTTCACATGCTCTGTCGCTCGCAGGGGTGGCTACGACATACGTGCTACGCGCTACGAGCTGCGAATGTGCTATGTGCTACAGCTACGAATGTGCTATGTGCTACGCGCTACGAGCTACAACTGAGCTATGTGCTACGCGCTACGACCTTCGAAGTGCTATGTGCTACGCGCTACGAGAGATCTTTCTTTTTGTACTAAAAAAAAGATTATGTTATATGGTAATACTTTTTTTTTTAAATACACACTCTAAAATCGAATTTTTCACTACATCTTATATACCCCATTAATACTAGTAGCTACCGTAGGTACTTTAATGGGAATACAATCTTTGCTATAAACATAGGTGCCCTAAAAATAGTTACTCAACAGGGAATACCTCATTTTTCGAATGTATATGAAGTACCCTATTTTGTGATTTGCTATGAAGAGATGAATTCCCTATGGTGTCGACAGAAACTAATAAGCATCACGTCCTAAGGTAGGTACCTATCTTAAAAATATAAACTATCTATAAAACTTTACGAAAAACTGATACTAAAAATAAAAGTAATCATCAAACCCTCCACAAAACTAATTAAAAACCACGTAACGAAACTTCAAAGAGGTTAAATGAAAAGCAAAAAGTTCTCGATCCGTAGAAGTCGACTCTATAGTTTCCCAGTTCGCCGTCCTTATTGAATAGGCTTTGTCGCCGGGATGGCTTGAGAGGGAATGGGAGGAATTCCTCCCGCTTCCTCTGGCTCTCACAAGGCTATATTGCTAACCATTAGTCGGAAAATTTTGACAAGCACGGAATTTAACGTGGTTTTAGGTTTCATGAATGATCCTTTAGACTATTTTAATTAATTTGAGGTAATTAAAGTTATCTTAAAGATGTAGATTTAAAAGAGAAAATAATACCTTCGTAGTTCAGTAATTTTCCAATGAGATTGTTCTAATTGAATTAAAATATAAATAACCGAATTAAAATATATATTTAGGTGTTAACTATCTTTGTGACGTATTTGTAAATAGTACTTGTTGCGTGAAAGATTCATCCATCCATCAATCCATCCTCATGAATTGTCGCATTTACGAGTATAATAGTAAATACGAGTAGGTACTAGCACTAGCCCGTTGAATCGTTCGTTCCCTAGTTGTAAACGTAGACATATGTCTGCTTTCCGATGTGAATACAAATGCAGCGGTGAAAGCAGACAAAATTTTGAAAGGGATTTTAACGTTGAATTATTATGAAAGTTCCCAATAGCATGTCCCAACAACTAATACAATCCCGGGTCGACGGCGCGTTGTGTCCAACGCGCGCCTCAAGGAGCGTCAGAATAATGACGGGGCCCCCCTATAGAGGGCCACAGTCCTGCCGGGGTTGCGGGACATACGTATACCGCGACTCCGGCACACAAAGGGCTACTGAAGGACACCGTGGATTTTAGTCAGTAGGTACGAGTCTGACAGTCCCTCCCGCCCTGCCTGGGGTGGGAGGATACATTTAATGATTTTGCCGCTTAAAAAAAACTAATACTTACTTGAACATAAATTACTTGGTAACATTCCAAATAATCCATTTAATCGTACAAAATAGTTTTTCCAATATCTAAAAATTAAGCACGTTTAAACTTGAAAGCCAATGTTCCTAATGATATACTTCATACACTAAACTTCCTTCATTTCGCAAGTGAAACCGAACTTTATTTCGACGAGATAAAGTTTAAGTTTAACGGTAAAAGATAGAATAGATGGGAACTTATTACTGAAGTGAGTCCAATCGATTGTCGGCGCTGTGAAATGTTGATGTCGAGGACAAATTGATTCGGATAATATAGTGACTATAAAGGTCTTTATCGCTTGCTTTCCCTTTGATGAGAAGTTTGGCAAAGATATTGAAAAGAACCTTTGAAACTGTGATCATAGGTGTGAAATTACGATGAGCGATTGCAATAACTAAATCCTACTAATATTTTAAACGTGAAAGTTTGTGAGGATGTTTGGGTGTTTGTTACCTACATTTCACGCAAAACTACTGAACAGATTTGGATGAAATTTGGTAAACAGATAGTAAATAAGCTGGATTAATACACTTTTATCTCGATGTAATATTTCCGTGGGATAATTATTTTCGAGTTGTAGCGGGTATTTGTATCCTACACCGCCATTAAAATATCTAGGTACTTACTTATCTTCTAGTTACTAACGAACACAGAACAGGTAGGTATTTTGACATTCTGCACCTAAGAATGCCAGTCCTCAAAGAGTCTCTTTGAACTCAAAATACGTCAGCGCTTCGTTAGTTAAATGTTGAGGTTACTGCCAATTAAGCTTGATAGGATTTTAATAATCTTTGAAATTAAAAAGAAGAAAAAAAATTGAGGTAATGTAACGCCTTGTAAAGTTATTGCCACTGGTTGACTATCACTAATAGTCAACCAGCCAGTTATATAGCTAGCTCTAGCAAGCCTGCCAGCCAACCAGATACGATACTGTGAGAAGAAGCTATCGAAAACTTCCCTTAGGGTTATAATCGCCAAATTCTAGATAGAGGAAAAGCTCTGGTTTTAATGAGGATTTTGAAAAGATTATGGCACAACTAACGGATAAGATTACTTGCTTGGAGAAATGAGAGAGCTTAGAGGGAAAGCTCAAATTTTTTCCAGGAGTTGAATAGTTTATAAACTAGTATTTAATTTGATTATCGCATCACCTGTTTACACTGTGAGCCAGTATGTGAAAAAATCTGTTTAGTTTCAATAAAATACAAAACGTTTATCTTGAACCTAATGAAAATGTTCGAAATTGAGATTTTTATCGGTGCTTCAGAGTTGGCTTTTAAAGTAAAAGTTGTTTAATATGTATGAGTACCTTCTGTCACCCCCAGGAAAAATGCTAATAGGTTCAAAGTTATTCGGTATACGAGGAGAAAATGTCTGCCATTTTAAGTGGGCTCGGGTTAACTCCTCTAAATGCATATTAATAAAATACAAAAGTAACTTTTTCGTCTGTTCTGTGATTTATGTTTTACGTAGTAAAATCACCGAATGAGTCCTGGGCAGGACGGTAGGGAGGGACTATCAAACTTGTACTGACCAAAATCCACGGTGTCCCTCAATAGCCTTTTACGTTCCGAGGCCACGGGTACCCGATAGCCCCGATAGACCCCGGCAGGCTTTGGCCCGCTAAGGGGGCCCCGTCATATTATTGACAGCTCTTAGAGATGCGCGTGGAACACGACGCACCGTCGACCCAGGCATGGTCCATGTTCGGACAGCGAGTCGCCCATTACTCGCCGTCAGCATGCCCGCGCACACGCAGAAAATCGCTGGGGTAGCAGACAGATACGGAATGCCCAAGACAGGGATGACTGATGATCTTTGTGGGAAGCTAACATACAGCAATGGACGGTATATTGGCTGACAGACAATTATCAGGGTAAGAACGTAGGATTATCGTTGACTCCACGCGGGCGAAGCCGGTGCAAAGCATATTATGGGGTATTAATATATCGACGCAAGAAAGCAATCTTGTAGTATCTCGAAAAGTGGAACTTTACACCAGAGACAAAAAACTATTTAAAAAATTCATAACTCGTAAACTAGCTGAAATCGAGAGTAATTTTTGGAACACATATTTCATATAATGAAATTTATTAGATAACACTAAAGATAGTGTTCTAAAGTTGGTATAACATGAGTTTTTGTTTATAATGCGAGTTACAGCTATTGGTATTTCAATTTGAATCATCAATATTGCTGTATCTTGGTAGTTACAAAATAGTATTAACGATTATGATGTTGATTTTGTTGTAAATGTTTTTGTAAAATAGCTGATTTTATGGTACTTACAGCATTTTGAAGTATGTTTTCTTAAAAAAGGTATGAAAAAGTCCACGTCGTATCATTAAAAAAAACCTAAAAAAAATGGATCAGACTATCCGACGCAGTATTTTTTTTCTGAATTCAAATATGCAATAAAAAAACCCGTTTTGCGAGATACGACAAAATCGCTTTCCAGCGTCGATATATTCGTAAACGCTTATCTCCGAAACAACTCCAAGGAAACACTCCGGGACGATTGGTGCAGTGGCTGAGGGATTGGACAGCTGCGCTGCGTGTCGCGGGTTCGATTCCCACACGGACCCAATATTTGTATGATCTACAAATAGTTGTTCCGGGCCTGGGCGTTTGAGTATGTGACTTTATATGTTTTTAAACGCACCCACGATTCAGGAGAAATTCCTAGTGTGGGACAAAGTTTACCTCAACCGGTGTCTTTACAAGCTTTAAAAATAGGATTGTTCTGGACCCAGTACTGGGCTGCCGGCTTGCCGCTGGTGTCGCTTTTATCGATATCTACTAGATATATTGCGTCCTTGTTGGAAAAGTGCTAGTTTTCTATAAAGTCTATATTATTGATCTACCAACCGGACATAAATACATAATAGCTATTGTAGTTTACAACAAAAGACGGACGATGCAGTATATAGAAGTCTACAGAGAGTGAGACGTGCCATTCCGGGCGTCTATTATCTACTGGAGATGTACCTACTGCTTTGTAAAGTTCCCCTCACTTGCTTTGGAGGGGAAGCAGCAGAAATAACATACGCTTTTTATAACTTACTTGTGTTTACTATCTATTACTTTTATGTGATAATAAAACGTAAGACTGAAAGCTTACAGTTTTTAAATAACACAAATATAATAACAAAAATAGAATAACTGTATGTCAATGTGCCAATTCCAAAGCATAAATCTTAATGGAGAAAAACGAGCAAGAAACTCCATGGACACTCTTTTTCAGTCGCCAAATTTATTTCATAAACAATGTTATTATTAAAATACTGGATTACAAAACAGATTTTTTCTACCATTGATATATGAGTGAAGAACTAGGATCTTTTATGTAGGCAAGTATGAAACCCATCCGCGTAAAAATCGTGGCATATTCTTATCCTCAGAGATCTGGGGGCACGGCAGTGCCCCGCCAAGTCTCGAGCAAAAGGGCACGGCCGTACCATCTTTTCTCGAAGCGATTCGCGGCTGTTTCGCCCCCCCTATAACTTCGACGTGGACAAAGCTAGGAGTTTAGGTTTTCGGTGAATAATAGTAGGCATTAGAACAAGCTTAAGTTTGAAATTACATGCCAATTGAATGAATAGTTTAGGAGTTACGGTCGATCAAAGTTACACCATTTTGTCACTCACTCACTCACTGACTCACTGACCGATCATCAAAAATCTAAGGTACTTCTAGCAGACTTAGAAACTTCAAATTTTGCACCAAGATAGGTCATTAGCCACATATAAAGGAAAAATTATAAAAACATTAAAAAATGATATACCTTAAAAAACAATTTTATATTTGCGGTTTGGCAAGAACATTGTGTATGGATTTTGACTGCATTGTTAACTTTGTTCGTTGTTTAAGTTAGTATTCAATTGGATGAATACATACATAGAATAGAAAGGAATAATATAAATGTAATACATAGACTATAATTAATATAAATTAATACATAAAGTTCATAATTCATTAAATTAATAAAGCTAAAACTCCATTGTTTTGCGATAAATATTGTATGCGCGCTCGATAGATGGCGTTGTACCTGTCTGAATCGCGCTATGGTTTCGTTACAGAGCGCAGTCTAAGTAGTACTTTAAAATAATTCAATAATTTTCATTTGATAGCGCCATCTATCCATGAACAACCATTTCGAAACTAAAAAAATATTGTAGCGATATTCGGAGTAGATTTATTATTGTTACTGAAACAGTTATTTAGGAAAATAGTTTATTAATATAACATAGACATAGTTACATATCTAGTTGTTTACGTGTTATTTAGTTTAGTTATATTTTTAGTTTGTAAGTTAGCAGATATATATTTATTTAGTTATTTGTTAGTTACTTTAGTTCTATTTAGTTTGTTAGATAGAGAATGGGTCCTAAGCAAAAAAGTAGCTGAAGTCCAAGAAATTATGAGGACACCTAAAAAAGAGAAAGAAATACACTTACAAAAAATAAATGAGATCCCACCAAAAACATTAAATGTAAAAAATGCCAAGTCTCTTGATGCAGTCTTTCCATCGTAAAAAGTTTTGAGATCTCACAGAAGCCAAGTCCTATACAAATTATTTTGTAGTTATAAATCAACATTTAGTAATTATATCAATAGTTTTCTTTATATTATAACTATAGTGACTTGGCAATGAGCACAAATGAACTTGCTGCCTGGAATTATGTGCAAATGTTACTGACGAGACCTGTGATCAGATTATTTGTTATGTGTGAATCATGATGGTCACTACCGACTACATGTTCCAATACAATAATTAAGAATACCTTACGGGCCATCGCTTTATGAAAGTAAATGATGAATGTTAAGAGAATATATAAAGTAAAAGAGAATGTTTACGCATGCGGTGTGTGTAACTTTCAACTCCTCCAAATATGCCGTTTTATTTGTTTTTACTTGTGCTCATTGCCAAGTCACTATAGTTATAATATAAAGAAAACTATTGATATAATTACTAAATGTTGATTTATAACTACAAAATAATTTGTATAGGACTTGGCTTCTGTGAGATCTCAAAACTTTTTACGATGGAAAGACTGCATCAAGAGACTTGGCATTTTTTACATTTAATGTTTTTGGTGGGATCCCTTTAACACCCTTCCTTTATACTCCTTAGTATAATATCGAACGATTTTACGGGCTCACAACTTCCTTCAAATAAAGATGGTATCTATCTTAATAGATGGTTTACGATATTATGAGGTATTGTGTACGTATTTTTAACCCCCGACGGAAAAAGAGGGGTGTTATAAGTTTGGCGTGTCTGTCTGTCTGTGGCATCATAGAGCCCGAACGGATGAAGTGATTTCAATTTAGTTTTCGTTTATGTTAAAGCTTTTTCAAACGACCGAAGTGGTTGCTACTGCGCTGAACAACTTGTTTGCTTTATTGTTGCTTGTTATCAAAAATAATTACCTATTAGATTCTTTTTTTTTCTAACATGGTAAAATCATCAAATGAGTCCTCAGACTTGTACCTACTAATAAAAATCCAGTGTCCTTCCATAGCCGCAGCGTTTACGTTCCGGGGTCAAGGTAGCTCGTTTATTCCGCGACCCCGGGTATATAGGTATGTAATTTTGATTAAATTTCCCTCATTTTGATTAAAAATCTTTAAGTCCATCCTAATATGGTTGTCTGGAAGATATCGATATTAGCGATAAGACCGCCGTTGTACCCTTAAAATTATCAATTTTGTAAGTTAGCATATTATTCTATGTATTAGTTAAGCAAGTCGAAAGTCGTTAGCTTTTACGACTTTTATTATTTAGCTTACCTATTACTTCTAAATAAACAAAAAAAAACCTACCATAAACAAGGTAGGCTCCACATACCCTAATTGAAAAAGAATTGCCAGCTCGCAAAATTTCCAATATGCGATCGTTATTGGCATAGTAAAGCGAACCGTAAAAGGAGGCTCGCAATATCAATCATTCTTTCACGAATGCCTAGCGTTGTAATACGCTGTACACACTTTATATACCTATTACTGCCTTTTTGTATAGTGTCTCAGTGAATGCTTATATTTAAAGGACAGCAACAAACCATCAAACTGAACCATTAATTTTAACCATTGAAAATTGAATACTGTAATCACGAATAATTATATTCGACGCTATAAAAGTGCCAATGGAGATCTACGTGAAATAATATTTTTTATATTTATTTGATAGAAAAGGCATCAAACTCAATTAACTTTGAAATAACATCTTATCGCGAAACTAAAAAGAAAAGTCGGTTGAAACAATTGAATATACACTGATGCTAGTAAAAATAGCTCTAAGGCTGAAATAGAAAAATAAATGCACAATCGGTCATGATATATGAGTATCTACTAAAGGGCATAAAATAATGCTACAAGCCAAAATACATCAAGAGAAGCACTTTTGATTGATATAAGCTACCTATATAAAAGTATAGGCAATCTCGATGTAGGATGTTGTAAAAATACTAAAAGCGAGTGTCACCTTTCAGGCCCTCAATGTAGGTACAGCTATAAATATAGGACCAGTTAGGAAAAGTATGAGTTTGGGAGACGTCTCTGTATGTGACAATGGCTTTCTAAAGCTTGATGTGTCCTAGGACTGTGTGTAACAGGTGGTATTTTGTACGTGTGTAAATAAACTAAAAAAGAAAAAATCTAATGCTTTTTAAAAACTAAATAAAAAAAAACAGTACCTACTTTTTGATAGCCTTCTTAGTGCCAAAATAATAACAAAACATCCTAACATAACAATCTGATATACTGTAAGTACATTAATAACACGCACACACTATAATGTAAACAAGTACACGACTACATTATAATTTACATCGGTACAAAAGCACTCTAAATCACCCTACATTGTATATTTCCCTCCCCATCAAACCCAATTCAAAACTCCCTAATATCCGAGACAAAACTTTCAGCCTCAATATCACAGGCCGGGACAATAAAACGCTCCCAAATAAAAAAAAAATAAACGTCAAACCGAACAAAAGACAAAACACTAGCATTTTTTCAAAATTCAAATAAAGAACATGATCTGTTTTTTTTAAACACGCAACACGTAGTGTATACAGCCTTGTGTATAAAAAGTAAGAAATAAATAAAAAAAAGAGGAGGGAAAAGAGGTTTTACTCACCGTGCGAAGGCTTCAAGCTCCGTCTGCGCACTGATAAGGGTAGCGCGCCCTGCCCCACCGAGCGGTGCATAGATTATGCGTGGACCAGCGGGGCCGGATTGTAGATATCGACAATTGATTTTAGAGGTATTACCGACGTATTGTATGGGTGTTGTAAAGATAAAATTGATATATGTTAAAGGTTTTGACGGTTGATACTCGTAGATGGCTTTACGAGTAAGTCGCTTGAGTTTTATTACATTTCCGCTAATAAGAAAAAAGATATTACGTGGATTTTCAATTTTGATCTTATAATAAAGTTGGTTATATTTAAGATAAAAAAATTCTGTTCAAAAAACATTTTTTTTCTGGGTCAGCGTAGCAAAACTTCGTAGCAAGATAGCGTAGCAAACGGTTGGCCAATCTTTGAATATGAAAGTCTTTGGGGAATGGCTCAGTTCAGTAGAAGTTTTCCGACTGATTTGTTGCGGGGATGTGAAAATTAGATAGGTCAAGGTCGTAGCTTGGACTCGGTTTTCCTTTTCCCGGAAACCAAATAACAATTATTTATAATTGATCTGTTTACTTAGGAATAGAGTGATCTGATAAGGTATTTCAATTTTAAATTAATAGTTATAATATCCTTTATATATTAACCTCGAAGTAGGGCATCGGATAAAATACATATACAGATCCTAATCTTAGATACTAATATTATCGTGAAAGTTTTTTTGGATGGATGGATGGATTTTTGTTCATCTATCACGCAAAAATCGCTGAACGGATTTGATTGAAATTCGGTACACATATAATATGTGTACCGAATTTCAATCAAAACCGTTCAGATAATTAAACGATACGAACCATATATTAGTCTTGGTTTTAAACTATAAATAGTTTAAAACCAAGACTAATAGGGGAAGGTGGGGCATAACGGGGACTTTAAGGATAACAAACAATAAAAGAATGAATAAAATATATTTATTCATGAAAACTAATCATAGCACTTTGGTCACTTATTAATCTAACATTTGGCATAGAATTTTGTGAAATAACTAATCAAATAATGTCTTTAATCAAAATTTTCGCAACCCTTATGAAAACCCCGTTGTGCCCCAGGGTAGGGGCAGTACGGGGTACCCTATTCGGCCAACTTCTTCTCGAACTTTTATTTTTGTACGTACGTACCATTTTTACACCTAAAACAAAACAAATTATGTTATGAAATTAACAGATCATTAATTAAGGCTTGAAAGGGGCACAATGGGGACATCAGTCACGGGGCACAATGGGGTACCACATCCCACCCAATAGCCATGTCCCCGTTATGCCCCAATGAGACACATAATTTTAAAACATTTTTCAAAGAAACGCATCTATAGAGAGAGTGATTTTGTTCAAAATACATAAATATGTAAAATCTCTAGAAAATCACGATAAAAAACAATAGTTATTAATTTGAACACTTACCTTTTTACATGCGTTTACGTAATCACTAAAAATTATATGAAATGACGTCGAAAAATGTTTTAATTCGTAAAAAAAAAAAAACGCGGGCATTCCGGTCAGCGATCGCTATCAGATTGAAGATTGACACAAAATGAGCCCCTGAGCGACAACAACACACACATAATGCGCGTAGTTACTTGAATATGTTGATGCCCCGTTTTGCCCCGCGACCCCGTTATGCCCCCCTCTCCCTTATATGGTTCGTATCCCAATTTTTTTCTTCCCGTGGGTTAATTTTTGAGTTGTATCTGGTGAAGCCGTTGACAAGTATTTAAAATGATTGGTCGAAAATCGCGAAAATATTCCTGTTTATCTATTTTATAATTATCAATTTTTATACCATATCGAGTAAAATGTATTTAGTGAAAAACAAGTCTTGTCAAAGTTGTAATAGTCGTAATGGTCTACATCAGCTACACGTGTGCTACGTCGTAGCTGGAGCGTCGGTTTCTCTGCTACGCGACTTCGTAACACGTAGTAGTTGTTAGTGTAAAAGTAGTTCGTGTGAAGTTGTTAGTGTGAAGTTGCTAGTGTATTAGTAGTTGGTGTGAAGTGGCTTTCAGAAATTATCTAGCTTCCCGAACATGGATTTAAAATTAAATACCTAGGGTCGGGTATAATAATTGACCACAGCTCTATTTTTACCCGACTGTGCCTGAAGGAGTATTAGGATTTTACTTGGAAGCCAAAACATGTTTAAAAATCATTTATTGCTTTGAAATCTAGTATATTAATTATTTAATAGTCATTCTTAAATTAAATGTTAGACAATTACTTTTGGAATGTATAGCATCAAGGCACACAAAAGGTACATTTTACTCAGGGCTACCTCATGACAAAAAATACCCTTTGTCATATAATAGCAAATTCCTAAAATCTACTGGGAACTAAAAATATGTCTACCTACTGAAATGTTTTAACTTTCAGATCACCGTGGATCGAAAAGCACTTTAAATTCATCATCATCATTCATCATTTTAGCAGTAAGACGTCCACTGCTGAACATAGGCCTCCCCTATAGACTTCCAATAGGACCGGTTGGAAGCGGTTTACATCCAGCGTTATCCTGTGGTCTTCATAAGATCGTCTGTCCACCTTGTGGGTGGACGTCCTACGCATATATTAAGTGAATAAAAAGACACTCGCAAGGACATCTTTATTGCCTGGATTTATAAAATAAGAGGATTTGTAGAGCTTTGTTATCTAATAAAGATTTAAACTGATTGCCTGACCTATCAAACTATCGTCCGAGCAAAAGGTTTCTTACCCCTCGTCCATGACATACACGCTCGCGCGACTCGCGTCTTATCACACGAACTAACTATCCTGCACAATATTTTGCAGTTAATAATTTTTTTAACCTATATTGTCCCACGGCTGGGCAAAGGTCTCCCCCATAACCTTCCAATCTTTCCTGAGGCTTTCTCCGGCCAATCCGTCATGAAGGTGTCTAGGTCGTCACGCCAGCGTTTCCTAGGCCTCCCTCGGCAACGACGCCCGTCCGGCACCCACTGTGTAACGATCCTAGCCCATCGATCCTGATGCATTCTGAAGACATGACCCGTCCAATCCCACTTCAACCTGACAGTCTTGTTGCCCACATCAGCGATCCCAGTTTTGGAGCGTATTGCGGTATTCCGAATGCGATCGCTCTGCTTGATGCCAATACGCTACGCTCCATCGCTCTTTGGCAAACCTTGAGTTTTGCGACTCGGTTAGGGACCAGGTTTCATCACCGTAGAATGGGAAGAATGCACTATGTCGATGACTTTGCGCTTCAGGGATAGAGGTAGGTCACCTTTCATTAGCGACTTCATGGACCAGTAGATAGCACTTCCAGGCGTTATCGAACCGGGGCAGTCGATATCTCGGTTAAAAAATAGAGTACAAAAAATGACCAAGAACTGAATTTGAAATCGGCGTCTTTATGAAAACACCTTACGTTCAGCAGTGGACGGCAATAGGCTGATAATGAAAACACCTTTCGGCATCACCTCCACTCAACAACATGTCCTGCCACTTTCTTCTCTGTCTTATGTAACCTTTCCACTTAGTGCGCTACTGTGTCATACCTACCTAACTATATCCAGTTTTGTCCAGCCCCTTTTATAAGATAGTCCATCCACTGACGCTGGATATCTCAGTTGCTATCCTAAACACTATCTTTTTTTAACCAACCAACAACCGACTTTACATAACCAAGTTTTAAAGATGTCCAATCAGAAGCAGCTGTCAAACAAAACGGATTGAGTGAGACAGAATATAAATATCGGGCGATAGTCGGTTGTTGTTATTCTGCTACTTTATTCTATAACAAATCTGTAGAAGGCATCTATTGCGGCGTTTTTTTTTTTAAACGTTGCCTCACCTTAGGAATTCTCTCTTGTATCGTGGGTGCGTTTACAAACATAGAAATTCACATACACAAACACCCAGACCCGGAACAAGTACTTGCAAATCAAACAAATATTTTTTCCGTGCAGGGATCGAACCTGCGACACGTTGCGTAGCAGTCGACGGCTCAGCCACTGCGCCAACCGTGTCGTCAAATTTCAAATTTGTTCGGGCATAGCGTGATTATTGGCGCGATTTTCCTGCCCGTTTAAGGAGTTATAGTAGCGCATTCTGGTACATAGTGTGTCCCAGTCCTAAGCCCCCGTCTCCTTATTGGGTCACGTAGGATGACGCACCTCGGTTGAAGTGGACTGGCGAGTGCCCTCCAGCATAAGTACTACTTAAATGCAACTATCACAAACACTGCTCATTTTATATTCACTCGTTGTGGTTTTGTGGATAGAGCTGTTTATTAGTTTCTATGTTACGCATTTGTAACAAAAACTTTCGAATTGTGTTAACATGTTACAAAAAGTTTGAACAAAAACTCTTGTCGTAGTATAGGTAGATGTAAATACAGTGAAATTGTACGCATTAGGTATTTAGATTGCCATGCAACAAGAACACAAAATTGCAAGAGTCCAACATAGCTGCTTTAGAGATCTTTCATAATAATTTTTAAAGTAAAGGTTTTTAAACTACAATAAAAAAATAATTATCACGTAAGGGCGCTCCCTCACCGCGAGCATTCATCTGTAATGTAATAACGTTACACTTTTATGTTACATTACAGGTGAATGCTTGCTCGAGCGCCTAAAGATTCTAATAAACATGAGGTCAGGGTCAGTCAGCAAGCCCTGTGAGTCCCATAGTGGCGGGACTGTCTGTTTAAAATCGAATGAATTTGTAATATATTTATCTCTTTAAAACAAATAAATAGCTCCAAGTTATTCAGATACACTCTACTCACTTTATGTAAACAAAATTAGTAAAGCTGAAAAGTTTGTTTGTTTGGTTGAACGTGATAATCTCTGGAACTACTGGTTTGAATTGAATTTTATTGTGTTAGTCCAGGGCTCGGAAAACGGTTTATTTGAAACGTTTTCGCCTTAAGGCCAGGTTCCAGTACAGTCCGCAGCTATGAGCGCACTACCTCAGCCCCTAGCCCAGCCTAGACAGCGGTGCGGGCGGGAGGGACCATGTGTGTATATGCCACAGCGTAGCGTAATGCAGTAAGTCAATTACGTACGAGTGTGTCTGGATTAGATTTTCGTAAAATGATATTCGAGATAGTTTTGATTTTACAAAGTGCATACAATGGAGTACTTTCTTAGGCAGCAGTATATTTAATATGTGCCGAGTTTGGGCTCGTTTTGTTATGATGACATCTTACCTGCGGACTTGATGGAGTGACCTGAAGGTCTACATCGGTGACTGCCACTGGAACTCGGCGACGGATCGAACTAGATGTGCCGAGTTTGGGCTCATTTTGTTAGTTATGATGAGAACTTACCTCCGGACTTGATGGAGTGACCTGAAGGTCTACATCGGTGACTGCCACTGGAACTCGGCGACGGATTGAACTAGATGTGCCGAGTTTGGGCTCATTTTGTTAGTTATGATGAGATCTTATCTCCGGACTTGATGGAATGACCTGAAGGTCTACATCGGTGACTGCCACTGGAACTCGGTGACGGATTGAAATAGATGTGCCGAGTTTGGGCTCGTTTTGTTAGTTACGATGAGATCTTACCTCCGGACTTGATGGAGTGACCTGAAGGTCTACATCGGTGGCTGCCACTGGAACTCGGCGACGGATCGAACTAGATGTGCCGAGTTTGGGCTCGTTTTGTTAGTTATGATGAGATCTTACCTCCGGACTTGATGGAGTGACCTGAAGGTCTACATCGGTTACTGCCACTGGAACTCGGCGACGGATCGAACTAGATGTGCCGAGTTTGGGCTCGTTTTGTTAGTTATGATGAGATCCTACCTCCGGACTTGATGGAATGACCTGAAGGTCTACATCGGTGACTGCCACTGGAACTCGGCGACGGATCGAACTAGATGTGCCGAGTTTGGGCTCGTTTTGTTAGTTATGATGAGATCTTACCTCCGGACTTGATGGAATGACCTGAAGGTCTACATCGGTGACTGTGACTGCCACTGGAACTCGGCGACGGATCGAACTAGATGTGCCGAGTTTGGGCTCGTTTTGTTAGTTATGATGAGATCTTACGTACGGACTTGATGGAGTGACCTGAAGGTCTACATCGGTGACTGCCACTGGAACTCGGCGACGGATCGAACTAGATGTGCCGAGTTTGGGCTCGTTTTGTTAGTTATGATGAGATCTTACCACCAGATTTGATGGAAAGACCTGAAGGTCTACATCGGTGACTGCCACTGGAACTCGGCGACGGATCGAACTAGATGTGCCGAGTTTGGGCTCGTTTTGTTAGTTATGATGAGATCTTACCTCCGGACTTGATGGAGTGACCTGAAGGTCTACATCGGTGACTGTGACTGCCACTGGAACTCGGCGACGGATCGAACTAGATGTGCCGAGTTTGGGCTCGTTTTGTTAGTTATGATGAGATCTTACGTACGGACTTGATGGAGTGACCTGAAGGTCTACATCGGTGACTGCCACTGGAACTCGGCGACGGATTGAACTAGATGTGCCGAGTTTGGGCTCGTTTTGTTAGTTATGATGAGATCTTACCACCAGATTTGATGGAAAGACCTGAAGGTCTACATCGGTGACTGCCACTGGAACTCGGCGACGGATCGAACTAGATGTGCCGAGTTTGGGCTCGTTTTGTTAGTTATGATGAGATCTTACCACCGGACTTGATGGAGTGACCTGAAGGTCTACATCGGTGACCGCCACTGGAACTCGGCGACGGATCGAACTAGATGTGCCGAGTTTGGGCTCATTTTGTTAGTTATGATGAGATCTTACCTCCGGACTTGACGAAGTGACCTGAAGGTCTACATCGGTGACTGCCACTGGAACTCGGCGACGGATCGAACTAGATGTGCCGGGTTTGGGCTCGTTTTATTGTTTATGATGATATCTTACCTCCGGACTTGATAGAGTGACCTGAAGGTCTACATCGGTGACTGCCACTGGAACTCGGCGGCGGATTGAACTAGATTTGCCGAGTTTGGGCTCGTTTTCTTAGTTGTGATGAGATCTTACCTCCGAACTTGATGGAGTGACCTGAAGGTTTACATCGGGGAGTCGGAAACTTGGCACATCTAGTTCGATCCGATGCCGAGTGCCAGTGGCAGTCACCGATGTAGACCTTCAGGTCACTGCATCAAGTATGGACGTAAGATCTCATCATAACTTACAAAACGAGCCCAAACTCGGCACATCTAGTTCGACCCGTCGCTGAGTTCCAGTGACAGTCACCGATGTAGACCTTCAGGTCTTTCCATCATTCCGGAGGTAAGATCTCATTGTAGCTAACAAAACGAGCCCAAACTCGGCACATCTAGTTCGATCCGTCGCCGAGTTCCAGTGGCAGTCACCGATGCAGACCTTCAGGTCACTTCATCAAGTCCGGTCGTAAGATCTCATCATAACTTACAAAACGAGCCCAAACTCGGCACATATAGTTCGATCCGTCGCCGAGTTCCAGTGACAGCCACCGATGTAGACCTTCAGGTCACTCCATCAAGTCCGGTGGTAAGATCTCATCATAACTAACAAAACGAGCCCAAACTCGGCACATCTAGTTCGATCCGTCGCCGAGTTCCAGTGACAGCCACCGATGTAGACCTTCAGGTCACTCCATCAAGTCCGGTGGTAAGATCTCATCATAACTTACAAAACGAGCCCAAACTCGGCACATCTAGTTCGATCCGTCGCCGAGTTCCAGTGGCAGTCACCGATGTAGACCTTCAGGTCACTCCATCAAGTCTGGTGGTAAGATCTCATCATAACTTACAAAACGAGCCCAAACTCGGCACATCTAGTTCGATCCGTCGCCGAGTTCCAGTGACAGCCACCGATGTAGACCTTCAGGTCACTCCATCAAGTCCGGTGGTAAGATCTCATCATAACTAACAAAACGAGCCCAAACTCGGCACATCTAGTTCGATCCGTCGCCGAGTTCCAGTGGCAGTCACCGATGTAGACCTTCAGGTCACTCCATCAAGTCCGGTGGTAAGATCTCATCATAACTTACAAAACGAGCCCAAACTCGGCACATCTAGTTCGATCCGTCGCCGAGTTCCAGTGACAGCCACCGATGTAGACCTTCAGGTCACTCCATCAAGTCCGGTGGTAAGATCTCATCATAACTAACAAAACGAGCCCAAACTCGGCACATCTATTTCGATCCGTCGCCGAGTTCCAGTGGCAGTCACCGATGTAGACCTTCAGGTCACTCCATCAAGTTCGCATCCTAGCTAAAAAATAAGTGGTCCATAAAAAAAAATTACATCGTTTCAAAATTAGATCACTTGACTATTTTATTCTATTCCCGCAACTAACACGTAATCGCTTGTGTGTGTGACTTTGTTTCCATGTAGTAGTTCAGTTCTATGCCTGCTTACGTAACCGCGCGGGGGGAATTTTTGCGCAGCAACGACGTACGTCCATCCTCTATCACGCCTCGGCGGGTACTGGCGAGCGCCCGGTGAGCGAAATAATGCCAATATTTTGGGTATTTTATTTCTTGGAGAAAAATTATAACGAAATTTTAAAAATTGCTTTTACCATGCACTTCTAAATAATGAGCTGTTTTTATTTTTATACGTTTCATATAAATTCATTGTGAAATCTCTAAGCAGTGGATGTTTGAAAATTGTGATTTAGTGTCATGTTTGAGATTTTTTTCTATCGAGCCAATTATTCCAATTCGTGTTTCTATCTTTACCATTCACTCGAGGATATGTTCAACTTTAATATTATGATTTTTTTTTATTAAAAATATCATTGTTAATGAGACTTTCAGGCGTTTGAAAATCTTAAAAATTACTGAAAGCCCGCCTTAAATGCCTAAGAACTTATTTGTTTCGGTTACGTTCGAACGGAACGTAAAATAAAATGGTTATAAAGAAGAACAATATATTTTTATCGTTCTTGGTTAATAAAGCGTTTTAAACCGTTTTTAACCATAGTTTTGGCTTCAAGATGTAGGTAAAAAATTAATATTGCAAACATTTTGTTAATATACAGCTTGACATAAAAATGTAGAAAACCGGAAGTCGCCATTGTCTTCGCGCTACCAGCACTTTGAATGATTTTATTTTATTTTTTTTCACTTATTACGTTAGTTTTATGGCACAATAATAAATCTAACAAACCTGCGGTCTTTGTTTACATCAAATATCAAAGATTTTAAAACGCTGTCAGAAATAAAAATTTTAGTTCCGTTTCAATCCGTTCTGGCCAAGCTGTACACGCCCGCACTATTACTTTCTTTCATCGTTTTTTCGAGTACCTATTATTAACTTTAATAAGAACAATGAAAAAAAAATGTTTTTAATTTTTTATTTTTTTAACCGGTTTTTTTTTTTTAAGTTTAAACCGGTTCTTTCCATTTAATTCAAACGTTCCTATTTCGTTTTCGTTCCGAACAAAATGAGGCACAAAGAACAGTTCTAAACGTTTAAAACGTTATTTTGGAAAACGTTTCCGAGCCCTGTGTTAGTCTATTTAACATCACGCTACGTCCAATAGGAGCATGAATGAAACCACGGGGAACAGCTAGTATTTAATCATTTATTAAGATAAGGTGAATCATGCTGGTGGGTACTGTCAATAAGGCTGCGATTCCACTGAGGCGGAGTGGAGCGGTGTGGAGCAGAGCTGTGCCGCGATTCACCTATCACGTAACACTTTGAAATGGTGTGGATAAGAGATGCTGATTTCAAGCCATGTGATTAGTGAATCGCGGCACAGCTCGTCTCCGCTCCGCCTCAGTGGAACCGCAGCCTAAATACTGTCCGTGGTACCACGTTTTAAACGTCTGTTGAACACTTTTCTAAAAAAATGTCAGATTATAACGTTGAAATAAGGTCCGTTTTGCAGTCACAACACAGTTTTTTAGACAAGTGTTCAACAGATGTTTAAGTTTTTGTAGTAAGGCTGTCTACATCTAACTTTGCATTTGCACAGCATATCGGCTAGTTTCGGTTTTGCAACATTATCTCTGTCGCACCAAGCAATAACCAACCATAAAGAACCAGCGACAAACGTCACATGGGTAGTGTGTAACAGAGACCATGAGACCACGCTCTAGGAAACCGTAGATTGAGAAAAAAAAGTCGGTACTAGTGTTAAATAACCATATTTATTCTTTCAATATAACATACATGAATTCAGGCCATTTTCATACAATTTAAATTATGAGGAACTTATTTTAATATAATAAACTTAATTTTACTAAATTAAATAACTACTAGAATAACATAAATAATATGTCTAATATATCTAAGATACTTATAATAAATCTGTAGAGAGGTCAATTCTGTACATGAAATATATTTCCAAAATAACTATCAGGGGGTGATTAGGGATCGATACTGATGCCAAAAATGCAATTAATAAAATTATTGTCTGTCTGCCTGTCTGTCTGTATAACCGTTATAGAAACAAAAAACTACTCGACGGATTTTGACGAAACTTGGTACAATTATTTTTCATACTCCTGCGCTGGATAGAGTATACTTTTCATCACGCTACAATCAATAGGAGCAGAGCAGTGAAGGGAAATGTTAGGAAAACGAGAGAAGTTACTCCGTACACGCTAATCTTCGGAACTACTGGACGAATTTGATTGCTTTTTTTGTTTTTTTGTATAGCTATTAAGTCTAAGCAACATATAGGCTATAATTTATCTTGGTAACTTGAACACCTGATGCAGAACTGCAATAGATCAGCGAAACTATAAGAGATACAAAAATAGCGCCATAGCAAAAATTGTTCCGCGTGATGAGCATTTTCTGCTGAGAAAATAAATTTGAAGATATGGAACACCTGATGTGGAAGTCCAAGAGCCCAGCTACACTATTACATATACAGTAATGACGTCTTAGCAAGAGTTGTTCAGCCTGATGAGCACTCCCTGTTGTCGTATAAAAACCGAAGATCTGGAACACCTGATGTGGAACTCCAAGAGCCCAGCTATACTATAACATATATAGGAATGACGTCTTAGCAAGAGTTGTTCAGCCTAATGAGCACTCTCTGTTGACGTATGAAAATTGAGATCTGGAACAACTGATGTGGAATTCCAAGAGCCCAGCTACATTATAACATTTATATGAATAACATCTTAGCAACAAGAGTTGTTTAATCTGATGGGCATTTCCAGTTGACTTACAAAAATGAAAGATCTGGCACGTCTGGAATCGTCATGCGCGTCCCGTTGTTTTCCCGTCCCAGGCTCTAAGATATGGACATCAAACGTTTCAGATCTTCGATTTTGACGACCCCATTGTCGCTGCATAAGCAACAGGATCCGCGTACGAAGTCGCTGGCAGAAGCTAGTAGGTAATAAAATATTCGAATTAAAATATCACGCTAAAATGAGTCAATCATTTCATAATAAATCAGTACTATTTTTCTATGATTTTCTTTCTGTTATTTTTCACCTCCTTTTAGCAATTTTCGCTCTTTCTACCAAGCGGAAAACCCTTAGGTACTTTTTTGATGTCATCGAGTAATATGGCAGTATTTGCCTTTATGTATATTTGATGGAACAGACATGTTAAGTTATAGGAAAAAGACTGAGATAAATCAACATGGTAGACCATGCACCTAAAAGACCGATTTCATCATAGAAACTTACCATTTCAACACATAATAATGGCTTAAGTGATATCATTAAATATTAACGCTGATAGCACTTGAACCGTTTAGATGTTTTGATCGCTTTCAATTTCATCCCCAAAAGTCATAGATAATTTTCTACAATAAAAATAATTTGCACTAATCAACTAAATGCATAACACATAGTTATCTTAATAAATAATGTTTAAAATAAAATATAATATTTTAAATACAAGTACAATAGTTAGGTATGACGGGGCCCCCCTCTCAGAGGGCCAAAGCCTGCCGGGGTCGCGGGATTATTTCCTTACCGTGACCCCGGAACATAACAGGCTACTGAAGGACACCGTGGATTTTAGTCAGTAGAAGTCTGACAGTCCCTCCCGCCCTGCCCGGGGCTGGAGGACTCATTTGATGATTTTGCCACGTAAATAATAAAAAAAAAAAAAAATACAATAGTTAGGTACTACAGTACTTATTCCTCTAAAAATCCAAAAAAAAAATATTTTAGTTATTTAAAATTAAATAATACTAAAATTATTGAGTAGCACGTAGTAGGCGGGCTAGTGCTTAATAATTATTAAAATAATGAACGTAATAGAATCATTCGCTTACTAAATCAAAGAATATTTATTATTTAAAGCAGCATTTTCACTAGGAGACATGACAGACACAGTCGCGGAAACATATCGCCCAACATTGACAGTTAACTCACGACAAGTTGCGCGACCCGTAAATGTACCGCGCGACGTCGGGCGACATCGCGTGGGTCTTGTAAATTTCGTATTGAGCGACAGGTCGCGGAACAAATGTCCCCTAGTGAAAATGCGGCTTAAGGCACATGCGATAGTGGAGACATCTAAAGATTTTAAGTTATCTGTGTAAAAGAACATTTTGTTCGACGACGCTACATTTACTCGTACCATAATTCTGATTGCTACTACTACGTACAGTGAATAAGATACAATTTAGGAAATGAATTGTAAATTGTTGTGTTGATTTAATAGTATAGTAACGACGACACTCAGTACAGCTGTGTTTTTTTTTAATAAAATTAAAATGACTAACTATAATTTAAAAAAACACACACACACACACACGTTTGTCTTTATAAATTATAAATAAACCTGAAATATTATTAACATTTTAAATTATTTAAGGCCATAGCAGTAGAAGACAAGCAAACAGGTAATTAATGTTATTATATTTACATAAAAGCCATACAAAAGGTGAAGGCACTAATCGGCAGTAGTCCTATAATATTTATTAACTTATCTGTGAAAAGAGAGCATAGTACTTTAAACAGCATTTTACTACATATTCTATTTACTATTTTTTTTAATTATTTAAGTATTAATTACCCGACTGTGACCAGCTCAAAAGGAAGGGTAATGATTTTGTACAGTGCTAACCATTTTCAAAGAAGCTCCAATCATATTTCTTTGAAAATTTATATTAATCTTTAAAACTTAGTGTTAATATTACCAGCCAATTTAAAATTATAAATAAAACCATAAATTCGTTGCTAACGATTTCAAAATATTTTTTTTTCTAAATTAATAATGTTGAACAATTTAAAATTAAAGCCTCAATTTGAGATTAAATGACCTTTCATACTCAAGTGAGAGGAAACTCACTAAAATAAAATATATACTCAATAAACATAATAATATATTATTTAACAATATAAGAAGTTTTTCCATACAGTCGCTTGATAAATATTTTGTACTTGAGGCCATGTTTAGTTGCCTTTAGTATCAAATGGCGTTTTTGACAAACATAATCAGTAACTTCTACAAAGGTCCCGTCACACCACTATGGTTTGAATGTACGCGCGGTGTCGGACATCGGATTCTGAGCCTCTACCATGAGTTGTCATTACGATGCTCGATCATACCCGATCGCGTATGGCGCTCTCTTTGGTTGAGAGTTCATACAACCTTAGAGCGGGCCAATGAGAGCGCCATACGCGGTCGATATCGATGAACGAGTATCGTAATCTCATGGTATGGGTACTGATAAAGTTATAGATACAGAACCGAAGTATATATCAGCTGAGTTAGCAGTTTATTCCTACCGGTTCAACCGAACTAAGGCATTTTAGGGGGCTTATTTTATCTCACTTTAACGAAAAGGGAACTTTAACTCAGACTATTTAGCTCTTATTTTTCAATGTTTGAACCTCATGCATTTACAGTGGCGTAGCTAGGTGGGGGCAAATCCCCGGCCTCGCACCTGAAGAGGCCACGCGCTCAGAGAAAAAAGTGACAACGGCTATCACAAGTTTGCAACCAGTCCGTAAAGTAATACAACTTAACTTCTATTAAGAAAACTCAATCTCGCAATGCTGATGTCGGGATGATCTCGTTTAGGTCTAGCGCCTCCACTGATTGCGCGAGGCCCCATGTTGCAAGATAACTTGGGTACGTTTTATTTGTAACTGGAAACTGAAAGAGTCATTGAGTTCTCGCAAAGCCAAAAATGTCTTTGAGAATCACATTTGGTATAGATGACTTGGGGGAACCGAGCCATCTTACTAGGGGGCCTCGCGCGAGCAGTGGAGGCAAGTCATATTTTTCGTCCTGAAAGCGTCTTGCCCCCTCCTAGATCCGGTCTCACTACGCCACTGTCCATTTATTTTATCCACAAAAAACATTTTGTTAATATACACGCCCGCGCTATTACTTCTTTCATCGTTTTTAAACCGACGAAAAAAAAAAGGAGGAGGTTCTCCTAATAAGAATAATGAAAAAAAAAATGATTTTAAATGCTTTTTTTTACCGGATTTTTTTTAAGTTTAAACCGGTTCTTTCCATTTCATTCAAACGTTCCTATTTCGTTTTCGTTCCGAAGAAAATGAGGCACAAAGAACAGTTCTAAACGTTTTAAAAACGTTAATTTGGAAAACGTTTCCGAGCCCTGTGTTAGTCTATTTAACATCACGATATGACCAATAGGAGCATGAATGAAACCACGTGGAACAGCTAGTAGTTAATCATTTATTAAGATAAGGTGAATCATGCTGGTGGGTACCGTCAATAAGGCTGCGATTCCACTGAGGTGGAGTGGAGCGGTGCGGAGCAGAGCTGTGCCGCGATTCACCTATCACGTAACACTTTGAAATGGTGTGGATAAGAGATGCTGATTTCAAGCCATGTGATTAGTGAATCACGGCACAGCTCGTCTCCGCTCTGCTCCGCTCCGCCTCAGTGGAACCGCAGCCTAAATACTGTCCGTGGTATCACAAAAACTTTTAAACCTCTGTTGAACACTTGTCTAAAAAATGTCAGATTATGACGTTGAAATAAGGTCCGTTTTGCAGTCACAACAGTTTTTTAGACAAGTGTTCAACAGATGTTTAAGTTTTTGTAGTAAGGCTGTCTACAATCTACATCTAACTTTGCATTTGCACAGCATATCGGCTAGTTTCGGTTTTGCAACATTATCTCTGTCGCACCAAGCAATAACCAACCTTAAAGAACCAGCGACAAACGTCACATGGGTAGTGTGTAACAGAGACCACGCTCAGAAAACCGCAGATTGGGAAAAAAAAAGTTGGTATTAGTGCTAAATAACCATATTTATTCTTTCAACATAACATACATGAATTCAGGCCATTTTCATACAATTTAAATTATGAGGAACTTATTTTAATATAATAAACTTAATTTTACTAAATTAAATAACTAGGTACTAGAATAACATAAATAATATGTCAAATAATATGTCTAATAATAAAATATTCGAATTAAAATATCACGCTAAAATGAGTCAATCATTTCATAATAATCAGTACCTACTATATTTCTATGATTTTATTTCTGTTATTTTCCCCCTCCTTTTAGCAATTTTCACCCTTTCTACCAAGCGGAAAACCCTTGTTTTTTGATGTCATTGAGTAATATGGCAGTATTTGCCTTTATGTGTTTGATGGAACAGACATGTTATGTTATAGGAAAAGGGCTGAGATAAATCAACATGGTAGACCATGAACCTAAAAGACCGATTTCATCATAGAAACTTACCATTTCAACACATAATAATGGCTTAAGCAAAATCATTAAATATTAATGACGCTGATAGCACTTGAACCGTTTAGATGTTTTGATCGCTTTCAATTTCATCCCCAAAAGTCATAGATAATTTTCTACAATAAAAATAATTTGCACTAATCAACTAAATGCATCACACATAGTTATCTTAATAAATAATGTTTAAAATAAAATATAATATTTTAAATACAAGTACAATAGTTAGGTACTACAGTACTTATTCCTTTAAAAATCCAAAAAATATATATTTTAGTTATTTAAAATTAAATAATACTTAAATTATTGAGTAGCACCGGTAGGCGGGCTAGTGCTTACTAATTATTAAAATAATGAACGTAATAGAATCATTCGCTTACTAAATCAAAGAATATTTATTATTTAAAGCAGCATTTTCACTAGGAGACATGACAGACACAGTCGCGGAAACATATCGCCCAACATTGACAGTTAACTCACGACAAGTTGCGCGACCCGTAAATGTGCCGCGCGACGTCAGGTGACATCGCGTGGGACACGTGAATTTCGTATCGAGCGACAAGTCGCGGAACAATGTCCCCTAGTGAAAATGCGGCTTAAGGCACATGCGATAGTGGAGACATCTAAAGATTTTAAGTTATCTGTGTAAAAGAACATTTTGTTCGACGACACTACATTTACTCGTACCTACCATAATTCTGATTGCTACTACTACGTACAGTGAATAAGATACAATTTAGGAAATGAATTGTAAATTGTTAACCTTTATGAAACAGTACTGCAGTAATGCCAGTTTTACAGTTAATGTATCTGATTTAATAGTATAGTAACGACGACACTCAGTACAGCTGTGTTTTTTTTTTTAATAAAATTAAAATGACTAACTATAATTTAAAAAAACACACACACACACGTTTGTCTTTATAAATTATAAATAAACCTGAAATATTATTAACATTTTAAATTATTTAAGGCCATAGCAGTAGAAGACAAGCAAACAGGTAATTAATGTTATTATATTTACATAAAAGCCATACAAAAGGTGAAGGCACTAATCGGCAGTAGTCCTATAATATTTATTAACTTATCTGTGAAAAGAGAGCATAGTACTATAAACAGCATTTTACTACATATTCTATTTACTATTTTTTTTAATTATTTAAGTATTCATTACCCGACTGTGACCAGCTCAAAAGGAAGGATAATGATTTTGTACAGTGCTAACGATTTTCAAAGATGCTCCAATCGTATTTCTTTGAAAATTTATATAAATCTTTAAAACTTAGTGTTAATATTACCAGCCAATTTAAATTTAAAATTATAAATAAAACCATAAATTCGTTGCTAACGATTTCAAAATATTTTTTTTTTCTAAATTAATAATGTTGAACAATTTAAAATTAAAGCCTCAATTTGAGATTAAATGACCTTTCATACTCAAGTGAGAGGAAACTCACTAAAATAAAATGAGAATGAGATATTTTTTTTTAAACATAATAATATATTATTTAACAATATAAGAAGTTTTTCCATACAGTCGCTTGATAAATATTTTGTACTTGAGGCCATGTTTAGTTGCCTTTAGTATCAAATGGCGTTTTTGACAAACATAATCAGTAACTTCTACAAAGGTCCCGTCACACCACTATGGTTTGAATGTACGCGCGGTGTCGGACATCGGATTCTGAGCCTCTACCATGAGTTGTCATTACGATGCTCGATCATACCCGATCGCGTATGGCGCTCTCTTTGGTTGAGAGTTCATACAACCTTAGAGCGGGCCAATGAGAGCGCCATACGCGGTCGATATCGATGAACGAGTATCGTAATCTCATGGTATGGGTACTGATAAAGTTATAGATACAGAACCGAAGTATATATCAGCTGAGTTAGCAGTTTATTCCTACCGGTTCAACCGAACTAAGGCATTTTAGGGGGCTTATTTTATCTCACTTTAACGAAAAGGGAACTTTAACTCAGACTATTTAGCTCTTATTTTTCAATGTTTGAACCTCATCCATTTACAGTGGCGTAGCTAGGTGGGGGCAAATCCCCGGCCTCGCACCTGAAGAGGCCACGCGCTCAGAGAAAAAAAGAAAAAAGTGACAACGGCTATCACAAGTTTGCAACCAGTCCGTAAAGTAATACAACTTAACTTCTATTAAGAAAACTCAATCTCGCAATGCTGATGTCGGGATGATCTCGTTTAGGTCTAGCGCCTCCACTGATTGCGCGAGGCCCCATGTTGCAAGATAACTTGGGTACGTTTTATTTGTAACTGGAAACTGAAAGAGTCATTGAGTTCTCGCAAAGCCAAAAATGTCTTTGAGAATCACATTTGGTATAGATGACTTGGGGGAACCGAGCCATCTTACTAGGGGGCCTCGCGCGAGCAGTGGAGGCAAGTCATATTTTTCGTCCTGAAAGCGTCTTGCCCCCTCCTAGATTCGGTCTCACTACGCCACTGTCCATTTATTTTATCCACTTTCAACTCAAAAAGCAAATCCTAGCTCTCTTTAGGCGGTAGTTTAATAGTAATGCCATTGACAACTCCATTGGTATCACAACTGTTAATAGTTATAACAAACCTATTCGATTCTATACAAGATGTCATAGATTCAGCCTCACTCTCAGACGGCTTTAAAGTCAACATCGTAAGCTCCTTATCATCGTCAGGCGCTTTTAAAACAAGGGGGAGAGTTTTCTCATTTTTGAATGACAAAAGGTTTTCTAACATCGGCATATGTTTGGAACCATCATTGTCGTTAACTTCTGTATTGTCTTTGGTAGTTATCTGTGGTTCATTGGCCTCGTCCATCCCATTTGCGAAGTGGACCGGGTAATGCTGCTTTAGTTCACTTAGGAGGCGGAATCGGGAGCTGCATATTGTACATCTGGAAATTAGAAAACTGTGTTTGTACATTCGGTTCCCTTTGATATGGTTCAACTCATGTTATGTTCTTCTTCTTGAAAGTGCGCCGTGATGGTTTTTTTTATTGTTAATAGCATGATCAACCTACATAATGAACCAAACACTGGGACACAGGCTTCCTGACTGTGAGAAAGAGTGGATCGAAACCACACTGCGCAATGCCACAGAATACTTAGAATTGGTAGATGTCTGGGAGCAGAAGTGATGAAATCGACCCTAAAACTCTCCTATTTCTTGATAACAAGTATAATTATGTATTCACTTACTGGTATATATTCTGTCCGATATGCTGCCGCGTGTGCTTCACCAAGTCATTACTTTGTGAGAACGCTCGGTCGCAGTATTTACACTTGTAAGGTTTTTCACCCGTATGGATTCTAGTGTGGCGCTTCAAATGGTCTTTGCAGGTGAACCTAGAAAGAATATCATATTATCAGGAATAATCCAAATAACCTAAATGGGTCATGGAATTTAATGTCTTGGATAAACATATAAAATAATAAATTCTGTTGTCATCAAATCGAGGCATCGTAATGTGAGACGGGTCTACGGAAAATGAAAGGGAATAACAGTTGTCCATAAAATTAATAGAGGAGAACGAGAGAGGGCGCTGCAGTGCCACCGTTCACTTCGAATCCGTGTAAAAAATAACTTTAAAAACAAAAACAGTGCTTAAAACGAGTGAAAAAGTAAAAAACCAAATGAGTTAGGTGCTATTCCATCTAGACAATAAAAAAGTTATAGTGAAAAAGAAACAAAACTGGTGAATTTAAAGCAAAATCAGGTGTGCCGGATTATTGATAAATACCGTCAGAAAAGACCAATTAGACAATAATACATTACTAAAACGAAGTACTTGTGTGTGTGGTGTCACTATAACCTAAGAATACTTGGTGAATGGTGCAGTTTAGAATGATTCATTAAAAGAAGTAACCTCAAAATTCATAAAATGATTCATTGAATTCGTCACAACAAAATAAATCATTACTCTGTCAAAAATTGTACAAAGCGCCATCTTACAGAAACCGAGAGAACTACATCATAACCAGCTGGCTAATGTTTCGATCCTCGAGTTTTGACGCCACGATCGAATCTGTCAATACACACATGATAACACCAAAAATATCCGATAGATGACACTACAAGTACGTTAGCAGCAATCTGGCAAAACACCATTACAGATCTACATCATGGAAGACATTACTAATTTACTCAAACAAATACAGTTAGAAATGTCAGAACAAAAACAACAGTTCAAAATTTTAGAAGAAAACATTACTAAGAATATAAATACAAATATAAATGAAAAGTTTCAGAACTTAGAAATTAAAAACGAGCAATTGGAGCAAAAGATAGAAGATCAAGAGAGAAGAATAGATATGATTGAAAAGGAAATAAGAAAGAAAAATTTAGTATTTTTTGGCATACAAGAAAATGAAAATAATTACTGGGATTTGGAAAAAGAAGTGCTTGAAATTATAAACGGAAAAATGAATGTTGGATGTACAAATCAAGATATAAGTTCAATTTGGCGGAAGGGAAAAAAAGGAGGGAATATTAGACCAATCATAGTCTCATTCAATTCTTTAAGCAAAAAAATTGAAGTTATAAAAAAGAAGAAATCATTACAACAATTTAATATTTATTTATCGGAAGACTTTCCTTTCAAAATCATACAGAAACGTAAAGAACTTCGAGAAGAGCTCAAACAACTATTAGAACAAGGGAAGGAAGCGTATCTTAAGTACGATAAAATAATTATCAAAGAGGAAAACAACGGGAATAGAAGACAAAAACGACTTCTATCTCAATCACCAAAGGAAGATAATCAAAAAAAGAATAAGTTAAACATACAATCGCACAAGAAGAATAAGACAGACATTAGCACATTTTTTATGTCAAAAAAGGATCCGCCGACCACACAGACAAATCTAACCCGTTTTCAAACCCAGTCAACGGAAACACCTAACAATTAGCAACTAGCACGAACCCCTCCACAAACATCTCCAGTACAGCTGGTCACTGCGGAGATATGCGACCACAACCCTCCAGAGCAACTACTCCACATAATATGACTGTTTTGCATTCCAACAAAACAGGTATTATGTGTTGAATAGGACACACAGCGTCGATGGAAGAAAGCTGTTGTAAATTCGCCTTTAATTGATTATATGTGGTTAAAAACTTACCCAAATGTCCATGGTTCTATACCTGTCTCTTTCTTTCACCAGCGTGCATCCTTTTCTTACCGTGACGGATGCCATGACTGCTTAGCTGTCAACTTCATAGAGTCTTCGAGGTACCAGCAAGAGACTTGCTGCGACGCTGTGTGTCCTATTCAACACATAATACCTGTTTTGTTGGAATGCAAAACAGTCATATTATGTGCTTTCCTAGGACACACAGCGTCGATGGAAGACCTGTTTGGTATCTGCTGGTGATAAATACAAACGCTATGATGAAATAATTATAATACTGTTCTACAGCATAAATAGATCTAAAAATAGTTTTTAAAGACCTCTCATAAAAACCTTACTGTAACAAGATTTGTAATGTTCCTTTCTAATTTGTAACTTCTTCAGAAATCAAAATAGTAGTTGGTACAAGGAGATAATTCTAAATTAAATCTTTATCCAGGATAAAGTTATGTCTTCTAAAGGTATAACCAATGAAGACAATTATTTATTTAATGAATATTGCATAAATCTAACTGCAATAAATAAGCATTGGAGTTGGTGTCATCAATCTTGTTTACTGGTTGACAGTAAAACTTCTGATACCTACATTTTATAACTCTGTCAGTTTTCCCTGTCAAGTACTGCTTGAACAAGTAGCTTCTTGAGGCTATAATAGCTAACTTGTTATAACTGCCCAATGGGGCACTATTAATAGCAACTTTGAAAGTAATGCTATGTTCCCAACTTGTGTAGAAGCTGGCTTTAATTTTCCAGATAGAGGAATAAATTTGTGACTGTGTTGTCTGTGTTTTTTCTATTTTCAGACAGTTCTAACAGGGTAGACAGACATGGTCCCGATGTTTCCGCAACAACGAACCTTACTGACTGTGTGATTTTGATTCTGTTTTCATCTTTCATAGTAATAAGATTTTCCGGGCTATTTTCTAATTATCTCGATCTGATGTGAGATCATGAATTCTATGACCTGAGGGTAGCAATAATATTAGAGCTATTCGCCTAGCTATCTTAAACGAAGAACCTGGATATGCAGAGTTCTTTAGTCAATTAAAAAACAAAGTAATATAGTAGTGTACCCTATTGGCAGTTTTTGTACTGCAAGCTTTAGCAAGTGAAAAGGCTTCTAGAACTTTCTGAATGAAAGATTGTCTTGAGATATCTACCTCAGATGTTGATCAGTAAGTTGAGATGGTAAACGTATGCAGGCAAAATATAATCGATCAAATAGAATCTATAATCTCGTTTGTTTTCTCAAAACAATTTAGCCTGAAATTTTTACTTTATCAGCTTGTACACCTACAGGTGATTCAGGGTTATTTTGATTGGTGTAACACCAGGATCACCATCTTTTAAATAGGGCTTTATATTGTTGTAAAAGTAGATGTCCGCCAGTTACTTTTTTAATAAGTCTTGTTCCACTAGAGTTTAGGGAGAGACTTGGTCAGCCCACCCCTAATTTTCCAAACTAGGGGTATAACTTGTCCCCCTGTGCCAAGCACTTGCCTGTAGTCCAATATGTTAAGACTTCCCACAGGATCTTTATCGGAATTTTGACCGCCTGTGCAAGGCACTTGCATGTAGTCCGATCTAAGACCTTCTGCAGGTTCTTTATCGAAATTTTGTCCACCTGTGCAGGGCACTTGCCTGTAGTCCGATCTAAGACCTTCCGCAGGTTCTTTATCGAAAGTGGCTCCCGCTCTCGCTTGCAGATCAAGTAGTGAGAAGCATTTGGCGCACTGTGGCGTTAGTAGAATGTACTATCAACAAATTTGAATTATGATCCTTTTTGACAATTCGTCGTTTGAATCTGTCAAAATAACAAAGATCAAGGTCGTTAATATGGATATTTAATTTATGTTTATTACTGTGGACCTAATCATATTTGAATGTCTGTAAGAAAATAATGCTTCTGGTAGGTCATAATTCTTTGTCGATTGTAAGATTGTGCCTTGTTCAAATAAGTAGTTCATACTTCTGGTATTACGCTGGGTGGGGGAATGCCCAGCCCAGCCGATAGTCCCATTGTCGGCTGTAAACATCGCATATAACTGCATAAGGTTTTGGAACCTAGTTTTTTGCGTACTTTGCAGTTTTGGTACGAAAACCGTTTCTCATAACGTGAATAAATCTACGTCTGGGACGCCCCACATCTTTAACATGGCCTCCGCGGCTTGGGGTAAAAGATGCCACTCTGGTACATTGCGGCCCCTTGAGAGGCGATCCGCAATTTTGTTTGCCTCCGCGGCTTGGTGTAAAAGATGCCACTATGGTACTTTGCGGTCCCTTGAGAGGCGATCCGCAATTTTGTTTGCCTCCGCGGCTTGGGGTAAAAGATACCACTCTGGTACATTGCGGCCCCTTGAGAGGCGATCCGCAATTTTGTTTGCCAGCTTTAATATTGCAAGGGAGTGTCTTCCCCCCCCCCTTTGTTTCTGAGATATGCAAATAAGAGTCCTGTTGTCGGACTTAATATTTATGTGTGCAAATACGACACCGCTTCAGAAACAAAATTTGAGCGCAAGGGCATCTGGCATGGAGCCCACCTTACAGACGAGTAAGTGATGTTTAATTGGGCTCCCTAGCCCTAGTTGGGTGTATCCGTGGTCAAGAAGTGAGTTGCACCTTTCTTAACTCTACGGCGGTATTGAGTTGTACTCTATGGCTTTAACCACCCTTGTTGAACAGGCAGAGGAAAACTTACTTTTCTCTAGTAACCTGTTTTGATAGAACAATTTTAGAAACAGTTACCTTCTGCAACAATATATTTCTTTTGATACTGCGTAATTATCATAATTCAGTAAAACCAATAAAGTCTGAGCTTCTTGTGGACAACTGATTAAATTGCTCTATCTTGTTAAAGATTAGTTTAATCTTTATCTATTTTATTGGAGGAACGTTATACCCAGTTTTGCTGGGTGTCCCATACTAGGCCAATATATTCTGCTTAAAGAGAGCACTCAAGCAGACTTCTGATGATTTATGTGATGCCCCAAGATTTCCAATATTCTCAGCGTTTTCGCAACCTGAGAAACAAGTACTTGTACGATCCTGATTAACCAGGAACAACAGTCCAGGCACTTAAAAATTATACAGAAACGTTGTTCGCACAACAACATAATTGAAGCCATAGATAGGCCAAATACAAAGGCTGTTAACAGCAGCACTTCGTTGTTATAGATCACATAGAGGAGACTCCTGTGTGTCTCTGCAATTGGTAATTGAAAATACTCCTAAGCATAGTAATTTATGAATGAATGTATATCTTCACAAATGCTTCACTGGCATTATGAATTGAGACCTCCGCGGTCTAATATGGGAAATAACCCACTTTTATAATTGTTTTTTTTTTTTTTTTTTTTTTTTTTTTTTTTTTTTTTTTTTTTTACTAAATCTTTTGACATAGTAAACTCGAATTAGGTACCTATATGGCCCTTTGTAATTGGGGTTGCAAATTTTTCTAAAAACGTCTTTGACTAGATACCAAGGGGAGGTTCCCTTATGAATGGAACATGGTAAGCTGTTATTAATTTCAAAATATGATTGCTTACTCCCTGTGGTTGCCCTGAATGTGCATGGTCCTTTAGACAATCCCTCTAAATGTTCTGAATAGTCAAATATTCAAATAGTTTTTTGTTTATACTTGTTTAATTAGCTGGACCTTAAGTCCACCTAAAGAACCTTTGATAGGGTGCAAGGCCTAAAACTGAATAGATAATTATGAGTCCGACGTTGGTGGACCAAAAATAATCAAAATCTTTTCAAAGTATGTGTTAAAATGAAAATAATTAAGGTATCCGATACCCACTTAAGCAAGCCCTGTAATGTTAATCATAATAGTTCTCTCAATTTCAAAATATTGTTGGATAGTAACAACTCCGTTGAAACTTATTACTTTTTGGTCTTGATAAAATGATACAATTAATCATTAACTTTAAGACGTTTAACCGATTTACAATGACACACATCCGTGCCTAACGCCACACGCAAAAGAAGGTGATGGCTTTGAAACATGCTTCCGCAACAAATCGGTTAAAACAAGGAGTAGCGATACAAGATTGTACGGGGGTTTTGTAAAAATATATCAGACAAATCTGATTAAATTTTGGATTTGCTTGTAATCCTTCATTGAAAGTGGAATAAATTGTCTTTCATCCAGTTCCGTACTAAAACTTCGAAATACACAAATATTTTTTTTTTTTTTTTTTTCAAAATATTTGATGTCGGATAGCCTTCTCGTTGTCAGAGGAGGTAATACAAGTAGTTAAATAACTAGAAATAAAGTCCTCGTCTTGAATTCGTGTCTCTACACGAGGCGCTAGGGTCCGGACAAGTTTGAACTTGTTTGTACTTACGTGACTTTGCGTCTTCTGTTGGGTGGATGTGAAGCTATGCTCTCGTCGTTCAAGGATGAAGATGATGATGATGATGACCAGTCATCATGTCTCACCGTATTGAATGCTGATCTATCGCCTGAGCGTCAACATTCAAACCTCGTAACCTCACACCACACTTACCCACTCAATTTAGTTCGTAATCCTTCTAAAACACTAATTCACAAAGGAAAACGTGTCACGGACTCTAAATAAACGCTGTGTGCTAATTAAATACAATTAATTATTGTATTTGAACACTTTTTTAACTTTGGAAAATTTTCCGATGTCTAACCGGCAAAATTTACAAACGCTATGAAGTTGACAGCTAAGCAGTCATGGCATCCGTCACGGTAAGAAAAGGATGCACGCTGGTGAAAGAAAGAGACAGGTATAGAACCATGGACATTTGGGTAAGTTTTTAACCACATATAATCAATTAAAGGCGAATTTACAACAGCTTTCTTCCATCGACGCTGTGTGTCCTAGGAAAGCACATAATAACATACAACGTGCGGACTCTTTCATCACACGCACGACTAATAGAGCTTGTTGATTCAATGAAACATGTAAAATTTGATATTATGGGTCTGTCAGAGGTGAGAAGAGTTGGAAATTTGATTTGCGAATATGATGATTTTATATTTCAATTTGTAGGAGAAACCGCAGGACTCTATGGAGTTGGATTCATTATAAAAAAACACCTAAAAAAATACATTGAAGCTATAATAGGAATATCAGAACGGGTTGCTCTATTAACACTGAATATAAACAATTTCAAACTTGCTGTTATTCAAGTCTATGCTCCAACAGAAGGTGCTAGTGAAAATTAAATAGAAGAATTTTATAAAACCATAGATGAAGCTTTAACACAAGCAGGCAACCGGAAGACTTTAGTGATGGGAGACTTTAATGCCAAAATTGGTATCCCTGCACCTGAGGAACACTTAATAATGCGAAAATATGGATTTGGAATCAGAAATGCTCCAGGAGAAAGAATGGTGGAATTTGCTTATGAAAATAAGCTGTCCATTATAAATACTTTCTTTGATAAAAAGCCCAAAAACAGATGGACTTGGAGGTCACCTGACGGCAAAACAAGGAACGAACTCGATTATATTCTGTCAAACTTCCCTCAGAACGTGCAAAATATTGAAGTTCTTAATGTTGAATACCCATCAGATCACAGACAAAAATTAAGTTGCTAAAACGAAATAGAACAAGTTATAATAAAAATTATAATAACCAACTGAAAACCGAGGAACATATTTCGTTTTACACTGACTCCTTATACTCTAATTTAAAAAGCCTATCAGAGTTTGAAACAAATTACACACCTCAAGAATACTACGACAAATTGATAAATATAATAGAAACCAGCTTATCAAGTGCCAAAAATTCTAATATAATAAATAAAAAGCAGACAGTAATTTCCGATCATACCAGGCAGCTAATACGACGAAGACACGACCTACAACACATAAAACCTAAAACCCGAAGTATGAAAAATGAATTAAAAGCCCTTTACAAATTGACTAGCAGATATATAAAGAGAGATTATACTACCTACAGGTCGCGTACAATAGAAAGACATTTAAACACAACCGGAAGCATGAAACGAGCACTTAAAGAATTAAAGACGCACAAACACTGGATAGAAGGATTGCAAGGAGAAGAAAAAGTACACAATAATAGAGACGAAATTTTAAACATTGCAACGAAATACTATAAAAACCTATATAGCTGCTCTACACAGACTCAACCATTATATTTGGATGCTCCCCTAATGGACCACACCGATGACATAAATCCTGTAGATGAAACTGAAATAATCGAACAGATAAAGAAGATGAAAATAGAAAAGAGCCCTGGACCAGACAAAATAACTAATGAAGACATAAAAACAGGTCACTTTTTACTGGCAAAACCACTTACAATACTTTTTAATGTGATTCTCGAAAGCACTTCCACCCCCAAACAATGGTCGGAATCAAACATAATTTTGTTATACAAAAAAGGTGATCCAAAAGATATTTCTAATTATCGACCTATAAGCCTGTTACCAACTATATACAAATTATTTTCTTCAATCATAGAAAAACGAATTGGTCAAATACTAGACAGCAAACAACCAATAGAACAAGCAGGCTTCAGGAAAGGGTACAGCACTACAGACCATATACATGCATTGGAACAGGTTATTGAGAAATACCAAGAATTTCAGAGACCACTCTATATTGCTTTTATTGATTATCAAAAGGCATTCGACACAATATCACACTCAGCAATTTGGCAAACTCTACTTTCTCAAAACGTTAACCAAAGATATATAAAAATACTCAAAGATCTTTATGGGAAGAGCCAAAGTAGAGTACAATTGGACAACGTAGGGCCACCGATAAAGATAGAAAGAGGAGTCAGGCAGGGCGATCCCCTCTCCCCCCGCCTCTTCATAGCAGTACTAGAGTCGGTCATAAGCAATGTAGACTGGAAAAATTTGGGAATCAATATAAATGGAAATTACCTGTCACATCTCAGGTTTGCCGACGATATTGTTCTTCTGTCTGACAATCCTATAGACCTGCAATATATGATATCCACGTTGCATAGAGCTAGCAAGGAAGTCGGCTTGGAAATAAATCTAGGGAAAACGAAAGCAATGACAAACAATAGACATGACCCCATAAAACTTGAAGATGTCCAAATAGAGTATGTGAGTAACTATATCTACTTAGGAAAACAAATATCATTCAGCGCACTAAATAACCAACAAGAAGTAGAGAGACGAGTCCAAAAGACCTGGAACAAGTTTTGGAGCTATAAAGAAGTGCTTAAAGGAAATTTTCCCATACATCTGAAGAGAAAAATAATGAACTCATGCCTCTTACCCTCTTTGACTTATGCATGCCAGACATGGAAGTTCACCCATAAAACAAAAAACAAAATAAAAACAAGTCAAAGAAGTATGGAAAGGAGCATGCTGAAGATAAGCAAGTTACAGAAAATACCACACAGTATAATCCGCAAAAAGACAGATATTATTGATGCCTTAAGTTACTCACAGATACTGAAATGGAGATGGGCGGGCCATGTAGCCAGAATGAATGATGATAGATGGACCATACGAGTCACAGCATGGCCAGGACCGGCAGGCCACAGAAAGAGAGGCAGGCCGCAAGCACGGTGGACAGATGATATCATTCAGATAGCCGGCAGGGACTGGGCAACAGTAGCAAGCAATAGGGACACATGGCAATCTCTGGAGGAGGCCTTCACCTAAGAGGGGTTCTTGCACATAATATAAATTCTAATTGATATAGCAAATAGTTATTTATTGAGTTATTTATAATTTAAATGTAGGTATTGATACAATTATTATTTTTTATAATTTATTCTAAACTTATTCTAATTAATTTGATGATTTGAATTGATGAATTGTATTGTTATGAAATTTTTCACTAATCAAATTTATAGAATTTTAAATTTCTAATTTATTTAAATTTTACAATTTTATTTTATCATTTCCTTGGTAATTTATAATTTGTATACTTCCTAAATACCTTTCAATGTTTATTTTCTCTATTTGTTTTATTTTAACTAATTGGCAAGAAATAAAAGTCTTTTTTATTTATTTATAAAATTAATAAGGCTTAGAAGTGCAGCATTAGCACACAAATTGCAAGAATTTCAAGTTAGCTTTTCAAGGAGATTTACGAATCATGCGTATTATTACTCGTGGACTTGAGTACACACGTGTCTGCAAACAAAATTTCGTGTCGCTTACGCATATTATATTGTGTTGTTCATTCAGCTTTGTTCGTAATTTTGAGAGAAATTATCATTCTGAGTTTAATCTTCTTCTATATCTTCTATACTTATAATAAATCTGTAGAGAGGTCGATTCTGTACATGAAATATATTTCCAAAATAACTATCAGGGGGTGATTAGGGATCGATACTGATGCCAAAAATGCAATCAGTAAAATTATTGTCTGTCTGTCTGTCTGTCTGTCTGTCTGTATAACCGTTATAGAAACAAAAACTACTCGACGGATTTTGACGAAACTTGGTACAATTATTTTTCATACTCCTGGTCTGGTTATAGGATACTTTTCATCACGCTACAATCAATAGGAGCAGAGCAGTGAAGGGAAATGTTAGGAAAACGGAAGAAGTTACTCCATGCACGCTAATCTTCGGTACTACTGGACGGATTTGATTGTTTTTTTTTTTTGTTATATAGCTATTGAGTCTGGGCAACATATATTATATAATTTGTCTTGGAAACTTGAACACCTGATGCAGAACTGCAATAGATCAGCTAAACTATAAGAGATACAAAAATAGTTCCATAGCAAAAATTGTTCCACGTGATGAGCATTTTCTGCTGAGAGAATAAATTTGAAGATATGGAACACCTGATGTGGAACTCCAAGAGCCCAGCTACACTATAACATATACAGTAATGAAGTCTTAGCAAGAGTTGTTCAGCCTGATGAGTACTCCCTGTTGTCGTATAAAAATTGAAGATCTGGAACACCTGATGGGGAACTCCAAGAGCCCAGCTACACTATTACATATATAGGAATTACGTCTTAGCAAGAGTTGTTTAGTCTGATGGACATTTCCTGTTGACTCGCTTTTGTAAGAAAACTGGAACGTCTGGAATCGTCATGCGCATCCCGTTGGTTTCCCGTCCCAGGCTCTAAGAATTCGACATCCGACGTTTCAGATCTTCGATTTTGACGACCCCGTTGCCACTGGCATAAACAACAGGATCCGCGTACGAAGTCGCTGGCAGAAGCTAGTTAATAATAAGTACCTAACAACCTGGGGTGCTAAGACAGGAAACCTCCACGTGCGCCCGTGGACTGGAGTTCCCTCTCGGATACGTCCGGGGGAAAGACCAGTTTTTCGGGCCGGTGCACCCTGGGATGCGGGCAAAAACTCTTCCTTAGGCACTGTATGCCTAAGGGGTCTCTTTGCCCGTATGCGAATAGCCTGTCGTGTGGACGCTCCAACGCGTGTCCCTCTGATCAGCAGAGGGCACAGCGGCGGAGCGGGCTTGCGGACGGTGAGTAGTGGGTAGCTCGCCGTCCGACCGAGGACCAAGCCCGGGTCGGAGGCGCGTCGTGTTTCGCGCCAAATGCCTGCTGGGGTCGCGGCTTTTTCTTAACCCAGGATACCGTGGCCCCGAAACGTAAAGGGCATCCGAAGGAACACGGGTGGATTTTAGTCAGTAAGAGTCTGACAGTCCCTTCCGTCCCACCCAGGGCGGGAGGACTCATTTGATGATTTTACCACCTTAAAAAAAAAAAAAAAAAAGTACCTAACAACCTAGGACCTAGAATTTTATGTTACTTGCATGTTACTTTGCCTACCACACACACAAGTTTCACCACAGTTTTGCCTGCGCAAGCCCGGCCTACGCGTACTTGCCTGTGTGTGTGGTTGGGGGTTCAGTGTTGCCGACCGTGTCTTGTCTTTTTCCTGCGAGAAACTTGCGCAAGCAGAACTGTGGTGCAATTTGTGCGTGTGGTAACTCAATATTTAACATTGATTTGAAAAGCTTTCGTTGGAAGGTTGTTCAAAAGTTGTATGTTGTACCTCATATTACAAGTCTCGCATGCAAACGGCCGTATCGCCAGGTGTATCATGGAGTGTTTCTTCAGGGAGTTCTGCTTGGTGAAGGCGGCGCCACACTCCTCACATTTGTAAGGATGCTCCCCGGTGTGCGTGGACACGTGCGATCTCATCTGACCTGGAATTTAATGTTTTATGTCATCATCTACCTAGCCCCATACTATGTTGTAATGTTGGGGCCAGCTTCCAAGATAAGATACAGCTGAATACCAGTCTTTAAACGTGAGATTTTACATTTGGTTGCTTATCCTTCCTTTCTGCTTCATATTATAAATTCACCATAGAAAATCCAGTAACTAGGTAACAAAACACCCTTTTTTAGGTTCTATCCAAGGCCGGAGTGAGCCTCAATGGATGGTTAGGTTACCCATCCAAGAATAAACATCGACAAACCATGCTTAACCTTGATAATCGAACTGCAGCTAATATTATTTAGAAAATAACCAGATATTTGACGGAAGCTTAAGTGTTTTAAATACATACCAATTCCATGAAAGTTTGCATGTGCTTTATCTTCGCAATTTTATGACCATCAGATATTAATAGATAATATTCTTGAGGTGCAGGGACATTGTCTATGGATGGTGGAAAAAACCATTCAGTATGTGTATGGCTCTCTTTAGTTATTATACTTTTTTTAACTCTTTATTAACTTCTATATATGTGCTTATTTGATAATGTATTCTAAATACAATATTATCAAATAAGCACCTGTTTAATAACAAATTGAGAATTCATTTTTTTTAGGCATAGACAATGTAGTGAAGGCAGAATGTAGCTGAGGCTGGCCCAGAAAAGTTGACAAGGCCTGGACACATTCTGTGGGAGTAGGTTTGAGGGGGTACGGAACAACAGCTCTTGGAAAGGCTTTAGCCCAGAAGTGGGGCAGTAAAAAAAAACTATAAAGTGTCTCTTACCTTTGGTACAGAATGTCTTAGGGCACAAGTTACAAGCATATGGCTTGACTCCAGTATGTCTCATCATATGTTGCCTCAGATTAGAATTGTTGGAGAAACCCCTGCCACACTCTGAGCACAGGAACGGAGTCTCACCGGTGTGTGTGCGGAGGTGATCCTTTAAACTGCACATTTGACCAAAACCTGAGGAAATTACAAATCATTACAAAAATAAAATATGGAAAAATATAATGGTAACTGGTACTTCATTCAGATACTTTTTCTGTTATTTTTTTTTAAGTTAATGACAGTTTTTTACATGAAATAATTTTTATCTTATTATTTGTGTCTAAAGCTTTTAGCAAAAATTCGTAAAATTACTCTTAAGATATAAATAATAATTTCATGCAAAAAAAAAATGATTTCACTAAATGCAAAACTAAATAATTTCATTAAATTTTAGGCTGTCTAGATGGAGTATAGAATAAAGCAAAGGTTACAATAAAGTGTCACCAGAATTATAAGGTAACATTTAGCTTGAAAGACATTAAAATCATAAACAAGTAATTCTATGCTATAAACTGTTTCCAAAAACTTACTCTTCTTGCAATATTCACAGACATAAGGCTTCTGTTCTTTATGAGTATACATGTGAGACGTGAGCTGGTCCCGCCTGGCATACGTCTTCGAGCATTTGTCACACTTGTGTGGCTTCACCTCGCTGTGCATCAGCACATGACGCTGCAACAAATGTTTCATAGCAAACGTCTTTCCACACGTGTCACAAATAAACTCCCGCTTCTCATCCTTATTTCTATGCTTCCTCATGTGCATTGACAACGATCTTTGCTTAGTAAATGTTAAGCTACAATATTCACATTCTAATAAAGGTGCCTGCGTCTCACTTTCGGTCTTAACTTCTACTTCCTCAGTATGTCCTTTGATTCCATCTTCAAGTAATTGTGTCTGGCTAACATAACTTTGATTATCAACTAAACACATGTTTTTAAGATGTTTGGCCCGATGTTTATCCAAAAGTGTCTGGTTAGCATATAATTTTTTACAAATGTCACATTCTAGTGACAAATCCTCGTGTGTCAATAAATGTTTTAAGTATTTCTTCTCTTTTGTAAACTGTTTGTTACACTTAGTACATGTATATTCTTTGTCGTCAATCTCAGTTTTAGAAATATTGGTGTTGAAAGTGAATTCTTCGTAGGTTGTAAAATAGTCATGATCGTTTTCTGTTTTGACGTCAATTTCGTGAGGCTCTGTTTTTACGTTTCTTTGTAGGAGTTTTTTGAACTCATCCTGCGCCTTCGCCGCCTGTTCACGGAAGGAGTATGCAAGTTGCAGTACCCTAACGCATGCATCACAAAGCTGCTGTGGCAACCCATCCTCTTTAGATACCTATGAAAAAAAAAAACTTTGTTTATTTATGTACAAGTTTTTTTAGAGTTTTCAAGTAAATATAGCTCGATTTCACTGCAACATACCTCTGTTGTAGTACACTGCACAAGTAATTCAGCTAATTGACGACGATTTTCCTCAATTTCAACAATTTCGTACAAGTTCACCAGAGACACATTGTCCTTCATACAAGTCCGGCATGACGTAGTAATGTCTAACATTATAATTAGAAAATTATTATGTTTTTATTACTATTTATTTCAAAAGGTTTAAAAATTGCAAAATTAACAATATACATCGCACTCTCTCTGACACTGACAGTCAATTTGACGTCTACATTTTATTCACAGACTACATAGACACTATTTTATTCTAGCGGCTGACGGCCGCTGCCAACGGTCATCATGACGAAATATGACTTTTTATGTGAGAGTTATTATTTTCTTTTCTCTTTTTTATTTTTCAGGATGTTGAAAATATTCTCACTGTATAAAATCATTATTTGAAATAAAAAAGTAATGTAGCTGTTCCGCACGAAATATTTTGCGTGAAATGGAATGAAGACAAGAGGTTTTTAATGTCACGCGTTTTCAGATCAGATTTCGAAAAATATTAGGATAATTATTGAAAAATTAAACTTAAATAGAATTTTATAAAAACAACTTATGTGCCGTTAAGATATTATTTATTAATTTACAAAAAGTCTATGGCAAGAGTCCCATAGCGAATTTGTAACGAAAATAACACTTGTGTATAATTTTCCTGTTTACATTGAAAAAACCTAGTTATCAAACAAAGTTTCGTGATCTTCGCGATATTCGTGTTTCTGTGTAAACTGAACGTGAAGTTATTTTTACATGTAGCCTAATTCTTTGACCAGTGTTTTCCTGCTCTGTTTTATTGCATAGTGCAATAGTCATGGACGACATAATCTTTATCGGTGATTGGATAAAAGAAAGAGAACTTGGAAAAGGAAGTTTTGGAACAGTCGTGCTTTGGAAGCACAAAAAAACTGATGAGAAGCTGGCTATAAAGACTTGCCAATGGGGTAATGAACTTACTGAGAAACATAGAGAACGATGGACGAAGGAAGTAGAGATGTTGCAGAGTTGCAAAAACCCAAATATCGTCGGTACAAAAGACTTGCCCCCAGAGTTTATAACTGGGCTAGAAAAAGCCAACCCGTCGCGCCTGCCCATTCTCTGTATGGAATACTGCAGCGGCGGTGATCTCCGGCAGGTTCTCAACAAACCAGAGTCCTGTTCAGGCTTAAAAGAACTGCAAATTAGACAAATACTCAGTGATCTCCGTAATGCTATGCATTTTCTACACCAGAACAAAATTACACACAGGGATCTCAAGCCAGAAAACATTGTTCTACATTTATTGGACACGGTGCAAACCAATGTAGCTGTTCAAGGACAAAGAAAGGTGATATACAAACTAATAGATCTTGGTTATGCAAAAGAAATAGATTCTAACTCTGTTTGTGCCAGTCTGGTTGGCACATTGCAGTATCTAGCTCCAGAAATTATTTACAGCAAAACCTACAGTAATTCAGTTGACTTTTGGTCATTTGGTTTGGTAGTATTTGAACTTATCTGTGGTAGAAGACCATTTCTGCCCTTCATGGCCCCCGTGCAGTGGATGCCATATGTGAAGAAGAAGGCTCATGAAAACATTTGTGTTTATGAATCTTTTCATGGTGACATTGAATATTCCAATGAAGTGTTCCCTGAGAATTATATATCTAAACCATTTAAAGCTTTGATCGAACAATGGTTGAGAATTGCTCTGGAATGGGAACCCAAATTGAGAGGTAGAGACACTCCTTCTCGTGTCACATTCAACATACCAAGTGAACAAAGAGAAGCTGCTAGCAAAATAGTGATTTTTGATGTCCTTGAAAAGGTTTTAGCAAAGAAAATTGTCAAGATTTTTTCTGTAGCAACTTTGTCTCAGATAGCTTATGAAGTAGATGATGCAACTACAGTACATATGCTGAAATCTAAGATTTACAATGACACCAGAATTCCTATCAGTGAACAAATTTTAATAACTCAGATGAACTATATGGAACCTCCAGATAATGATTGCATTGTCAAGTATTGGAATGAAAATATCATGTTGTTCCTGTACAGTAAGACATACATTGTCCAAGAAAATATAAAGCCTATAGTACCACTGGCTGTACAAAGATGCTTGGAAAACCCAAATGCTTTATATAACTTCAAAAACAGCCAGAATTTATATAAAAATGCCATGTTTTTGGTCCTGTCTCAAATGGAATTATATGATTTGCTTATCAATGGATTGTTTGTTAGAGCTGAGTCATTGAAGTATGAAGGCAAACAATTGTTACTCAAACATAATTCAGTTGATAAAAATCTTGGTAATCTCCTTGCTAGACAAGAGACTCTCAAAAAGCTGACAGATTCTGGTAAAACGCACATTTCTGCCCTAAAAGAAACTCCTAATGGATCACATTTACTTGGTGGTTTTGACAAAATATTTAAAGACGCTGATGATATAACAGAAAGAATAAAGAAATTGCAAACTGCATGGACCCAACTGACTGTAAGGCTCCAGTCAGCAACAAGACGTAGCAATGAAGTAATCACTGCTGATATCAACAATTTTGTTACCAAATTCAATTACCAAGCAGTGTATGCTAATGCTTATAAAGAATATCTAGCTTATAAAAAAAGCGAATCTGCTAACCGAGGGAGGGAGCGACTGTGTAAAGACATAGGCAGTGTATGCTATAAATGTCTTAAAGTTGGAAACAATATATTGAAAGAAGTTCGTCAGCAAGCATTTGTATTAAAACTTATGGACGTCAGCACAGAATTCTGCAAGATTGGTGACATTGTATTAAATGCTGCTGACAATACAAATAAATGTGCAGCTGACTTAACAAATGTGCTAGATGAACTTACAAAGTGTACATGGTCAACTATAAGCCTCGCGGTTAAGGATGCTGAAGGTTTTTCAAACGTGCCTTACAGTGTGGTGTCTTTTGAGAAGAAGAAGGATTTCAAGATTGGAGAGCCTGTGTCTAATCATTGTATCAAAGTGGCCAACAAGTTAGAAGATGATGAAGCTCTAAAGTCACTCATTGAAGACAGTGTAAAGTTAAGGAAGAGTCAAATGAATTTGTCTTTGAAGATAAACTCCCAAAAAGAGCTGCTGAACAAATCAAGTTTAGATTTCAGCTTTTTAAATGATGCTTGAACTTTCTTTCAAGATTGTGATTTGTTACGTAAATAGTTGTGCCTTATTTTTGAAATGATAAGATAGATTATGGAATTAAACAAATTGTATGTATGTCAATCTGGTGCTAAATACCTATGTTAATATATTCTTGTTGATATTATAATATTAAGTGTCTATTTACCTATTGGTTTTGTATGTAGTATGTTCAGTGTTGCTAACATATAAGAATGCTTATTATTGAAAGAATTTATTTCATTTTGATTTATTTCTAACCATTGTTTTGTGTTCTAGTCAAAACCAAATAAGAAATTAAAAAAATTCTATCTATTTCAAATGTTTTGTTTGTTTATGTATAACTTTATCATACATTCTGAAGTAATGTCTGAGAAAAATAAATGTGGTTACATTTTTAATCAATCAATCAAATAAAAACACTCACCAAGTAACATAAGCAAATTTAATGAGTAGGTAAGTAGCAAACAATCTATCATTGTAAAGCAGGAAAATCTCAAAGCTGACAATTACCGGTAAATTGATCTAACCAGTCTTTGAAGCTGTTAATCAGTTTTTGTAATTTTCTCACGTCTGCCGGGGTTTGTAGGTATTCATCGGGGGCGAACCGCGGCTCGGGACTCCCGCTGACGTGTAACCAAATAGCAAACACCGCATCGTCAATATTAGCAACTTTCCTACGACATAGCCTGGCTGAAGTGAGGCAAGTTGCTACTAAGCCACTCATGCTTCCAACTGAAACACACTTAGTATTTTCCTTACGAGCCGCTAAGAAGTAGCTTCGTAACAAGTTCTCTGCTGCACCATCTAAGTCAACCTCGATTCCTGCTACTAAATCGATATACTTTCCCACGTCTTTCAATGCTTTTGTTTCTTCCTTACTTACACCAGTTGGTTCTACGGCTTGTTGGAGAACAAAGTCAACAATTTCATCGTAATATTCGCCACAGTCCCCGCGGCTTACATTTCCGAAGACGCTCGCTACATTAAACAGTATCATCTTCTTAAAATCCATTCCTTGTGCCCAAATTGCTGTCTTCAGCTTTGTTAATCCTGTACCAGTATTTATATCTCCTGTTTCAATGGCTGATAGTATGGACGAAACTTGCTTGTGATGGTAGATGTGGAGGGGTAATGGCAGAACGCAAACTCCACCTGAACTGCCTATCAAAGCAGTAGACACCACTGAATTAGATGCCCCTAAAATCACGGATCTGTCTGCAAGTTTCGCTGCTTCGGTCATTATTTCCCCAACGTATCTTGTATCAAAACCTCCTACTAGAACATGTACTATACTTGCGCCTGTTATCGCGTTTGCCTTGATACTCGTGAGACTTAATAACAGGTTTATCTTGAGGTGCATAAAGCAATTCAAAGGGCAAATATTAACTCCTATAGTTGATGCCAGACAGTATATGAACTTCCAAGATACTCCTTTGCATGCTTTGAACAATTCTTCTACGTCTTTAGGAATAGGACTAGTTATTGGTGCAGGCAAGGGAATTATCATTTCCAAAGACAAAACTCTTGTCATCTTTTTGGTAACAATAACGTGCAAAATATACCTTGTGCCGAGCCCTAATTTGGATAATAGATCGTCAACAATAAGGAATATTTTTGGTAGTAACTGATCTTTTAGTTGGAATGTAGCAGTTGCTTGTTCTCCGCATCGTCTAAATCCACTATTTTCAAAGAGAATACTTTTGCACATATAGCACTTCGGTGGATGATTTGGTATGAAATGTAGAATAACTTCGCTGCTCTCACATTCCTCTGGACACGACCAAACTGAATGGTACACATAACTCTCAGGTTTTGAAAAAGTTAACAGCAAACCGTCGATTGCCACCAAACCCTTGTAATGATGAGGATTAGATCTATGTATTCTTGGAACACTCTTCAAACGTAATGTAACGGCCACCTGAGCATAGTCTATATTATTCTTTGCCTCGATATCAGTAGCTTGAAGACATGCAAACAAAACATCGTTGCACATTTTTTGAAATTTGTTTGGTTCTGTGACCAAAACCTCTCCCAGCTCGGGAAATGAGTCAACTAAATCCATGACATCAAACTCTACCATACACCGTAATGGCGGGAATTTACAAAGTGTTTTCACAGATTGTTGTTCTAGGAAAATCTCACATTTTTCTTTCATATTTCTTAAGTAGCTCCTGTTGTCTAAGTATAGCAACAATTTACACTGCAGCTCCATTGCTAGCGAAGACTTAATTAAAGTCATGGATGAAATAATTATTGGCACGAATGTAAAGATGAAACTGCCGTGATAAGTATTTCCGCTTTTCCCGCCTTATTAATTTTCTTTTTTTTAATTGGGCTGTTGCTATGGCTCGGGATCTTGCCAGACAGCCAGAGTAGCAGTGTGTTTTTTTACACTGATGATTCTTAATTTCTTAATTATTATTTTTTTGTTTCTTTTAAACTAAGTGCTTCTTATGTTTAAACTCATTAAGAGTTCACAAATACGTTCTCTACAGAAACTTAGACGTTAGTTGGGCGTAATTAATGCAAAAAAGAAAAAGGGCCGTTAAAGGCGCTCCCTCACCGGGAGCATTCGCGTGTAATGTAACATTATAGATTCGACTTTGAGCATTACATTACAATAATACCTCCCTGACTGCCGAGCATTCGCGTACATTAGTATTAGTCAGATAGATTTGATACGAAGTGCGCATTGTGATGCTCGATTGTCTTCCCTCACTGATGAAATGTTCGAATCGGACGTTACATTACAGGTGAAGCTCTCGGTGAGGGAGCGCCTTAATATTTCCCAACCAAAAGTGCAAAGGGCCAAGTTGCAGTCTATGCAGGTACGCATTAGCGTTACATAATGAGACTGCGTCACCAATGATCGCCTACACAATGATTTGATCGTAGTTTACGTAGGTAGTAGGAACAGTCGAGTACTTCGTTCGGCAAGGTCGGTAAACAATTAGTACATGCAGAGCCTTCGGAACGGAAATGCCGAATCGAATATGCAAATGATATCAATCGGATTACTAGCCAAAGCCATTACCCAATGAGTTATGTAGCTGCGATGTTGTTCATTCATTGTGACTGAGGTACAGATGAGTACTGAAGTTTTAAGTGTCCTTTTTATAATGATAAGTCAAATTATCAAGCTTTTTTGTTTTCGATAAGTACCAGTGTTTTATCAAAAAACACCTTTAGAAATAGTGTGGGATTTGGCCACTTCCTATTATTCAGGTATCCCTAAAACTGAATCTTTATTGACTTCGTCACAGCTCTTGCCAGCATTTAGAAGGCCACTTTATGTAAGTATATTTATTTATATCCTACTAGCGACCCGCCCCGGCTCCGCACGGGTGCAATCTTTATAATATTATTAAAATTGCGACTATAATTTGAGATTTAAACTATCCTATCTCTCAAGTTGGATCGAACTGCACATGGTGTGCGAATTTTATTATAATCGGTTAAGTGGTTTAGGAGTCCATTGAGGACAAACATTGTGACACGAGATTTATATACATTAAGATAATAAAAATTGAGTTAAAAATCCCATGCCATATATATTTCTTGTCACATATTTTGACTCCTCATACATTCCTAATTTATGTTTATTGTAAATGTGTAGGTTTAATTTCAATACAATGCAATGTGGTAAAAGCTCCGTGCGCGAGTGTACATGAACGGAGCGGGGCAAGTGGGCGGAGTGAGCGTATTTTTCTTGCGCAGCGCTGCGCGGGCGGCGGCGGCGTGGTCGCGTGGGGCGGCCGCCGACGGCACTCGGCACTCCATGCCCGATCACGACAAGTATCAGCTGCGACCGCGCGCAGCGCGCAGCCGCGAGCCGCGCGCGCGCCGGACGCCGCAACCGCTCAGCAAGTACAGGAGGAAAACAGCCAATGCACGCGAGCGGAGCCGCATGCGAGAGATCAATCGAGCATTTGAGACTCTTCGCCGTGCCGTCCCAGCATCAGCCATCACCGGGACGCCGGTGCCCTGCGAGAAGCTCACCAAGATCACGACGCTGAGGCTCGCCATGCGCTACATCTCGGCGCTGTCGGCGGCGCTGCGGGAGTCGGACCCTGACGAGGGCGCCCGCCCGGAGCGCTGGCCCTCGCCGCTGTGCTCCGAGCTGTCCGAGTTCTCCACGGAGCTGGAGACGCCGTCCGAGTTCACGGAGGACTCGCTGTCTCCCTTCGACTCGTTCTTCGCGGAGTTCGACTGCGACTACATCGACCGGACATTCGCGTGATAGTGTTGTTGTGAGTGGTGTTACTGCCGGACTATTTCCAATTAGGTACCTATTATTTAATTCTCCTTTTGCCATACTATTAATTATTATTAACTATATTTTATTTTTTATGAGATATATTTTGAGATTTATTTATTATTATTAATAAATTTTAATTGTTATCGTTATTACCTCATGTGTTTGTTTTTAACTCCGTACTAAAGGCACTATAGTTTATTATGTTCAGTGATAATAATTTTGCTATGTAGTTTTTTCCTCTATGGTTCTATATGGTACTCGTACAATAGAATTTTCAGACAACTTTGGTTTTCGTTACTTATGCACTAATTTAACTTTTGCTTATTATATTCATTGAATGACGATGAGGTCCGAACTCCGAACCGAACTCTTCTGAATGAAACCATGTCTTCATGGTGGTGGTATTCTTATACCACACCGAAGATAAATATAATACGAGTACTAGCACCACACTATACTCATTAGATTGAAGATGGACTCATGGTCTGTGACAGTTACGGTTTTTGTAGAAAAAAGCAAATAAACTTGGTATTTTTATTTATTATCATCTTTCTGCCCTTAACCCATTTTACTTGGGGTCGGCGCTCTATTTTTTTTTATTCCTCCTTTTTGGCAAGACGTTTTCTACTTTCATTCTCCCCAATCAAACGTCACAGGTCACGCAGTCACACGTCACAAGTCTCAATAGACGCTTCAACAGTTTGAATAGACATTTAACACACAATCCGTCAATATTTTTCAAACCTATTACTTACCTAAACAATGTAAAGAAACTTTTAGAAATGATTTTGTCTACCATACAAAATTATCAACCAACGCATTCTACGAAGTACCTACACATCTACCAATTAGTTGCTGATAGTTTAACAAATAATTATGTATTTAATACCCCAATAAATTAATTAATTTAACTGCAAAATGCTATAACACATATTATTATAAAGTTTAATTTATATCAATCGAATAACTCGTAAGTATTTAGTGTCCTCCTTCATGCAACGAACACCACCCAGCGAATTTAAAAGTTTTTTGAACGTTTTGTTTCCCGCGTTTAAGTTGCCAACTGATGCGGAATGATCGTTTGATTATGGAAATAATAGGCTGCGGAAGCGTGGGCTTGGCCGATTTATTGTCGTACGACAAAAAGAAACGTCTTTTAAAACCTTGTGGCTGTAAAGACTGGGTCACATGAAGACAATAGGATTTTTTTGATGGCGGCATCTTGAAAATTTTATGGGGATTTTCATATTCAATTGTTGCCATTACCTAAGTCGTCTCTTGGTCTCTATCCATCTCGTCGCTGTAGCCTATAATAATATGTGGGGAAATGAATTCAATAATATTAGGGAAATTATGCCTCAACCTCAAGTAGTTATAAAATTCGCAGAAGATCCAACCAAAAAATGTTCTTATAAGGCCAAGTTCGAGTAAAATTTTAATTTAATAAGCACCGAAGTTCAGTCACTTTCACTTGTAAGTTGTAACCTACCTATTTATTTTTATAAAAATGATAAGCAAAATTAGAAAACCCCTTAAACATCTCGCTACTTGTTCTTTCTGTTTTATTCCTACACATTTTTTTGCAACTTGTCTACCGTCAATGGCAAGCAACACTGGTGCTTGAAACTTGTCTTCAGAAGCGTTTTAAAAAAAACACAATCTTATAAGTCATAGTAATTCTTCCTTGTGAGCGACACTATATCTGATGGTTGCGACTATCTGATGGTTTCAGCGGGTTCGACTCATGCCAGAGATATTTATTTTTCTAAAATCCAATGATGCATTTTCGTCAAAATCGGCCTCGAGACTACTTTTAGTATTTTTCGATATACGAGTAGGTACCTACACAGACTAAGTAGAGAGTATACACTGGTACCTACATAGTTTCATAGCCATCCACGTCCAGTTGGAGAATTCACCCTGTTGACGACATAAATTGTATGGTAAGTAAATGAGGAACTAATTTTATCCATCAAATAAGCATGAAAGCTCAATAAATGTTATGGATTTCCGCAAAGTAACGCCTGATTCCATAATTTGTCAAAGCTCAAGTTTACATCACAAAATCGTAAGATCTTGTGCTAGGGCCTCTTATGCGTCCACGCGTGCGCCTCAAAGAACTGTCAACAATCTGAGAGGGTCCTCTTAGAGGACCTTGGGTAACAGGACCGTTTTATCAGGTACCCGTGGGCCCAGAACGAAAAGGGCTATTGAAAGACATCCTGGATTTTAGTCAGTACAAGTCTGACAGACCTCCCGTCCTGCCCTGCGTGGGAGGACTCATTGGATGATTTTACCACGTAAAAAAAGGGCCTTATGAACAGTTAAACTTTGAAGCAAATAAATTATTATCTCTTTAAATAATTAAATAAACGTTCAACAATGTAGCTACGCCTTACAAGTGATTTAGCCGCCCATTGCCCACGCGCATCGATCTCTCTCATTGTTTCGGTGCGAGATGCCGGTAGGTCGGCACCAAGACGAATGTAATCACTTTTTACTACTAGACCATCGTTACTTCTGCGTGGAAGGTATTCTATTTAGTTGTGTTCATTAATAAGGTTATAGATTTATCACTTGGTAAATTATTTTACTTTCCGTCCCAGAACTGGTTATTGTAATAATGTCCCTATATTCATGATAATGACCACTACTATAAGTGGACCTTAGAATACATCATACTATTTTATTTTACGTAGGTATTGCCCCACACTAAAGGACTTTACTCATGGCGCGATGCGATATCGAATTGCATCGATTGACGATATTGGTCAGATATCACACAAGCGTCCGGCCGAAGAAAATGTATGGACGATCGCTAATAGTGTTTGCTAATGGAGTCGCATGGATTGACGATATCGCTCACAGAATACGTAGTATCTCTAAGTAGTCTGTGCTCACAGATCTCCTCGATATCGAATTGCATGTACGTCCTAATGACAATGCACATGATTCTGTGTTCGAAATTCGATTGAGCAACTACTCGTCTCGTGCGACTTTTGTCTTTGGTTTGCAGCGCCTTTATGTCATAGTAGTAAGGTGGATTTTTGAAGTGCACAGTCGAATTGCATTGCATCACTCCATAAGAAAAAATACGTGTGACTTAAATCGGCAATCGACTCGATATCGCACGAATCGGGTCGCGTCACATCGCGCCATGAGTAAAGTCCATATTAAGAGTTTCTTCTTGTATCGTGGGAACGTCTACACAGACAGCCAGACCCGGCAAATATTTGTTCCTCTCGGGAATCGCACCTGCGATAAGCAACACCGAGCAACACAGTAGCAGAGGATCTCAGACACTTCTACAATCTGGTGTCAACGCTGCATGACTTCTCCATAATTTACCGGAAAAAAGCTAGATATAAAGCTCCAGCTCAATTTGAAGTTGAAATTTGAAGTATCGCTAGTCCTTTTAGCATTAACCATTAATTCAAAAAATTGTACCGACGCAGCGTAGTATTAAGTAAGAAGGTACCTACTTATTCTGTGATACAGATAAGTTTTAAATTATTTTTACAGCTGGACTCTCCGCTGTTTGAAGGTTTTCAGAACAACCTCATAAGATTCCGTTTAGTGGTGTATTAGTACCATAAAAATACATTAATTAAAAAAAAAACTATAAAACCTACCTATGTAAGGCCAAATTGAAACGTGCATATAATCACGTAACTATTGTACTTAATAGTAACTTATACCCCGTTGCGTTAGGTAAAAATGCAGTACTTACGCAACACCATGCCACGCAATAAAGAACCAAAGAGTGGTATCTCAACGCATGCCCATTTGGGCTTAAGCGGATTGCTTTCCCGCCAAATACGGCAGCCATGACAGTTCCCTGAATTATTCGATTATCTGACGTGATGGCGACGCGGACCGCGAATCATGATCACATATTATTATGATTTTGTATTCATGTTGACAGTTACACATGATCTGTACGTACAAGGAATACTGATTAAAGTATTGGCATTGCCAAATTGAGACCGTTCGCGCCTTTCCAGGGCAATGAAATGTCAAAAGTTTAGCTTAGATTGACACTAATTTTGTTTATTGTTGTGGGATAGGTTTTATGATGTGCAAACTCCTTGGGTAGCTCTGAATTAAATTGTTTCTATAGCTTAATCAGCAATCGAGACGAGACTGTTGAGTTTTGACCTGGGGTCATTGCAACCGTCCTGACTCTCAATGAACTCTTGACTTCAGACAATCGGAGTACCTAGGTAGATATTTGGAGGACCTTCAAACATCCGTAATTATGCTAGATTTATCGTATCTCGTGTTGTTCTTTAGGAGCTCGTGGCTAAATAATTACAGCCGGACAAGCCGATCTTCCGGGTTAAGTCCCGCTTGCCGAGGTTGGTCTGTGGATGGGTGACCATCTGTCATAGCGAGTTTCCTCCGAGCCTCGGAAAGCCGTTGGTCCCAGCTGTCATTTGTAGATTTTTGACAGTCGTTACTGTTAAGTGTTAGTCAGAAGCTCTAAAGCCTGACAACCGCAGTCTTACCATGGGGTATCGTATTACCCAGTTACTGAGTTGTGGAGGTCCGACAGGCAGTCGCTTCATGTAAAATACTGTTAACCAGCTGCATCTGGTTCGACTGGAAGCCGAACACAATATAGTTGGGAAAAGGCTAGGAAGATGATGATGTGTTGTTCTTGTACAAATCCAGTTGCACCTTTTGGGGACCTTTCCGAAGCTACTACTAACGATGTCCTAGAGTTCTTCTCAAAAGTCATTAATTAAAGTGTTAGGTACTATGGAATATTACGAGATGCAGAAACACATCCGACAAGATTTAAACTTTTTGTGGGAAAAAATAAGTTCAAGAAAAGTCATCCGATGATCTCTAGTTCGAACTTTAATTCGCGGTCTACTTAACCTGAAAGGAGTATTTACAGGATAACCTGTGTTTTACCTCATGTTTATATCAAGTTTAAGGAAAAAGTTAAAAGAATATGTAGTTTAAGTTTAAAGCTTATCTGTTGCCGAAAATTTTATGGCTCGAGTCAACGGTACAAAAAAGGTAAACAATGAAAGGTTGTTTCATGCCTTCTACACAGCTTTTTACAAAAAGTTGACACAATAACTCAACGCTCATACATAAACAAACACGCAAAACATTTATTTAACACTTTTATATAATTATGTGTCTTTATAATTAACAATTAGTGGGTCCACTAACCAGTAACCAGGCCAGTTGAATGGGTTAATAATACCAGTAGGCCAATGTAACGAGGTGTTAACACCTTGTTATTTATACTTAGAATTAAAGGATAACCTGTTGTATATTTAGTCTATGGCACATTAGTTTTAAGAATAAAAAATGTATTGTCTATGGTCTTCCTCGATCACCTAAGCTACGATGTAACGGACGCCATCGTGTAAAGCTCTCAATAAATTATAATCCGAATTCATCTCAAGAAGTTGTCTTATTACAAGAACCCAGCCAGCCCCAAGCACAACATGGTGTCAGAATTGGTCTCAAAAGGTGAGAAATTTGTAATTATTCAAAATGTCTGACAAAATCTTCATTGCGAACATAAGGCCGCTAAAGATAGAAAATGGCGACAATGCTGCCGAGAAATGGAGGCAATGGAAGCAACGTTTCGAAATATTCATGGATGCTAACGAAATCAGCAAATGTCCAATTGCTAAACAGACAGCAATTTTACTGAACACGATTGGTGATGACGCGCTTGAAATATTCAATAGTTTCAACATCGACAGGACACAAACGAGCGTAGAAATAATTTTGAAAAAATTTGATGACAAATTCAGTCCACACACCAACTTAACAGTTGAAAGATATAACTTCTTCACGAGACTACAGAAGCAAGACGAAACTTTGGAAGAATACCTCACAGTTCTCACTAACCTATCGACCGCATGTGAATTTGCAGCACTAAAAGATTCTCTTATAAAGGATATGCTCGTCATTGGTATACAAAATACACATATAAAGGAAAGACTTCTTCAAGAAGAAAAATTGACAATTGAAAATGCCATGAAAATTGCAAAAAGTCTCGAACTGTCTCAAGAAAGGTCAACAAAACTCATGTGCAAAACTGAAAACAAAGAAACAGTGCAAGCAATCAAGACAAGTAACAGAAGCCGTTCACAGACCAGGTACAACAAAAATAATCATCACTACAGGAATAGATCATCATCGTCAAGCAGAAATAACTTCAAACAAAGACTAAAAACACCAGACAACAATGTATGCAGGAGGTGTGGTCAAGTACACAGATACAAATGTCCAGCAGAAGGCAAGACTTGCAACAATTGTAGGAAGAAAAACCACTTTGCAAAATTTTGTTTCTTCAAAAATGCAGGAAATAATAATAATTCTGGTAATAATAATCATAGAGTAAGTACAATTCACTCATTATCACATCCACAAGATAATCAAATTGTCATACGTTCCATTAACAAAAATTTGAACAGTACAGGAGACTGGCAAATTAATGTTTATTTTCAAAATTTCAAAGTCAAATGTCAAATAGATACAGGAGCTGACACAAATGTCATATCAAAGCATACTCTTGAAAGAATTAGGTCTAATACTCAGGAAAACATTAATTTAATAAGAACAAATAATAAAATATATACTTTTTCAGGAGAAGTAGTGCCAAATTTAGGTACTTGCATCTTAAATTGCTCATTTGAAAATGGAGTTTCAGCAAGATTATACTTTACTGTGGTAGATTGTGAATGCATACCAATAATTGGGTGGAAAACATGTGAAAAACTTGGTATTGTAAAAAGAATATTCAAGATTGAAGACAGACATAGCAACAGGTCAGTACAAAATATTGTGTCAAAGTACGCTAGTACATTTGAAGGTTTAGGTTGTTTACCTTACAAGGCTCATTTAGACATTGATCTCAGTGTTAAACCAAAAGTTTGTCCGGTACGTAAAATTCCCTATTCTTTAGAAAATCGCCTAAAGGAGGAACTAAAGAGTATGGAACAACAAAAAGTCATTGAAAAGGTTGAAAAGCCAACAAAATGGGTAAATTCTATAGTCCTAGTAGAAAAACCTAATGGTAAGTTGAGGATTTGCCTGGATCCGAGAAACTTAAATGAAGCTATAAAGAGACCCTACTATCCTTATCCTACATTTGATGACCTTAGATCTAAAGTAGCCGGAGCTTCTATTTTTTCAAAACTGGATGCTAGTTCAGGATATTGGACTATTTGTTTAGATTCAGAAAGTAGTGACTTATGCACTTTTAATACACCCTACGGTAGATATAAATTCCTTAGATTACCGTATGGCATTAATTCCAGTGGAGAAATATTCCACAGAACCATGAATCAATTGTTTGGAGACTTACCAGGAATAATAATATTTGTCGATGACATTCTTGTCTATGGGTCGAATGAAAAAGAGCACAACGAAAGGCTTGAATTACTGTTCAAACGTGCATCTGAAGTAAATTTAAAATTTAATAAGTCTAAATGTCAATTTGGTATGGAGGAAATACGCTATGTTGGTCATATTTTTAACAAAAATGGAGTGTCACCCGACCAATCTAAAGTCGAAGCAATTTCTAATATGTCTAGTCCAACAAATGTTAAAGAACTCCAAAGATTTCTAGGAATGATTAATTATTTAGGTTCCTACATTCATAACTTAGCTGAAGAAACCACTATTTTGAGAGACTTGCTAAAAAAGCAAAATACTTGGCAATGGTTAGATCAACATGAACAACAATTTAAAAAATTAAAATCATTAATATGTCAGTCACCCATTCTTGTTCATTATGACATCAAGAAACCTATTAGATTGTCTGTTGATTCATCAAAAAATGCAGTAGGCGCTGTAATATTACATGGTAAAAATCCTATAGCATATGCCTCAAAATCACTAAATAAAAGTCAAATAAACTATGCACAAATAGAAAAAGAGCTTTATGCCATTGTATTTGGTTGCAATAAGTTTCACCAATACATATATGGTAAACCTGTTCAAGTCGAAACAGATCATAAACCTTTGGTCACTTTATTCAAAAAACCTTTGTCAGAAGTCCCTACAAGATTACAACGTATGATGATAGCCTTACAAGCTTATCACTTAATTGTTTCTTATACTAAAGGAACAGAAATGTACATTTCAGATACTTTGTCACGTGCTCCCATCAAGGACACTAACCAAAATCAAGAATTAGTTAGCCTGGACGATTTAGACAACGAAGTCGAAATTCATATTAACTTATTAACTTCTAACTTAGCTATCACAAAAGAAAAACTGGATAAAATTTTACATCACACAAATCATGATTTAATATCACAAAAACTTAAAGAATATTATAAAATAGGATGGCCTAAATGCAAAGAACATTGTGACAATTTAGTATCACCTTATTGGAATATTAAGGAAGAAATTCATATGATTAATAATTTACTTTTCAAAAACAACTCTGTCATAATACCTAAGTCTATGAGGTCTGAAATTTTGAATATCCTTCATGAAGGTCATTTGGGTATAGAAAAAACAAAAAGTTTAGCTAGAGGAGTAGTTTATTGGCCTAACATCAACCAGGACATAGAAAATAAAGTAAGACAATGTGAAACTTGCAGTATTTATTCTTCAAATAAAACTAAAGAGTCAATGTTATCTCATGAACAACCACTATTTCCTTGGCAAAAACTAGCCACTGATTTGTTTGAATATAAAGGTAAAAAATATTTACTTGTTGTAGATTTTTATTCCAATTACATAGAAATAGCAAATTTAAACAAAGACAGTAGAACTTTGAATGTCATAACACACTTAAAATCTATTTTTGCTAGACATGGTATCCCATTACAACTTCTAAGTGATGGAGGTCCCCCTTACAACTCGTTGGAATTTAAAAAATTTCTTCTTGATTGGAATGTTGAACATATTGTGTCAAGTCCACATTTATCTAGGTCAAACGGACTCGCTGAAGTTTCTGTAAAAATTGTGAAAAACATATTAAGAAAATGTGATGAATCAGGGTCTGATCCCTTCATAGGATTACTTCATTATAGAAATAGTCCTAGAGGAAATATTGCTTCACCTGCTCAGTTATTAATGTCAAGAAATTTAAGAACTAAATTACCTAATATAGTAAGTAATCTAAGACCTAAAATTGTAAAATTTTCAGAACACAAAGTAAAGAAACACAGTAATTTAAATAAAACAAAATTATATTATAACAAAAATTGTAAAACATATCCAACATTTTATAATAACCAACAAATTTACTTTAAGAAAAATCCAAAAGATATCATATGGACTAAAGGTACTATTGTTTCAAAGACAGACTTTCCTAGATCATTTATTGTTAAAGATTGTTATGGTACAAATTACAGAAGAAATAGTCAACATATTCGGATAGATTATAAATCAGGCAATAATAAGTCAAATAATAAAAAAGTCAAATTCAAGGACACTAGACAGACTATGAATCAAAATAAGTTTCCAATTCCAAATAAAACAGACAAGTCAAAGTCAGAAACATTTCTTCAAAAGTCCAAAATAAAAGAAAAAGAGGATGATAATTGTATATTTATTTTCACTCATTCAGAGTCAAATCCTTTGTCAAAGTCTATTACCAAAGAAAATAATGATTCTGATTCCTTCTTGTCAGTAGAGTCAGATCATTCTTCTCAGTCAGTTACGGAGGCAAGATCTCCAGTATTTGTAAATGTCGAAGAAATAACGTCACCTGATAGTATACATGATTATAATGAATATGACGACCAGGTTTTATTGGATACAAATGAATCATCATATAATTCTCAAAGTCCTATTACTAGTCCTATGCTTGAAAACTTACCTCATACCTCTGTTAATTTAGAAAAGAAAGATTGTAAACAAGTTAAAAAAGAAATGTCGCAAGCTGAGTATAGCTCGAGAGGTAGATTGATAAAAAAGAGACAGAAATTAGATTTATAAATTTGAAATTGTGTATTAATATTGTATAATGTTAAAATATATTGTATTATTATAATGTTATTTATCTTAGCTTTATTCATCAGTTTAAGGTTATTGATAAGTGTCAAATTGTCAATGTCATAATTTTATAAATGTCAATGTCATAATAATTTTATAAATGTCACATCAAACCTTTTAAAAGAAAAAAGGGCATGTTGTATATTTAGTCTATGGCACATTAGTTTTAAGAATAAAAAATGTATTGTCTATGGTCTTCCTCGATCACCTAAGCTACGATGTAACGGACGCCATCGTGTAAAGCTCTCAATAAATTATAATCCGAATTCATCTCAAGAAGTTGTCTTATTACAAGAACCCAGCCAGCCCCAAGCACAACATAACCATTAAAATTAAATGAGAAAAATAAAAACAGTTCTTCGTAATTAAAATAGTCATTCATTTATGGAGGAAAATTATTTATAGGTCGATTTAGCACATAATGCATAACGCTAACCGTATAGGTAAAGTAAATACGTTAATGTGGCCATAATAAAAATATTTTTGCACCTCGGGCTATTAAAAAACTATGTTTATGGTCCTTGTCTTCGCCATCATAGAGGTTGGCCATAACAGCTAGGGCAATTGACGATTTAATTGATTTGATAAGCATAATGTTTATTGATCTTGGGACAAATAATTGCATCAAATAGGTACGCTTTAAATAAAGCCTTAACTGCGGGACTGTCCCAATTTTAATTAAACACTGAAAAACACAGAAGCTTGCAAGAATGATAACTGGTCTTGCTATTAAACCATGACCGTTTTTGAAAGCTCACTGTACCTATTCAAGTCATAATAATATCCCAAATGAATAATGGCAGACGTACAAGTTCTTTTATACTTAGTGAACTTTCTTGAATTTCAGCGAACGTTTGAAAGTAGCGAAAAACAGCCAGACAAATGTAAAACGAGCTTAAAAGTTTCATTGCACATAAAAGGAAGACACAATAAATAATATCATAAATAATTACAACCATGCAAAATTGTATTGCACAAACGCGAGATGAGATGACAGGGCGAGGCGCCCGCAAAAATAACCTCACATTGAGAGAAAGTTTTTTTTATCCAAGATGAGATGCAAGCCCGATTAATAAGCCTAAAATCGTGTAGGTCGTAACACACGTGCGGTTTGCAAGGTCACCTGACATCACATAATATGCAGTAAAACGACATTTTTGTCAAGCCATGTTGGCGGGAAGCGTGGGACGTCAAAACGAGAAAATAAGGCACGCAAAAATACATTCAACGATACAATACACCCGTTTTGGTATATTTCGGGGTTTATAAATAATTTTGTCTCTTTTCCTGGTGGTCCTTTGAGTGAGATTCTGCGTTTTGTTGAACTTTTAAGGTGAATGGTAGGTATATTTGAGTGGGCAGGCTGAACTTAATCTCAGAGGCACCTACGGATTTCAAGTTGATGACCACTTTGAAATTGAATTAACGATTTTGGACCGAAAAAAATATTGTGTCGTATCCTGTGGTTTGCACAAAAAGAAATAAAGAAGAAAAGCTGTTCTGAAATAAACTACTAATAAGAATTAGCAAGATTTCCTAGACGTCATGTCATCTATGATCGAAAAAGACAAAATGGGAGTCGTTTTTAGATCACCTAACGATGTTACAGCGCCCAATAAGTGACGAAACCCAAATCATCAATATAAACAAAAAGAAACCCCGACATTACCCCAGTGTGCAAAACAGGCATCATTATATCTCACGGTCCGAAGCAATAAATAGTGTGGCAAAGGACAGGCGAAGCGCTGACGGCGCCTGTCGAACTAGGTGAGGGTTAGCGCATTTTTCTCACACTGCGGCTAGTGCAAACGCCCCGCTACGAGCTACCGCCCGCTGGCAAGTAAAGACTAAACCATAATGTAGATAAGTATTTTTTTAATAAGCAATGTAGGTATTGGTTGGGCTAGACTTTTTGCTATCGATTCGCTAAGAAGAAGAAAAACGAACGATATCTAATGAGAGACATGGAAGATAAATTGGGATTAGGGCAAGGGCAGAAAAATTATTAAAAACAGATTGATGTAGTGATGTTAAAACGGAACATTGATCTGTTTGGAACTTACTTAGGCTGTAATGTTGCCTACTAAAACATCTGCGAAAGTTCAAATCTCACAGAGGGCACTGAAACAATGATTGTATTAGCTTATTTTGCCGAGGATAAATTAAAAAATCTCATAAAGGTTCAGCACAACCAACATCAGCAAAATAAGTTGTAGATAACCACCAAACGTAAGAAATCACTTGGTAAAGCGTCTGTGCCAAAATGAACTAAATCATGGAACACAATGTTATCTAACAGTAAGCTCACTGAACGGTCAAGCACAACATAAACATCGCTTTACAAATAAGCAAATATTTCGAAGGCTTAGGTGCAACCAGCGCAACATTATAGCTAATACATAGTAATCGCCATACAAGATTCCAGCTCACAAAAACTGAGCCCACCGTCCTAACGCCTGCTGGGTGACGAATACTTTATGCGATACCTAGGAGATATTTATCGGCTCCCTAATAGCAGAAAACATTGCTTATATTGCCATTTTATGCGAGAAATCTCACGTGAGAATCAATTAGATTCATTTTACGTGTGAGTTTTTGCGTGAACTTATAAATATGAATGAAATTAATTGGTTTTATTGCCAGACTGCGCGGAAGTCAGCCTGTTCTGTTTTTATCAGCATTACCTAAGCTGTCACATTAGTTTCTATTATCTTCAAGCCACCTCGTTTGAGAAATTCGTCATTTGTCATTTTATCCCACGTAGTTCTAAAGTGGACCAAAACCGTTTATTTAAATAGGTTACTACCACGTTATTACCAATTTAGATAAATAGCAGGTTATTGCCTTAGATTTCCGAGTTAGTTGTCAGGCTAAAATTCTTTGATAAGACGATGATGCGACGAAAATTATCGTAGAAGTATTAGGTACACTCAAATCTTCAATTAAATTTGAATGTAGATTTAGCCAAACTACCATTGCTACAATAGTAGGTACTATTCATTGCCGTTGATAACTTTAGCGTAATAAGTGGGCGAAATGTAAATATAGAACTTATCTAAACTTTGATAAGTTCTGAATCATATCTACTCGATTTTGAAACCAGCAATTAGTCTTTGGAAGTTTTAATAACTAGCTACTCAGAGAGAATATTGAGACACCTATATCATCCCACACATTTTCGTTTAGAAGAACTAATCAAATCACTACAGATAGGGTTACGAAACAAACTGACAACTTCACTAGATAGATAGACGAACCAGAAGTGAGGACAGTCTATCTACAGGGTATCCCATATCTAATCCTGTTTATCTGAGTGCAAACAGATAGTAAATCGCGTGTCAATCAACGTCGTAGATGACGCAACGGTACATTGCGAATCTCAATTCTGAAGCAGCTTGTTATCTTACTAAAGATAGATTATCTATTAGCAATACTAACTTTATGAACGAAAAATTATGGTCTAAGAAGCTAGAAAAGTTGGAATGAGACAAATTGCTCTGATAAGAATAGATTTATTAGTGGGTTTCCCCAGGGTAATATGTTAGGTCCCATTTTTTCTAAGAAATATTCAATTGGGCCAAGTAAGTCACCCATATTTTTCAATCACAAATAAATTCTAAGAAATGACTCCATTTTAATTCTTGTTAAACAATAACTGGCTAATAAAACCTTAGTGACATTAATGTCTTTTTCTGTTGACAATGTTTTAGCGCGAATATCCGAATATGGCGGGAAAAATGATCACGGTAGCAATTATTATCGAGTCAATAAAGTGTTGTTCAAGTGTTGTTATTTCTTGACAGCTTGACACCGATTATGAGCATTAGACTCGTTCATACTTTTATGGTGACTGGCGAGTACCTATATCAGAGCCATGGCTCTGTTTTTTTTTTTAAATTCTGTGTTAATTATTAAGAGTTGAATAATTGTGTACGACACACTCTATGTAGTCATCATTGCCACTAACAAAGTGAGCTTAAAAACAACTGAATTAGGTAAAAAAACAGTTGTTACTCTTTGAAAATAAAAATTATCTTGTTTTCGAACAGGACAGATATAGCTTGCACAAAGCTGGCATGATGGCTAACGACATAGGCATCCCCTCTCACTGCTGTGTCCCAACAGTGGGAACAAATTAAAAAATATACATAAGTACATATTTTAATCTAGGTATTCATACTGTGTGGCTCTGATGTAGTGTAAGTAAATAGCGCAGTTACCTAGTAAATGGTATGGTAATTGGCTCATTAACTTAATCAAGTTGTTTAAAAAATAACTGCCATTTTAAAACACGTAAGTGGCGTTAAACATCATAAAATGACGCCATAAGTAATGCTACTGTGAGCTTTAATTGGAAAAAACATGCTTTTGGAAATATAATTTCTCGCATTGCTGATTAATTTAAAATGTTTTAAGTTTTTTAACCCATCACTGTTTTTGAGTGAATTAATAAAATTAATTTAGGAGATCTTGCTGCCGAAACTGGATTAATTAGCATTGCATGGCATTATTAATAACCTATAGTTCAATGAAGATCTGGATCTTGCTACTGGGTGGAAATACAACAGTATGCTTTTCGCGACGATTTTCGACGGAGGAAACCAAAGGAGGAGCTCGTGGCTAAATAATTACAGCCGCACAGGCCGATCTTCGGGGTTAAGCCGTGCTTGCCGAGGTTGGTCTGTGGATGGGTGACCATCTGTCATAGCGAGTTTCCTCCGTGCCTCGGAAAGCACGTAAAGCCGTTGGTCTCGGCTGTCATTTGTAGATCTTTGACAGTCGTTACTGTTAGTCAGAAGCTGTAAAGTCTGACAACCAGTCTTACCATGGGGTATCGTATCGCCAGTTACTGGGTTGTGGGGTTCGACAGGCAGTCGCTCTATGTAAAATACTGATATCCAGCTGCATCTGGTTCGATTGGAAGCCGACCCCAATATAGTTGGGAAAAGGCAGGCAGATGATGGTGGGGCAAGTGTTGTAAATGAAGTAAACACCTACTTCTCTAGCATTGGTAAACAGCTAGCAGACAAAATAACACAAGCTCAACATAGCTACAAATTTGACATCAACCCCGTTCCGAATTCGATTGTGTTACTCCCGCCTGATGAGGCCGAAATTGACGCACTGATTTCGAATCTCAAGAATGACTGTGCTACCGGCTGGGATTCTATTTCGGCCAAGTTTCTGAAATTAGCTAGACCCATTATCGTTCCCCATCTGACAAAACTAATTGAGATCTGCCTTACTCAGGGTGTTTTTCCCAAAGTGTTCAAAAAATCCCTTATTACTCCTGTCTACAAGGGGGGGAAAAAGGACGATGTTGGCAACTACAGACCGATCTCAGTTCTTACGACCTTATCAAAAATATTAGAGAAAGTATTAAACAAAAGGCTCACAAACTTTCTGCAACACAATAAGATACTGTCTGAAGCCCAGTTTGGCTTTAGACCAGGGAAAAGCACAGAAGATGCCATAAGTAAACTGATAGATCACGTCACACTTAAATTGGACCAAAAACAAAAGTGCATCGGCATATTTCTTGACCTGGCCAAAGCCTTCGACACCGTAAAGATTCCTCTTCTTGTGGACAAGCTAGAGAAAATCGGTGTTCGAGGTAACGCTCTAAAAATCTTTAAGGATTTTCTTAGCGACCGGACGCAAAGAGTGAAGATAAAAGAATATGTTAGCTCTGATGCCTGGGTTAAATATGGCGTCCCTCAAGGCAGTATTCTTGGCCCAAGCCTCTCCTTGATTTACATAAATGACCTATGCCAGCAGTCATTAAACAATGGTAAGATCTTCACCTACGCTGACGACACGGCATTAGTATTTCATGGAGGGACTTGGGACGAAGTACGGCGAAGCGCTGAACTGGGACTGCATAAAGTGAGCCATTGGCTAAGATCTAACCGACTAACCTTAAACCTTTCCAAATCAACATTTCTCCAATTCTCCTTTGCTAAAATCAAACCTCAAAATTTAAGTATTAGACTACATGAATGTAACTTTGATCCTACAGAGACATGTTCATGCACAGCTATCACTAGGACTAACCATATAAAATATCTTGGTGTGATTGTTGACGAGAATCTTGGCTGGCGGCAGCACATAGACCTCACTGCAACACGTGTTAGGAAACTTGTTTGGGCTTTTAAAAAACTTAGGCACGTGGCCGACTTCGAACTACTTCGCACTGTGTACTGTGCGCTTGTGCAGTCAGTTTTGGGATATTGTGTTACTGTATGGGGTGGTGGATGCAAGACCTTTATGATTCACCTGGAAAGAGCCCAAAGATCTCTACTTAAGGTCATGACTTTCCGGCCCTTTAGATTTCCAACCAAAGACCTATACGAGAAGTGTGAAATACTTACGGTTAGACAAAATTATATTCTACAAATTGTTAACAAGCAGCACAGTAACACGCCCTATATTAAACCAAATAATAAGAAACGCACCAAACCGAATGTTTGCTTACCCCTGCGCTGTCACACAGCATCGGCCAGGAGACAACGGGTATATCTGGCCGTCTTTCTTTATAATAAGTTGAACAAAACCCTAAACATAAATCCCCTTACGACACGGGAAACAAAAAAGAGGGTAAAAGTATGGCTACTGACACAAGACTACAACGCAACTGAAAACTTACTGAAATCAAACTAATAAAAAAAAAAATTAAAGAAAGAACACAAATCATTGGTATTCACATACACACATACACACACACAAAACACGCACACATACACATACACACTCTACCAGCAACCCCCATTTTTTTTTATTTCATTTATTTTATTATCTTGATTTTTATTGATTTATTTCATTTATTTAATATTTATATTATTTTATTTTAATTGTAATACTTTGTTCTCGGCTTTTGTTAATTTAGTTTATAGACAACATATTATGTAAAGCTAATTACTGATGAATGATGAAGAAACAATGTAATTTGAATTGTTTTAACTATTGCTTAGTGCTGTTAAATTTAAATTATTGTTGATAAATGAAAACTAAATAATTGTAACTTCTTAAATATAATTGTATCACGCTCGCAAATGTATGTAATAAGTAATAAAACTGTAAAACTGTAAGACAAAATATGGAAGAAGTCACTGGCTCCTGAAACACAGATACTATAACCTAGCTCTGGAGCCAGGGTCTCAATTATTTATTGTAAAATGTGTGGCAATAAAGAATTTATTGTTATTATTATTTATTATGATGACAGGTCAAAGGACAGTTGAGATTGATTTGACGGAATGATTGGTGCAGTGGCTGAGCGATTGGGCTGCTGTGCTGCGTGTCGCGGATTCGACTCCCGCACGGAGCAAATATTTGTATGATCTACAAGTAGTTGTTCCGGGTCTTGGTGTTTGTGTATGAAAGTTTATATGTTTGTAAACGTACCTAGGATACAGGAAAAAATCTTAGTTCCTGGGCAACATTTTTTTAGTAAAAAAATTTACTAGACGACCCCGGCAAGATGTTTGGAAAGATGGATGGATGTTTTGACTTCTCCACACAAAAACTACTTTTGGTAGGTATAAAGATAGTTTATAACCTGGATTAGCACAGGATACTTTATTTCAGTCTGACGACTCCGAGGATTTTTTTTTTTTACATAAACCCCAGACCTTCTGATTTTGACTTTTTTTTTTGACTGACAAGATTTTCACTAACTTCCAAGAACCGTAAATCCATAGGGCCATAGACACAGAAACCATAACATTCCCACGAACCCCCAAGGTTCACCAAACTGGTCTACGTGTGCCATACCATGTCACACCATTATGTTCTAGTAAACCATGTATATGGGCATGCACTCATTTTTGTTGAAGTTTATAAAGAAATACAATATGAACTATTGATCGTGATCTTTTGCACACGACGTGTCTCTTAAAACAAGTTATTTTACCGCCCAGTTTACACCTCCCAACCTTTATATGACCATAGCAGTAAGGTACATAATGCCTTGGAAATGATTTAGTGGATGGTAAAGTTATGTTGGTCGTCATATAGGGTCGGTCCACCTGACATAGTCGTATTAGGAATGGTGAGCGTGTATGAGACCTAGGCCCGCGGTCCATGGTACAATGCTAACGAACTCTATTTTTTACTGTTATCTATGATTGAGGTGCTGGAACTATCTAGAGTAGTATTTGAATTTGGAATGACTCGTTGACGTAGCTATAAAAAGCGTTAGAATCTTTTTAAAAAGTTTTCTGAGGCCAGTACACTTATCACTAGTTTTCACTATTTTACTTTACAGCGTCTTTCCAGTATTTACAGCATGGTGGCTCTGACCTTCGGCTTCGAGGGGTTTCCAGAGTAGTTAAGAGTGTGCTCTCCAGTGACTCGCATATCCAACTTTTAGAGAAAAACTCTATGGCATCTCGGCATGTAAGAACACCCGTAATACCTGTAGGTATATTACTAGCCCCTGGAATTCTAGCGGCCGTAAGTTTTATAAAATCACAAAAGTAACCCTCAAAAGGTTAAGTAAAAGGGGAACACCCCTAATTGGCCAGTTATGTTAAAATCTTATTTTATTGCAAGCGAGCTCTACCATCAAATAGGAATTCTGAAATTCAGGATTCAGAAAGTCTCCGAGCTGTTAGATATTTGGAAAAACCTGACGAATAAGCTCGGCAGTAGTATTTGCTACCATTACACCAAAAAGGTAGATTCAATGAGGTCTTAGCAGTAATCTTATTAGGTCCGCATAGCCAAAGTTTGGGATCACAATAAAGTTAAATTAAAAATTATAATAATCATCAAACCATGACCTTTAGAGGTCGCTGTAAGTCGTATTGTATAATGTAATCTACCTTTTTTAAAACTCTGACTCATTCTTAAAGTTCAGAAGCAGCTTGATGTTATTTAACATTTTTGGATGTCTGTGTGATCTTTATGATCGAACTGATGACTAAGTGAAACAAAGTTTTTAAGTTTGTTTAAGCATTTAATCATTGCTACCCGCCCTGAGTAAGTATAGTGGTATTCCACTGACTCAGCTTAGGGGTACCTACTTCTTTGTATTATTTTAATCATCAACCCTACTCACTTCCGGATTAACCCAAAGGAAATTTAAGCAATAGCTTTTAAGGGCATCACGTCTCAGGGGGACCATAAACTGGACCGAAAATATATTTGGTTTTGGAGTACTAACCCTGCAAAATCACAAAAGACTTCGAAGACAAATGACAATATCCACCGCCACCAACACGCACTCTGCCCGCGTGGTGGATAACTCAAGTTTGAGCGTCCAGTAGCTAGATATTGAGTCATTGTTGAGGGATCTCGATGAAACCTAAACAGAAACGTATGGGCACAAAAAAAGAGAAGCCTGGTGATGGCCAACGGTATGTTTGGCGGTGGATGATGATGAATCCTGCGTGATTTCAGGGAAGTCGAAATATTCATTAGTTGAAATGATGCTACTTATTGCCCAATTTATTGCAAGAAATGCTTTGTGGAACGTTGTATAATGTTGTCTAACAAAGCCTGACGAATATGATCAAATCAAAAAGTGACTCCTCAAAGACAAACAAAGTACTTTACCTAGATAAACAATTTTTGTTTCAAAACCCACAAACTGACGCATCATACAAAATAACAAAACCGAATCATCCATCATAAATAGATGCTAACTTATATCAATGTCATAACTACCTACATTTCTTGAATCCATATATGTACCGCAGCATGTTGATATTGATAGATGAAGAGGATAGGCCAATGAAAAGATGGATTGATTGTGATGAAAGAAAATGGAGTAAGTGAGTGAAGCTGTGACGTCTGACAACGGAGAATGGAAGAAAGAAACGCTTAGTGAAATGAGATGAAGGCATGAAGATGTTGATGATAACAGTACCACAGGAACTGAGAAAGATATTGTGTGTTTCTCTCTGTAACGAGTACCAATACATGTTATATCAGCTAAACGAAAAGCCAAAATGGCGTATCATGATCTGAGTAAGGCTTACGAGAATGAATACTCTTTAACCCGGTAGCACATCGTATGTCCGCGTGGGATAATAACCTACAACAGGGACCGGAATCATGATTGTTGCCAGAGCTGTTATACTTTGCAAAGTAGGTAGGTACAAAGGGAATTTTGCAGTAGCAAAAGAATGAGGAGGAATAGCGGTCAAAGCCACGGTAATATCAAGAAAGGAACTTCAAGTAGCCAACATAATAAACAAAAACCAATCGACTTAGCCACTCATTCACTCGCTAATAAACAGTTTCTAAGTAAAACAAATGAAATCGAAAACTTCACAATAAACTGAATCTATGACTCAACAGTCAACGAGAATCACGACTGTCTGGGGATCGCCGCTCCATAAAAGGCAATACAGCCATATATTATTGTCGTTGGCGAAGATTTTGATGGTAATGATAAACTGGAGACTGCGATTGAATCATTAACTACAACGGTGGAAGATACGCGGCTTATGATCAGATTCATTAGATGTGACGATATTTACACAGATGGCGTACTATTAATTATCTTGTTTACAGATCTTAGGAATAATTAAGCTTGTTGTAAGTATAATCTCTACATAGAATAAAACAAAGTAGCTTTCCACCGTTTGAACTACTCAGTACTCACGGATTTTAAAGAGGTTTTTATCAGAAGACGGCATGATTCAAGAAGAAGGCTTGTCTGCAGAATACTTGGGTAAAGCACCCGTGCGAAACCAGGAAAGGTTGCTAGTATAATACAAATTAGTATAGTTGTGGTATAGTGGTGTTGCCTGTAGTAATTTATAGATATTTTAGGAATCTGTAAAAAAAAACAAATATAATATAAATTTTGGAGGATAATAGGAAGTGGCTCAGTTACTCAAAACGTTTCTAGGGTAGTGTAGAAAATGATGATGATGTAGAAAAATATGGCATTATTATCAACTAAGTTTTCGAACTACTGGGAAAGAGGCCTTCAGGCGGTGTGACGGAGTAGGTTCCACCATCGTTTGGTTCTACCATCATTGCCGGTTTCTTCAAGAAATTTTAACTCATTGAAGAATGAATAAATACTGTGGTTTCTTTCATTTGCGATAACATAATTAAACATAGTTAACATAATTGTGTTGATCTTTTCTTAAAATTCTGCACCATTCTATGTCTATAAATCTACAACGGAAGTGCTTTATTATTTTTGTCCATAAAATCATTATGACGTCATCAAATCATAAGTGTTGTTATATGACACATCTAAAATTGATTTTGTATGCAAAAAGGTTTTAAATGTTTCGTAACATCCTGTCCTGTCTTAGTGTCGGCTATAAGCTCTTTTTTAAATCGTATTAAATGTCAAGGGTATTTAAGTAAAAGGCATGTAGATTTTGGATCTTCTCGTTCCTGTGTGTGATGCGGGAAGTAAACTATTTAATTAGGATCAACAAAGCGAGTTGAAACAATCGACTTCCCATGGCGCTTCCTATACTAATGTTGAAACTTAACTTCAAATATGGCTCTAGGATTTCGACAGTTTTAAGATAGGACTCATTCTGGACACCAACCACCACACAACATAAGTATACCTACTGACTAAACACCATTCAAGGCCACAGTACCCTATTTAGAGAGTCCTGCGAACCTTTAGGCAGCCCAAAGATCCTAATTAAGTCTCCTTGGATATAGAAAATTGAGTAATAGCTGATCAAAAATAATAAATAAAGAAATAGCCAGGCCATCTAGCAGCTACGTTTAGCTACCTCACATTAGTTTTGTATTAGAAACATTGACATTAATTTTAGGAAAACGTAACCCGATATTCAAAACAAACGTTAATATTCGTGATCAACCCACGAATTAACTAAATAACTTAGCCTAGATCAACGAATCTAGGGTTTAGTCTCCATAAACATTTCAATTAGGCCATAACATTGATCATTAGTCACTCAGGTGCCTAACACTTGGATCCGAACTTCGTAGAGTCGCATGCGCATAAGAATGATGCAGATTTCCCATATAAAGGATGGAACCGACCTATTATCTGCAATCTTAGATAAAAGTCTTAGAACTTAAAGCCAAGCAGACCTCAACTTTAACACTTGAAGATAAAGCTTCGCAGTAGGAAAAGCGACGGAAAACTTAACTTGGCTAATTCCACTGGACCCAGCCTTAGGTAAAAGACTGCTTACATTAAAATTAACAACCGAAGTGAATTTTCAACACATATTGACACTTATGTCAAAGCAAATAAAAGCCTTTGTTGTTTATCTGGACAGGTGTCGAAGTGTATAGTACACATTCATTCAAATGAATGGGATCCAATTACATGTAAATGTTTCGTGAAGGCGATACTGTGATAATTGATTGATAATGCCTAGGTACTACCTTTATGTATCTAGTTGATTGTGTGGTAGAGCCCATAATAGCCTGACGTTTATTCAATTACCCACACCTACTAATAAGGAGGAGGAAATGAAATGTTCTGTGATCGCAAGAGACATGCGTAGGAGCGGAATTTCGAAGGTAGGTAACATAATTTGAGAGTTTTATAGAATAGCAAAATTCTATGTCATCCAGAAAACAACATGAAAAAGAAAGTGAAAATTAAGTTACGTTATCCACTCCAGGGCAAATAATATGAATTCTAATTCCTTCGATTCAGAGCCAATGTAGGCAACAGTTTGTTTTTCCAGTTCGTATCGCCATCTTCTACGAGATCTCCCGCGATGCCTTTTGGATATGTTAGGGACTTTACCCATGGCGCGACGCGACTGCAATTCGACCGATTCCAACTACAAGTGAACATCAACCTTACCACTACGATATATGACATAAAACACGTTGTTATCTACTACGGGTTTAGTGAAAAACAAAACACGATCGCCACGACGACGTCAAATCAAGGTTGATTTTCACTTGTAGTTGGAATCGGTCGAATTGCGTCGCATCGCGCCATGGATAAAGTCACTAACTCTACAATGTACAGACGCTAGCAGGTGAACCTACCCTAATCTGAATCGAACATTAACCTACCACTAATTGTGATAAGGTTGAAAATCTATTAAAGAAATTAGACAGATTGTGGTAGCTTGATGTCCTGGCGTCTGTATGCGGCCATTGGGCAGATGTAGTCAGCCCAGTCTCACTTCAGGTAGGTTTTGGTAGCTCCGTAAACTGAGTGAGATTGATACTTACCTACAAAAGTTTATAAAGAAACTCAGGCCAAAAATTGAAGATAAGATCCTTGGATAATTAGGTAGTTGTCCAACTTATGTAGCATACGTATCGAAGCATATCGCTTTATAGTTAAAAACTAGTAATAAAAGAACTAGAACTCATCTACGAAGCCGTTCCACGTCGCTTCATTCATGAGTTTGTTCACCGCACAAAAAATACTGTAACAGAATCCCTCTTCATTGAAGCTAAGCCCAGTGTTTGCACTAATTGGTCATTACATGAAGGGCACGAACCAATAATGACATCAAATCAAACTATAAACAACATCTAACACTCAAGAAATAAAGTCCAACTTTCAATGGAAATTCTCAAAATAGCCGCTTTTGACGTTAGTTCTCTTTGCAGAAACAGATACAATTCAAAAAATCTCAACAAAAACAGAGTCAGCTACCGATAGCATACTTTATTGGTAATTTATCATATTTTCTCAAGTTTTAATGATATATTTGATTCATACAGTTTTTTGATAGATTCTTTGATTGCATTCTCGATAACTTAAAGTTTTTCATTTCCTGAGTTGATGTTAAGTAGTTTCGAACGCGGCAGCACTAATTGATAGAGCCAGTAATTACCTACTTGGAATCATGTAGATTGGTATTTGTCTAATATTATTCGTGTTGTAGGTGTTTGTTTTGGAATTCTATTTAATACCTAGGGTCGAGTTTTCTAGATAGATACCTTGTAGGACTTCATTATAGGTAAGTACATAAGCTTCTCTCAATCGTAGAAATCAAATCGTCGTTTCGCAGGAATTCAAGTGACTTCTTGTTCCTTCTTGGACCTCATCTCATGTTTGCATAGGACTAGGTTTTCTCTTTGCAAATCCACAAAAAATACGACTTCTACTCTATTAATTCAATTAATCATTTACTGAAACAAATTAAAATTTTAAATGGCATCTAAATGTAAGTTTCATAAAATCCGACCAACTATCTATAAGTACATTGACCAATTATGAGATCCATATACAAACATAATAAATCTCTATGCTGTCACGGTCTATTAATTCCATATCCCGTAATTCCTCATACTTCCGTCCTGATTCCCATGTAGCATCGCTTGCAGTAGTTGATCCCAATTAAATAATTATAGCTTTATTGATGAAAGTCCTGCGCGATTGATTGGCCCAATTAGCTGATTGATAGCTGATAATCTACGGATTATTGCTGGAAATGGCTTTACAATTATGTATCACTTTCAAGACAGAAATAAAAGTCTTCTCTCTTCATCTCGTCGTCATTAACATCCTGACTTCACACATTATTTACAGAACCTACAAAAAAAAAACGATGTGTAAAGCTAAGCCATATTTGATAGACTTAAATTAAAACTCCACCAAGTATGCAAGAATTTGAAGACACAAAAATAAAAATGTATCAGCCACGCTGCACGCACAATGCACACACACATGTACAAAAATCAACAACATTTTAATTAAAAATAAAACACGCACATGGAGTGAATCGCTTTAAAACGGCGTTATTTAAGAAATTAAGATAACACATGGGTACAAGTAAGTACGTAATTAAAAATATACGAAAGAAATATTAAAATTTTACGAAAAATAAATGTTTTATTCATCTTGTTATCGAGCATTACTTCACGGTCTGCGCTCAGACTAAATTAGTTCATTTATTTTTTGTATTATTCGGAGTTCTAAATTATGTGACGCAGATTGCAGATTCTCAGACTCATTTTCAATTTAATATCCTCTGATGATAATATTATGGCTCCAACGATCTCTACGTTAATTGTTAATTTGTACTTGTAGAGCCTTACCAGCTATGGTTCTTTAGGAAATCTCTTTTTTTTTGTACAAATCAATGGCACGTATGCGGACAATTGCCACAATTACGGCATTCTCTGACAGTCAACCTTTGGGTATATGACAACAGTGTCACGTCGCTGGACTCTACGATGTTCTCTTCGACGCGCACAAAACACAAACCATACGGTTTTAAGATCGTCAGTGAGCGCTGCTAGTGTTGTTGTCTATCAGTAGCTTATTTTATTGAATACCAATACCCCTAGCGTGGCGAAAGCGCTACGGCTACCGCTGTCAAAGGAGTTGTGTTAAAGTCGCCCTGCTAGTCTTTCTTGCATGACTTGTGTGTAGGCTTGCTATTAGCAACTTCATTAAATCTATACATATAATAAAACTGTAGAAAAATCGTTTTTGTACATCAAAATAAAATCCAAAAAAAATAGCTAGGGTGTTGAAGGACAACCAACAGAACCCATTTCCAGCATTTTTAGAATTTTTGTCTGTTTGTCTGTTTGTCTGTTTGTCGGTTTGTCGGTTTGTCGGTTTGTCTGTTTATTTGTGGCTCCATCACGTAAAATGTACGAAGGCAATGTAAATAACCTTTATACACAACGATCGAGCGTAACTTGGGGACTAATTTAGTTTTTGTTTCATTGCAATCGGTTAAGTCTATCAAAAGATATTTGAATTTAAAGTGTTCCAGACCCAGAAGTAAAATTACGGTCAGTTTACACCGAGACGCGCAGTTCAGTAGCGCGATCTAGCTTGGAATAGAAAAACTACATACCTATTCAAATATGGTGTGGACTGGAGTGGAGTGGTTTGGAGTGGAGTAGAATAGAGTAGAGTAGAGTAGAGTAGAGTGTAATGGAATAGAATGGGATGGTTTGGGATGGAATGGAAAGAAAGAAAAGGTTTTTATTAGACTCACACTAGAATGGGAATGAGTGGGATGGAGTAGGATGGAGTGGGATGGAGTGGGAGGGAGTGGGATGGAGTGGGATAGAATCGGATGGAGTGGGATGGAGTGGGATGGATTAGAATGGAGTACGATGCAGTGAGATGGAGTGGGATGGAGTGGGATGGATTAGGATAGAGTGGGATGTAGTGGGATGGAGTGGGTTGGAGTGGGATGGAGTGAGATGGAGTGGGATGCAGTGGGATAGAGTGGGATGGAGAGGGATGGAGTGGGATGGAGTGGGATGGAGTGGGATGGAGTGGGATGGAGTGGGATGGAGTGGGATGGAGTAGGATGAAATGGGCTGGAGGGGGATGGAGTGGGATGGAATGGGATTGAGTGGGATGGAGTGGGATGGAGTGGGATGTAGTGGGATGGAGTGGGTTGGAGTGGGATGGAGTGGGTTGGAGTGGGTTGGAGTGGGATGGAGTGGGTTGGAGTGGGTTGTAGTGGGATGGAGTGGGACTGAGTGGGATGGATTAGGATGGAGTGGGACTGAGTGGGATGCAGTGGGATGGAGTGGGATGGATTAGGATGGAGTGGGATATAGTGGGATGGAGTAGGATGAAATGGGCTGGAGTGGGATGGAGTGGGATGGAGTGGGACTGAGTGGGATGGAATGGGATGGAGTCGGATGGAGTGGGATGGAATGAGATAGAATGGGTGCTCTAATCCAGTAGCAATTCTTCTGAATCTGAACGACATAGGGCGTTTATAATAATCACCTCAAATATTCTTGAAAAATAAATTCTAAATACAGGGATTATATGAAAACGATATGATTTATAAAAAACGTGGCGAGAATTAAGCGCTTCGCACTTAAAAATACATTGTTAGATTCCGACATCCACGCGAACGAAGTCGCGGGCACAGCTAGTCTATACATATAATAAAACTGTAGAAAAATCGTTTTTGTACATCAAAATAAAATCCAAAAAAAATAGCTAGGGTGTTGAAGGACAACCAACAGAACCCATTTCCAGCATTTTTAGAATTTTTGTCTGTTTGTCTGTTTGTCGGTTTGTCGGTTTGTCGGTTTGTCTGTTTATTTGTGGCTCCATCACGTAAAATGTACGAAGGCAGTGTAGATAACCTTTATACACAACGATCGAGCGTAACTTGAGGACTAATTTAGTTTTTGTTTCATTGCAATCGGTTAAGTCTATCAAAAGATATTTGAATTTAAAGTGTTCCAGACCCAGAAGTAAAATTACGGTCAGTTTACACCGAGACGCGCAGTTCAGTAGCGCGATCTAGCTTTTTTTTTTTTTTTTTTTAGGTGGTAAAATCATCAAATGAGTTCTCCCGCCCTGGGTGGGGCGGAAGGGACTGTCAGACTCTTACTGACTAAAATCCACCCGTGTTCCTTCCTATACCTACCCTTTACGTTCCGGGGCCACGGTAACCTGGGTTAAGAAAAAACCCGCGACCCCAGACAGTGCCTAAGGAAGAGTTTTTGCCCGCATCCCAGGGTGCACCGGCCCGAAAAACTGGTCTTCCCCCCGGACGTATCCGAGAGGGAACTCCAGTCCACGGGCGCACGTGGAGGTTTCCTGTCATAGCACCCCAGCGCGATCTAGCTTGGAATAGAAAAACTACAATCATACCTATTCAAATATGGTGTGGGATGGAGAGAGATGGAGTGGGATGGAGTGGGATGGAGTGGGATGGAGTGGGATGTAGTGGGATGGCGTGGGATGGAGTGGGATGGAGTGGGATGGAGTGGGTTGGAGTGGGATGGAATGGGATGGAGTGGGATGGAGTGGGACTGAGTGGGATGGAGTGGGATGGATTAGGATGGAGTGGGACGGAGTGGGATGGAGTGAGATGGAGTGGGATGCAGTGGGATTGAGTGGGATGGAGTAGGATGAAATGGGCTGGAGTGGGATTGAGTGGGATGGAGTGGGATGGAGTGGGATGTAGTGGGATGGAGTGGGTTGGAGTGGGATGGAGTGGGTTGGAGTGGGATGGAGTGGGTTGGAGTGGGTTGTAGTGGGATGGAGTGGGACTGAGTGGGATGGAGTGGGATGGATTAGGATGGAGTGGGACTGAGTGGGATGGAGTGGGATGCAGTGGGATGGAGTGGGATGGATTAGGATGGAGTGGGATGTAGTGGAATGGAGTAGGATGAAATGGGCTGGAGTGGGATGGAGTGGGATTGAGTGGGATGGAGTGGGACTGAGTGGGATGGAATGGGATGGAGTGGGATGGAGTGGGATGGAGTGGGATGAAGTAGGATGGAGTGGGATGGAGGGGGATGGAGTGGGATGGAATGAGATAGAATGGGTGCTCTAATCCAGTAGCAATTCTTCTGAATCTGAACGACAGAGGGCGTTTATTATAATCACCTCAAATATTCTTGAAAAATAAATTCTAAATACAGGGATTATATGAAAACGATATGATTTATAAAAAACGTGGCGAGAATTAAGCGCTTCGCACTAAAAAATACATTGTTCAATTCCGACATCCACGCGAACGAAGTCGCGGGCACAGCTAGTGTATTATAAATACAACGTGTAACGTTAATACCTAGCGCAAAACGTCTCGTGGGGTAACTCAGCCCATGTTACTGAACAATGTTTGTTCTAGGACTTTTGGAAATTCGAGAAAAAAATCTTTTTTTTACTGATGGGCCAGATCAATTTTTCATTTTGTATAAAAAAGTATTTTTTTTTTTGCGAATTTCCAAATGTCTTGGAACAAACATTGTTCAGTGACATGGGCTGAGTTACCCCACGAGAGGTTTTGCGCTATAAACGTTACACTATGTATATTTTTGTTACCTATTATTAGTCTGTACCTAACTTCTGTAAGCCTTCTTAAAACTAATAAAAAAAAAAATAATACGTTTTAGATAACGCCACATGTACCTACGAACCGAATTTATTGCCAAATTCTAATTTAACGGGGGCAAAGCCGCGGGTAAAAGCTAATATAAGCTAATAGCCCTAAAAAAACTCAGCCTTCGTCACTAACTATTTAATAAACAGCATTTTTGTCGCGATTCGACAAAAATGTCGTAGGCGCCAGTTCGTCGATCGTCGATCCAATTAGCCGAGTGTTCGCTGTTCAATTCGATCTAATTCACGTGGATATTGTGCCATGGCAGCTCGATATCTTACGATCATCTGTAAATTATAAAGATTGAACAGTTGTTGAAACTAATAACTACCGGAGCAGTCAATTCAAGACAATTTCTATGCAACGGAAAATATGGAGTTTCTTGCCCATTCTTCTCCATACAAACCTTCCCTTACGAATGGGTCTAGAATCAATCCCATCCCATCCGATTTCCTTTGATTTTAATATTCGACGTTCAAATTTACTTCTTCGATGGCCTAATTGAAATAAACCATTTGAATTTAAGAGGTTTAACTAAGCTACGACAGTGATGTGTCGCAACACATCACTGTCGGTAGCTTAGTGAATACCAAACTTTAATTTCGACTCTGGAACAACGCTGCAATTAAAGCTGTGTCCTTATAAAATAACACTGCAGGTTCACTCATGATTTACGAGATATGTTTAGGTTTATTAGTGGTCAAACTTATTGCGACTAAAGGAGCACAAATCTAGATTCTGAAACTGAAGTATAAACCCATAGTAACACCACAGGTAACACTTCAACCTGGGAATCATAAAGCACAGTCCTTGTAGATATTTTATGACTATTGGACTAAATGAGACAGTTCATTTTGACTATAAAGTAACTTTAAAATTAAGTTTTCTCTAACACTAAATGAAGTGCATTCTAACATCTCATAAAGCCACAAACCAAAATGTGTTAAACTTTATCCCCCGCGTCATCGTCAAAAGCTCATTTATAGCGTTTTACCCCTTACCGAGTGCAGCGTGACAAACTGGCAAGTTTTAAGCTTCAATCAGAATAATCCATAATTATCATGACGATAAGAACAACTTAATATACAATTTAAAGTGTAGAATAAGTAAAACGTTCATGCTTCGCTCATTATAGAACATAGAACCACTAAGCTGAACCAATTACAGATTTTTTTTAACATCTTACAGACTAAATACTTTTTGTCTATCCTATTTCAAATTCAAAAAACGTGGCCACAATGTCTTAAAAACATTTGGTTGCCATTTCATTACAAAAAAAAAGAAATAATTTTATTTTTCTGTTGACTTATCTGGTATTCTAGATTTCTAGTGCCTATGGTGCCAGTTTCTCAACATTTTTCCTCTTTGATAAGAACTTTTTTTTACATTCGTTACAGCATGGCAGTCGGGTCCTCGCAAGCCAAGAGACTAATTTTATATCGCACACCTAGCAGTATAATGACAAAATTACATTTTTCTAATTTTACAGAAATGAGGATTAAAGATTTTACAAATGTTTGAAACGAAGTTATGGGTTTATTTTACATTTTGTCATGGATTTTATGGTTTTGGCAACTAGTATAGACCCTAATAGATACTTAGGGAAAAAAAATCCACTTCAGGTCTCCAGGAATTACTTCATAACAGTCAAAGAAGAAGAAGAGTCATGCAATTGTGCCGTTACACTTTTAAAATTTTCCAAAAATGGCATTTATGCCCCTAAAGCCATAATTATACAGGATATGAAAACCAAGAAATAAAGGCAATTAGTTAATAGAAAATGTATGAAACTAACATTCCTGAAAAAGTTTAACTATAACAAATTATGATAACCTATATTTGGCTCATAATCGTTGAGAAATGGACATCATATAACTATGTCAAAACTAAAATAAAGTAAAATCACGTATCTTTTCTGGTTTAAACCAGTTCAGCTCTTATAATTTCTAGCCTCGTCTATGTACAACCCCTAAATGTTGTCCACGGACAACCCTTACTTGAACATTATAATTATCAACTGTAGTATACCTCGTGCTGTGCTGACGTGCCTTCGAACGTGATTCGGCAGGGGATGGAGTATTTTATTCCATTTTCGGACATCCAGCTTGGTCATAAATCTCAAATATGGTACAATGCAGAATGGAATGAGGTCCGTAAAGCGAATCTGCCTACCAAGCATGAGTCAAGGCCCGTAACCGAAAAGCTAAGGCACGTAAGTTCGCACGAGGAAAAGCGCATTTAATTCTGCGGCCAAGTTCTGCAAGAGGGTTCTGCGTAGGGCTCGTTTTGACCACGTCGGATGTATTGGGGCAAAACTAGTATCGCACCCTTAGGGTAGTAAAAAGTTTTGGTTCCTGCCAAAAAAAAACGGTCGAAACAAATTTCGGTCACCCCACTTTGCCTCCAATGCTTAAACCTGATGGGTCGCTGTCGCTGGCCCATCTGCATGTGAGAAAGCAAATTTATTTGCATTTCTCTTTGCAGGCAATTTACGTCTACTAACTGACACACTGGCTCCAAGCAACCACTGACTATACCTCGATGTGACTATTCGGTGCCGGAAGTCACAGTTTATATTAAAAGAGTCAGTCTAGACGTGAACAAGGCCAGCGGGCCTGCATACCAGCAAGAGTGTCGAGGCAGTGTGTGACTGAACTGTCTCCTGTGTTGACATACCATATCAAGAGAGAGGCTGAACAGCCTCTCTCGATAAAAGAATGGTGCCAAAATCCTGGAATCTTGCGAATGTACCACATTTTTTTTAAACATTGTAAAATCATAAAATGGGTCGTCCCTCCCAGGGCAGAGTAGAAGGGACTGTCAGACTTGTACTGACTAAATTCCACGATGTCCTATAATAGCCCCATTCCTCGGCAGGCTTTGGCCCTCTAAGAATGCCCCGTCATTATGCTGAGAGCTCTTTCGACCCGGGCATGGTAAGTGAATAGCCCATTACTCGCCGTCCGGATGCTGTCAATGTAGCACCTGTGCCAGAAAAGGGCGACAGTGCAGGCCCTGCTCGTTACCGTCTGATTGCCATTACCTCCATTCTCTGCAAGGCATGGAAAGGGTACTGAACAGTAAGCTGCTGACCTATCTCGAAGACAATGATCTTCTCAGTGACCGTCAATATGGCTTTCGTCGGAGACGGTCAACTAGTGTTCTCTTGTGTATGTCACGGACTGCTGGCTGGGGCGAAATCATCGAGAAACACGATGAAGCACTTGCGGTTTCGCTTGCTATCTCGAAGGCATTTGATAGGGTCTGGCACGCTGGTCTACTCAGCAAGCTTCCTGCTTATGGCATGCCAGATGACTTTTGTAGCTGGATATCAGACTTCCTGGTCGGCTACATGGCTGCTTCTCTGATCTCATGGCTATTGATGCCGTTCCGTGTTCCTCAGGGGGCTGTTCTCTCTGCAACTATTTTCCTGCTGCACATCAATAACCTACTTCAATCTGGTATTGATGGGTATGCAGATAACAGTACGATTTCAGAGAGATACTTGTTCAGCGCAAAAACCACAGGAGATGAAGTTTGTTTCTTGAGAGAGGCCATGGTAGAGCGGTCAAATTGACCCTTGCGATGTCAAATGATGGCACATTTGATTTTCTACTTATTTACTAAGTTAATAAAATGTCATAGTTCGGCACATCTGACAAATAAGCCGTTGTTATACTCGGAAGCGGGGGAAACATACCAAATAGTACAATGACACTAAACGCCCTCTCTCGACAACTAGTAAAACTATCGCCGTGTCGTTTTACCACTTTATAAATTATGCACTTTTAAACACTTAGGCCGCAAAAACTCAATTTCGCTTTTTTTGCAATTGTGCCATTATACTGCTAGGTGTGCGATATGATCTAACCAGCACGAAAGAGCTTCTCCTGTGTCATTCTTCATAAGAACTGATAGAAAATAGAATCTAATCACATAACATTTAATAAACCTTTATTTTGTTTCAGCCATCAGGTAGTTTCGAGAAACTTATTTACGAGTTAATACCTTCACAAGTAGTATCGGCGTGATAGTGTGAATCCACACTAATCGTTCTTTACCTATGAATTATTATCCACTCAATAAATATACAGCCATCAAACACGTACTAACTTCATTAACATTCAGTTTTAAATGACTGACTTGTCAACACTTGCCACCATATAGGTAACAAAATTACTCCGCTTTGGTATCGCACCTAGAAATCTTATAAAACCTACTATTTGCATTTAACTCGTGGCAAATTCACATAAGATAAAGTGATTTCGATCTATGTCATTTTCGAACGTCAATGATGTGGGTCTTACTGCTAATCGGGCCGATCTTGTGACATAATTGTGTGGTAGTTGGTAGTAAATGTTATTATCCAGCACTGCTGTAGACCTTGGCAGTATTATCGCATTTGAGCATCACAAAACTGCATAATTACATAAGCTGACAGCAAGTTCCAGAATATCTAGATCTAGACAAAGAGGCAAGTTCAGGAAGGCATAGTTTAAATTAAATGTAAGCAAAGACTGTCGATGTAGGTATCTTTTTTTAGGTAGTAAATAGTCTGATTAAAAATGTGATAGCCTTGCCACTTGCCATGTTCTACCTACACAGATGCAATCCAGCGTCCCATCCATCATCATCATCACTGAATACATAATAGTACTAACGCCTGTAGGTCAAGAGAAAAATATCCCTTATCGCAAATTTTTGATAGCAAGGCAATATAATAACTGCATCCAGCATTACTATGGACGACTTACTGATAAAGAACTGCCTGGCTACATTGATACCGTAATATGAAAGCTTTAGAAAAACTTTAGAACTTTTGGAAACAGTGGCCAACACAGACCGTGACCATGAAACGTAAAGGGCCATTGAAAGAGCTCCGTGGATTTTAGTCAGTATGAGTCTGACAGTCCCCCTTTCACTCCACCCTGGCCGGGAGTCATTTCATGATTTTAATCATCATCATCATCAGCCTATAATGTTCCCATCACTGCTGGGACACAGGCCTCCTCTCTGTGATAGGGAGTGCGCCATAATCACGCGGACCCAGTACGGATTGGTGGAAGTCACAATGTCTTCGAATTTTGGTTCTAGGACATGCCGGTTTCCTAACGATGTTTTCCTTCACCGTTTTTGAGAGCAGTGGTGATGAATAAATTACACAAAGTAATGCGCCTGGCGGGGTTAAAACCCACGACCTACCAACTCGTAAGTCGGGACCGATACCACTGGGCCACCACCACTGCTCCCATGATTTAACCTGGTAAAAAAAGTTATCGCCTTCCAAACCAAATCCACGAATCTTTAACCCTAGATACATAACGTTCCTAAATACCCCTGATCACATAACGTGAGGTCATTTTGACTCACACATAATTTCAATGCGATTACGCTACTGCTATTTAATATTTTAATAAAATTTGTTAAATTGTATGTTTATACTTATCTAAGTAATGAAATAAAAACGTCTATTAATTTGTATTATTTTTGTTTATTTTAAAAATAAACAAAAATTAAAATTCCTTAAAATAATGATACCTATATCGAGTATATATTTTTATTAGGGCAAAAAACATTTGCCTTTTAACAAATTAAATTTTTTATAAATTTAAACAAAATTAATTCGTAAAAAAAAATAAAAATTAAGCGAACAGTCGAAAAATAGGAACTATGTACTGTCTAATCAAGTCAATATTTTATGATCTCCACAGACAGGTTTTTTCGCTCCACCTGTGTCTTTTTTTTTAGTTTCCATCGATAAAACTTCTTTTGTTTGCAGGAGGTTTATCTTCTATTTGTACTAACTTAGCAGCAGCAGAATTTGGTATGATATTTTGTATGTTCTCGCGTAATTTGCAACTCAGTTATGTAAATTCAAGCCTCGAACAAATTTGCAATTTCTGCTTATGCAATGCCCGATATGATATCGTCGTGGAGCAGGCTTAGCTCATTATTGACTATCAAACCTAAAAAAAATACAAAATGTTAAAAAATAATTAAAACAACCCCAAAAATATTCGAATTAAAAGTTACGAATCACATAATGTGGGGTCATTCTGACTCACAGTGGTACTATATCTACTTATCTACAATGGTTACCTGTGACAAAAGTGCACCATTCGAGACCTCTGGCTGCGTACTGAGTTGGCCGGTACAGACAAAGCGGTACATAAAATGTTTGGAAAGTTATAGATGAAAACATTTTTTGAGTGAGTCATTTTGACTCACGTTATGTATCTAGGGTTAATCAATGTCACTGGATGTTAAACCAGTGAGATAACCGACGAAGTAATCCAGTTACACCCAGGTATTTCTCAGAACAGATTTGATTTAATACTTAGTCGTTCAATCTCCTAACGCAGCTCGTTAGGTACGAGCTGCGTGGTGTCCGTCCCGGTGTCCAAATATTATGGAATGGATAACGATAAACGTGTCTCGATTTAATCTTGAGTTAGTTTGTCCTGATTACTGGACACCTTAACTAGAGATGCTATGTCGTGTCATTAAAATATTTCTGACACTATTTAGTTATACAAGTATCACAATATCTTACTTAATATTTTGTCGTTTTTTGATTTATATACCCGTTAAAGACAGACCTCTGCGATCCCGGCAGGCGTTTGTCAGCAAACTGGGGTCCTATATGGATAGGACCCCAGTTTGCTGACAGCTTCTTGAGGCGCGCCACAGACACAGGACACGGCCTGAATCGGACGGCGAGCTATCTATTACAAGCCGTCCGTAAGCCGATGTCTCTTCTGAAGAGACTCTTCACCTCTATGTCAGCTTATACGAGTAGGTAGGCTGTATCAGAAGAGATTGGAAGAAATCTAGACAAAACTTATAGAGCCAAACCAAATCCTAGCTAAAGTATATTTGGAACTTGGAAGGTATTAACTACAGTCAATCAGACCTTAATCCCCTCAAAAATGTACCTACTAAAGGCCTGAGGCCTATAATAATTAACAATTAAATACATATAAAATAAAATTATATAGGTAAAAGGAAAATCATTAAGAATATTCATCATATAAAATTCTAAGAAATCTCACATTACCTAGTTGTCATGTCAACCTCGTTTGTATAACTTTTTCGTCCATGTCCAGTCACAATAATAAATTACTAAGTGCTAAATCTCGGCCAAAGTCGTGCTACTAACTTACTCACATTTTCTATAAAAAGATTGAATATAAAATGTAAAATTGAAATAATATTGTTAATAAACGGAGGGCCGTAATCGCTTGAAATACGACGGCAAGTCATTCATTTCTCTCGAACTGGTACTCCTGACCTCTGAGGCATGAATCATACGACCTGATACTGTGAGTGCGAGCCTCCTACGTACACCTATGCTGAGAACATTGCACATTTTACGAGTTATTAAAAGCTCCGTCTCATAACTTCATATTATGATCAGTTGCCCAATGTTCTACAAAAAACAAATGGTTTCAGTCATCAAAGCTTTTGAATTTCATTATTTAGGAAGACTTTTGAATTGTGAACAGGTGGCCTTCCATGGCGATGGCGTCTTAAAACGTGAGTAGTTAGGCTGTGGGAAAGAGACAGGGCTATACAAGTCGTCTAGCGCCATCTCGTTCCCTGAGCGGAACCACTCACGCTTTAAAACGTCATTCGCGTATTTACAAAGGCTATACTATTTTAGTCACGAGTCAGACTCTACTCGATGAGCTTTTGTTAATGTTTAATACTCTACAATACCTAATCTATCTCAATAATAAAATTGACTCAAATGGATTAGCTTTTTGTTTTGATATTTTCAAAGAAAATGCATAATCTATTTGAGTCAAGTTTTTTACTGAGATAGATTAGGTATTGTTGAGTAATATGCACAAACAAAAGCTCATCTACTAGAGTCTGGCTCGTGACTGAAATAGTATAGTCTTTGTAAATAGGTATGGTCGGTTCTCTATTCAGAAAGTTGAACCAACTTCGTTGTTTCAAAACATAGAGATCTATAAAGAAAACTTGACAAGAGAGCCAAAATAGCGGTAAAAGAAATAAAAAAAAAACACTACACAAAAATTCCATCACAGAAAAGCAGCTCTAAGAAATAGCTGCGTTTTATCTCAGTAAGTTATTTTTGTTTTAGAAGAGGAACTCCGCTACTCTATAATTTCCGACTAACGTCGTTTTTAGCAAGACGGAATCCTCCTTTATCGTTATCGTGAAAAACGTCAATGTTATATCTTAAGTCCCAAGTTCCAAGGGTGGCAGTCTACCAGCACCGGCGCCAGACAGTTACACCATACACAGATTTCATCTCCACGTTATTTTGGCGACAATGCGTGACTGTGCCTTATTCGGACGCTTTTATACTTTTTCAGCTCGACTTATGCCTTTTAAAATAGTACATTATGCAACGAGTGAATAAAGAGCGGATTTAAAGCGAGGGCCATATATATGAATCAAGAGCAGGCGAAGGATTTTAATGACTGAATCACGACCGCAGGGAGTGGTTCATGATGATTGAATCACGAGCGAAGCGAGTGATTCAAGTATTTAAATCCTGAGCGACGCGAGTGATTCAGGCCCTCGATTTAAATCCGTTTTATTCACGAGTTACATACGATACTTTATACCATGACCACAAGAAAAATAATAATTAAGCGATAATGGATAGGTATTTAACGAAGAAAAAAAAAGACAAAGGTGCGTTTACAAACATCTAAATTCACATACACAAACACCCAGATCCGAAACAAATAACTGTAGATCATACGAAAATTTGCTCCGTGCGGGAATCGAACCCACTGCACGCGACGAAGTAGTCGATCGCTCGGTCACTAAACCAACAAATTGACATTAACCTCGGAACAATGATTTAAATGAAGAGTAACATTATCCTAACAACACGGGGGCTGACGGGGGTGGACCGCAGCAATGTGTTCTAAATTCAAACACCAAAACAGTGAGTAAAAGAGCTTTTTACTCACTGTTTTCAGTGAGAAAAAGTAACTTTTTAAAGTGGGAATGGTATAAATATATTTTCACACCACTTGCTCGTAAATGTTACATTATAATGTCATGCAAACCGGCCGTAAAGCAAGTCATTGTTCCCCACACTCAAACCGGGGAATAATATTGTACTGAATTTCATTATTCCCGTGGGAATAATGTGATTTGAATTTGGAACCTCAAACAAAACATAGTATGAAAACTTTGAACGAACGAATTGAAGCAGCGGCGGCTGCCCCCCGGCAGTCCCCACTGCAACAGCTGATCGCTTGCTGAGGTGGGCACCACAGCACTCACGTTCGAAGGGTGTCGTACCACATCAAATTTCAAAATTCGAATTTATTTCCTCGCAGTTGGTGTGAAAAGCAGAGTACTCACCTCAGGAATAAAGCTGCCTTTGTCTTGGGCTAACTTAAATCCCTCGCTACACTAAAAGGATTCTTATCTTAATTCCCTCGTCTTGAACCTCCTCGCTGCGCTCCGGAGGTTCACCCCCAGAATCCTTAGTGTCGCTTCGGGATTCAATACGCCCGTGACGTAAGGCACTGCTTTATTCCCTTGGTGCGTAATCTACTATTATCTCTCTTTATGGTAGCTGTAAAGTGTCTATTGTTGCTATAAGATGTTAAAATTAAACTGAATCACGATAAAATCTTGCCTTTTTAGTAATTACTACATCTTATGTACTTATTTGTTTAAGCTTCAGTCGTTGTTGGGCGTTGCAGGATATTTTTGCTAGCAAAGTTTGATTCTATGAAAAGGATGGACGCCCATCTCTCAGTGACGATGGTTATAGCTCGTATTAGTATTACAGTTCCTGTTTTACCGCTGATAGTAGATTTTGGAATACTATAGTATATGTATACTCCCAGGCGCTTCGTTAGAGTAGATGATCAAAATCTAGTTAATTAAATATGTAGTTAGGTACCTATTCTTTGATGAAAAGATTTTCGGTTTTATTCAATTTTTACTAGTCATTATAAATACTTTATAACACCATCATCATCATCATAATCATATCAGCCGTAAGAAGTCCACTGGTGAACATAGACCTCCCCTATAGACTTCCAATAGGACCGGTTGGAAGTCTAATAATACGGTACTTTATAATTATTACTTTTATTTTTGGAAAAAAATATTAATCATTTATCTTTGCTATTCTACAGGCCATGGGTGAAGCGTAATGTTAACTTATGTGTATGTTACTTGTATGAAGCAATGGTCACCAGAATAATTCTGCAATAACATTGCAAGCGGGGAGCCTTTAAATATTTATTCGAATTTTAATTTCACCCAGTTACAACGACAAACTTGGAAAAGTAGGTAGGCCAAAAGGTCAAGTAGGCATACAGCAGATAATAAAAATAAATTGCAAGACTTGAACTTTGTTAAAATTAATTACGATACACCATGACACAGACAATTTACGCCTAAAGCTCTTAACATCATACAGCTTCCATTTTAGGAGAACGGACGACCGGTTGTGCCTTATACGGCGCGTTTTTTGGCTTTCGAAAACATTTGCAAGATATTGGACTCCTTGGATCTCGAACTCTTTAATGAAGTACCTACCTACTTACGAGTACATACCCCGAGTAGATAGCCAAAGAACAATACCCAAAACGTCCCCACCCTTGTAGCACCTTAAAACCTATGTTAATCGAAGGATCATAACCGTCTTATCATTTTATTGTTCTACGGCGAAACTGAAAAGTGCGTCCGAAAAAAGTTATATCGACATGAAGGAACAGGATTCAGTCACAATACTATGTTCCCGATCACGATGGTTTTCTCTTTAATTATTACCGTGGAATGATTTTATTCGTTCGTGGCTAATTGAGAAGCTCGCGGCTAAATAATTACAGCCGTACAGGCCGATCATTCGGGTTAAGCCGCGCTTACTGAGGTCGGTCTGTGGATGGGTAACAATCTGTCATTGTAGTTTCCTCCGTGCCTCGGAAAGCACGTAAAGCCGTTGATTCCGGCCGTCATTGTAGATCTTTGACAGTCTTTACAGTCAGAAGCTCTAAAATCTGACCACCAGTCTTACCATGGGGTATCGTATTACCCAGTTACTGGGTATTGGAGGTCCGATAGGCAGTCGCTCTATGTAAAATACTGATATTCAGCTGCATCTGGATCAACTGGAAGCCGACCCCAATATAGTTGGGAAAAGGCTAGGAAGGTGGTGGATGATTTTTTTCGGAGTTTTCAAACAACTCTTTTGAACTAAATGGTGACTTCCGCATGGAAACAACTCACGGAGCAGAAAAAAGTTCAATGAAGAATTATAATGAATATCGTTATTGTGAAGTAATCATTGACCGTTTTTTAGGAGTAGGTATTCAAATAAAAATCTTTTTAAATACAAATAAAATCGTTTACTTTTTATCGCAACAAATACATTAATCGGTGTTTTCAGTGTCTATTGCAATATTGTCCCAGGCACTGGCTAGCCCAACGAAATTCTCTTAATGTCTTCCAACCCTACAGTACCAAACGAAACTGACGACATGCGCGCAGCCACCAACTGTCGAAAACCGGTTCCTCAAGAAAGTCAAATCTTCTTGAGGAACCGGTTCTTTGAATTTTGCTGCAAACCCCTAATCGCATCGGCTGCCCGATACGACCCATCGCGTATTAGTAAAAGTCGCTGGCCCAGGCATACCCTCATCATTCCGGGAACGCCGCGATCGCGGCGGTAAGACCCTTTTTGAGGAATGGCTAGAGTGGCGCCACTGGCGGCGGCCTCACCTTCCGCTTGACGCAGGTCTTCACCGGATACATAAGGTTCGAGAGATTCCTGTGTCTGATAGGGAAGGAACAATTGACTGGACCGGTGTCATCATTACGAGGTTCGCTCGGAGGATTCGGTGCAGGTCTACCCTTGGGCAGAGCATCACCGTGTCCTCACAACGGCGATAGGCGTGCTAGCGAAAGAGGAGGCAGGCGCCGTGAGGGACAGGACAGCTCGATCCCACAACCGAAAAATGTATCTGTTGTGATAAAAAGTACTTAACGATTTTATTTGTATTTAAAAAGATATTTTTATTTGAATACTCCTAAAAACGGTTAATGGTTACTTCACAATAACGATATTCATTAGAATTCTTCATTGAACTTTTTTCTACTGCTCCGTGAGTTGTTGCCGTGCGGAAGTCACCATTTAGTTCCAAAGAGTTGTTTGAAAACTCCGAACAAAATCATCCACCACCTTCCTACCCTTTTCCTAACTATATTGGGGTCGGCTTCCAGTTGAACCAGTTGCAGTTGAATATCAGTATTTTACATAGAGCGACTGCCTATCGGACCTCCACAACCCAGTGACTGGTTAATACGATACCCCATGGTAAGACTGGTGGTCAGATTTTAGAGCTTCTGACTGTAAAGACAAATATCTACAATGATGGCCGGGACCAACGGCTTTACGTGCTTTCCGAGGCACGAAGGAAACTACAATGACAGATTGTTACCCATCCACAGACCGACCTCGGTAAGCGCGGCTTAACCCGAATGATCGATCTGTACGGCTGTAATTATTTAGCCGCGAGCTTCTCAATTAGCCACGAACGAACAAAATCATTCCACGGTAATAATAAAAGAGAAACCCATCGTGATCTCAACATAGTATTGTGACTGAATCCGGTTCCTTCATGTCGATATAACTTTTTTCGGATGCACATTTCAGTTTCGCCGTAGAACAATAAAATGATAAGACGGTTATGATCCTTCGAATAACATAGGTTTTATGGTGCTACAAGGGTGGGGACGGTGTCCATACATTTTTGAACCTTGTTCTTTCAACATTGATGTTACGGACGCCGGACGTGCTAACTTCTTCGGGAGTTACGCGTCAAGGGAACCTTATCGCGGCCTCCATCGGTGATTTGTTTGCAGAAAGTATTTTGCCGTTCCCTCAACAATACTTGTGCGTGAACGCGAACAAGGTTTTCCAATTTACGCTGTCTGTCTTCACTTTTCGAAAACATGGTGGTAAAATAAAGCGAAATTGGAGATTTCACTTGTGCCGTACGTACCGTACTTCATTTAAGTACCCATGTGTACCTACTCTTCTTTCTATTTAGCTCTTCATGATATAACCTGGGTCAATGAAGAAAGGATTCTAAAATGGCGGCGCTTATCGTGTCTTCTCGCTCACACTCTAGTGCCGTCTATACTCACTCCCGCGTGTAGCGTAAGCAGAAAAAAAATAGTCTTGATGTGTCTTGACGCGCTCAGTGACATTTTTTAAGAATATTTTTTATAGGTTTCTGTTATTTTTCCGTTGTTACCTGTTGATTATTGTTGTTGAATTTTGTTTTATTGTTAGATTAAGTTTGATTTGAGAATTATTTTGATCCAGTCTTGTTTTTTTTATTTTCAATTTCAAAAAACTTTAATTTGAAATCTTATATGCTGACTGTACTATCTGTCAACGCAAGTACAAGCCGCCATTTTAGAATCCTTTCTTCAATGCTCCGGCTTATACCTATAATTTAAGTTGATAGTAATCTATGATAAAACAAGTGCGTGTCGGGCCACGCACAGTGTAGGGTTCCGTAGTTGCCCATCAAAATACTTAAGCGAACTAACTAAACTGATTCGCTGAATTTAATTTTAAAAAGAAGAATTTTCAAAATCGGTCCAGATGTCTTTGAGAAATCGGGGAAAATACATAAAAAAAAAAAAAGGTTGCACTCCAGGAGTGCCGGTAGAAGTGAAAACTTTTTTGTTACTATGTTTTATTTTAAAACTGGAGTAGTACAGATATGAAATTAACTAATTTGAATGACGTCTTACTCATTTTCGATCAGGGTCACGTGACCCTGACGCGAGTTTTAAATTTTTTACCCATTACAGAAAAAGTGTACAACGCCGCTAAAGAAGTTTTCACTTCAAAAAGATTACGACGAATTGAGAACCTCCTCCTTTTTTTGAAGTTAGTTAAAAATAGTTGACAATAAAAACCTACCTATCCCCAAAACATACCCACCTATTATAGCTGTAAAAATAAAGTTGACAAACTTACATTTGCAGTTGAAGAACATGTTCTCCCATACATTTTGTTAAGGAAAATATGTTATCCAAGTACGTTTTATTAGTTGGTCGACTATTACCACAGAATAAATAATAGTACCTATTACTCGTAAACTTGTAAAGCCTACTTAGTCATGATAATTTTCCTTTAAACTTCGTTATAAATACTACTATTGTGAATTTTTTTACAGCCCCAAATACAACCGTTTAGCTGGTAGAGGGGGGGGATACTCGAGTCGAGCAAAAATTAGCACTTTAAAGCGTATTATTTCACAAACGAATCTTTTTATCACAAAATTGTTGTTGAAAACTATCATATAAAATTTTTTAAAGACCTATTTAGATACCCCACACTAAGGGGTACGCGAGAAAAAAAGAAACATCCCCCACTTTACGGAGTACTGGAGGTACCCTAAAAAAAATATTTTACTAGATTTTATTTTGCGACTTTTTTGGCGCAACAAATTCGTATATTTACACCAAATTACAGCTTTCTAGTACTGGGCGTCTCTGAGCTAAGCTGCGGACAGACGGACGGACGGACGGACATGGCGAAACTATAAGGGTTCCTTGTTGACTACGGAACCTAAATAATAATCAGTTTTTTTTACACTCTACTTTACTTATTGTCACCTAGTTGAAAAACGCTTACAACAACGCTTGTACTAATGGATAGAAATCTAGGATCTAGTCAAAATCGCGATCATACAAAATGTAAAATTACAGCTTGGCCAGAACGGATTGAAACGGAACTAAAATTTTTATTTCTGACAGCGTTTTAAAATCTTTGATATTTGATGTAAACAAAGACCGCAGGTATGTTAGATTTATTATTGTGCCATAAAACTAACGTAATAAGTGAAAAAAAAAAAAAAATCAATCAAAATGCTGGTAGCGCGAAGAAAGTGGCGACTTCCGGTTTTCTACATTTTTATGTCAAGCTGTACGTATGTTTTAACCACATGTCTGCTTCCTACCACCTTTTCAAGAAATAGTCGTGTTAATTATTTTGAATCGCGTTCCAGTATTTACACGTGTTAAAACAATGCAGAATTGCAGATTTCACAGTCACGTAACTCATTTTAGAATTAAATAATAAAAAGTTACGTTCACTAATCACTGGTTACAGCTTGGCCAGAACGGATTGAAACGGAACTAAAATTTTTATTTCTGACAGCGTTTTAAAATCTTTGATATTTGATGTAAACAAAGACCACAGGTTTGTTAGATTTATTATTGTGCCATAAAACTAACGTAATAAGTGAAAAAAAAATAAAATAAAATCATTCAAAGTGCTGGTAGCGCGAAGACAGTGGCGACTTCCGGTTTTCTACATTTTTATGTCAAGCTATACGTTGTAGGTACTCATCATTGCAAGTTTGGTCCGCTGACCCTCAACCGGGTTTTAAAAATAGTCATCTGTTATCTTCTTGGACTGGCAACATTTTTTTTCCTGTCAGATCAGACAGTCTCTGTCATAACTGTCAAAAAGTCCTTCTCTTTCTGTCATTCGACGTCACCGCTAGCCGACCGAATTTACTTGTAATTATTGACTAGTAATAAATTAAAATAAGTAAATGCTTGTTCTAAAATAATGAGGTGACGTGAATGTAATAAGAACCTAATCACTTATGCATTCCATTCAGTGAGTTACATACATAAATAATATATTAGAACGATGGCTGGCGCTCCGGTGAGATTTGGTTCGATATTGTCGTTCTGTTTCCTGATGTACGCTGTTTATTACCGCAACAAAGATGTTGGAGATGTGAGATTGTCTCCTGTGAAGGAGCATTTGCTGTTTTTGGAAAGTGAGAACAAGGTTGGTGCAGGAAAACAGCAGCCGAAAGTCGCGCTTGGCTATGGCGCATGTCATGATCTATTTGTGAACGCTACTTCATTATTGGACTATAAAGATCTTAAAGGAAGCCCAGAACATTTCAACGAGATCTCAAGCAAAGAGGAGTTCCTCAAAAGTTTCGCGTATTTCTTCAAACATGGCGCAGCTGCCGAGTAAGTTATCTTCAGAATAATTAATGTCCATTACATGTGTGTTTAGCATTTCAAATAGTTAACGCTGATAAGAATTACAATCATGTCCATTTGATTAATTTAGTTCTTAATGTGACCTAAATTAGGTTAATTTTGTATTGAAAATGTACTTTTAGGTGGCCTTCCAATCCAGAATATTTTTGTACTAACTGTTCCTCGGGGTTTCACCCCGCTGCTCAGCTTTTATTGGTCGTAGAGTTATGTTTTATAGCCTTCCTTGACAAATGGATAGTCCATTTGTAAAAAAAAAAAAAAAAAAACTTGAAATCATAGCAGTCATTCTTAAGATTAATGTGTTCAACCAAGCAAACTCTTCAGCTTTATAATATTATCGTATAGATAAGAATTTAACCAAAACCGTTTCAATTCCAGGCGCTTCGTATCAAATGCAAAGCTGTATGATGATTTAATAGAACAAGCATTAAAGCTGCCTGACTCAAGATGGGCCATTGGAGGCAATGCTCCACTTATGGCGAAGCGTTTCTACATAGAAGGCTGGAAAGTGCTGTTTGCAGCAAAAATGAGCAAGAAGCTAAAGAAATACATTCCAAATGATATTCAGATTGTTGGTGGAGAAGAAAATGAAGAAGTCAGGGACGATGTTCATATGATCCTTGAGTATAAGGCTGATGAAAAGTTTGGTGCTCTGAAAGCACCTCGAGCAAATAGATATATAGTTCATAATGATGAGAACAATCCACTACTCAGTTCCTTGGAGAAGTTTGATGAGCACTTGCCAGGGTTCAGCCCAAACTTACTAGTCATTAGTGGACTGCAGATGATGGACAACTATCCTTTCAAAGTTGGAGATGGCAAAGGTATGATCTTTGTTTTTTCTGTATTTGTAATATTAATATTCAGACAATTAACTTCAGTACAACCACTTTGTTATCTTATAAAAACTTATACTTTTAAGATAGCAGTTTGTTTACAAGCTGATAATGATATCTTTTTATTGCTTACAGACTTAAGAGCTGAAAGACTGGACTTGGTTAAAAAACAAATCTTGTCACAACCACTGAGTACACTGGCCCACTTTGAGATGGCCAGTTATGTGGACCTAGAGCTCCTCAAACACCTCACCACAAAAATACTGCCATATGTAGACTCAGTAGGTATGAATGAACAAGAATTAACAAATCTTTACAGTGTCCTAGAATATGGTGAAGTCAGTATTGTTGCAGACTCCAACCCAAGAGTAGCAACTGCCTTAGATCAAATGCGTAAAACATTTTTATTAATAAGACGCCAGAATGAACGTTATCAGAGCAAGAGAAAGTTGACGCGCATCCATGTGCATACTTTAGCTTACCAAGCAATAATGACTGTCAAAAACTCAGACTGGAAGAGAACTGAAGCTGCCGCTGCGAAGGCATCACTGACAGCTCACAGATATGTGTGTAATAGCCAAGACATTGCATTGGATAAATGTAAACTGCTACTTGACGACAGTTTCTCAACAACCACAGATAATGATAACACCAGCAGAGTATTCTTTGAACCCACTAAACCTGTGTCTTGCTGGGAGGAAGTGGTGGATGGTGAGAATGTTGACATTTGTGTGGCTCCTGTACTTATTTGCACGGAAGCTCAACTGACTGCTGGAGCTGGAGACAATATCTCAGCAGCAGGATTAGTGCTGCAAGTTGAAAAATAAAATTGCCACATAAAATCATTTTATTGTCACATGAATTTAGTTCATTGACAACACTTTATTCATTCCATTTGAACATTTATATAATGTAATATTTGGTGCCATTCTATCAGGATGATCTTATTAAACATAACATTTTTATCAAATAATAATTATGACTAGGAATTAACAAGTTATTTATTATAAATATTTTATTATGTTTTGCTAATTTATTCAATCGACAGAAGTACAAGACTGGGGGATGACTTATTTAAAACAATGTAAATTTTATTTAGTTTTGCAATATTTTGAAACAATCTTATGATTTAGTTTAATTTTATTACTATATACATTATTCAACATGAGCAGAAGAACAAATTTTTTAATTTTTTTTTCTACTTCATGCCATTGCAAAACTAAATTATGATACTTTTTATACTTTGTGATTTTAAATATTAAATTGAAATGCTCTTTCTTGCAATAAATGTTACTTATTCAAGTTTTGAAAGTTGTTAAAAAGTTATACCTATTATGAAAAATATTGTAGATGTTTTGCACAACATTCCTAAAATTGTATTTAGGTAGTTTGAGGTAAAGGTCTGGGTGTTAATTGTTGTTTGAATAAAATTCTTTTTTATATATATATAATGTTTTATTTAGTAAAAATGTTTGTACATCTATATACATAGATAATTGGATACAAACAATTTAATAAAGTAAAATACATGAGTTAGTTTAGAGAGAATTAATTAAAAGCTAAGAACAATATTTTTAACAATAATTTTTATCCTAGTTTATGACTAAAAACAAATAATAATCTTACTAATATTGGCAGATCTAATCCTAAATTGCATGGTGAATCTTTTGTCATAACTTTACAAAAAATGCATTAGAAAATACTACCCAATTTAAAAATACTTATTGTACCAAATACTTCATCACGAAATATGAAACTAATATGTAGACTACTTCATTTGACCAAATAGGTGGATCTAGGGTCAGGGGGGCAAATATTTAATTTAAAACTAAATAAAAATGACTAACTTTTTTTTAATTTTTCAACAAATAATTTACCTAAACCTCTTCCTATTTACATATAGTATAGATAAGAACTATAATAAATACCCTAAGGTATTTGGTCACACAAACAAGAATGAAATTCTCCCACTTTTGTAACACCTAGTATGGTAAGATTTTTTTTTTAGAATGGTAAAATCATCAAATGAGTCCTCCCACCCCGGGCAGGGCGGGAGGGACTGTCGGACTCGTACTGACTTAAATACACAGTGTCCTTCAATAGCCCTTTATGTTCCGGGGTCAGGGTAATGAGATAAGTCCCACAACCATAGTATGGTAAGCTTCAGAGAAAACTAACCCTTGTAGTGACGTCTACTACCAAAGGAGATTGTTTTTTTAAGCTGAATGTACAAGCTATTAATAACCATTAAAAATAAATAACACAAAGATTTGGTCAGTGTTAACACACATGCTTAAAGTAGGACTAATCTAATTATAATTGATTATCACTAAATATATTTATAATGTGATAGGAAGGTACATGCATTAGTTTAAAACTAAAATATAGAAAACAGAGCTAAAATACTTAATAACTATGTAAATAAAATATTGAGAGTGGGAATTACATTTAGTAGATTGCAGGACACATTTTAAATTCCCAAATGTTAGTCAATCTGACTAAAATTTGGGAATTTAAAATGTGTCCTGCTGCAGTTCATTGAGATATGTATAATTAGGATTAGAGATACTATTTTAGATTTTATCAATACCTAAAATTGTCAAAATCCAAAATTAAAAAGTAACTTCAAAACCAGGGCATAAACCATTTTCTAATACTACAGCATTCTAGAATAAAACAGAGTGATCATGACTGCCAGTAGGAGGGATAATACAAGACTATTCTATATTTTTTCTTATTATGGCAAGACAAGGTAATGTTGGCCATTATTACAATGCTAAGGTGAACTTTAAAAGCAAGTAGTTTAAGTGAAATAATTTAAACGATGGAAGTTTCCTTCTGAAAAAACAGTTGCACAAAATGAAGGTCTGGGATTAGTAAAAACCAGACTCAAATGAAAATTAATAGAGTTTCAAAAGTATTATTACAATACTGCTGAACCTCTATCATAGAAATCAATGTTAACATCCTGTCCAGCATTGTCCCCATGTCTGATGCAGACCTAAAACTAACAATTTTAAGGCAAATTCCATTTTTTTTTTTAATTTGTATGTTTTTAGTCTCACACTAATCGTATTTTCAGTCTTAATGATTTTGAATTTCAGATTGCTATAGTAATTATTTACTCGTCATTATCAGAGAACTTTATCTTTTTATTCGGTGGTCTTGCTGTAGCCTTGTATGGGTCATAGAGTCCACTCTTGATAAACCTCTTTGCTGCTTCTACATCCACCACTGGTCTTTTCTCTCTGTCTTTTACTTCTTGCCACTTCAACATCACAGCTTTTATTCTTTGAAGCTCATCTTTAATTGGGTGCTTTGTGGGATCGACGCCTTGTATCCTCAAGTGAATCCAATGGAGGGAATTCAACGTGAATGCCAGGAATAAATCTAGTTCAATCTGGGCGGGCAGTGTCATATTATCATATTGCTGCTTGAGCGGCAACAATTGGTCTAATACCTGTTGTACTTCCATTAAATTCTCCTTGAGACTCTCATAGTTGTTGACGAAGTCTTTATCTTTGGCTAACTCACCGTATTTTAAATCCCAATCCATATTTTGTACTGCTTCTTTACTATCACAGCACTCTTGATTGCCTTTCAAAGGAAAATTAAGCTTTTTAGCGGAATACACGACTGTATGATCAAGAGGATACCACGTTTTAAATCTAATCCAATTTATAACCTGACCCTGAGTTCTGAAAATATAAATTGAAAAATGACCGACCAATTGACACTGACAGTAATGATGATTGCTGTCAAATGCTGTCCTGTCATAAACTAAAACCCCTTATACACCGTACACGATCCAACCCGACTGCCCGACCGAGGTGACTTTGGTCCAGTTGGTGTGAAAATCTAGGTACCGTGTACTGTAGACGTTGGTCGGCCGACCAGATATGGGCAGAGTCAAACGACCTTTGGATGACCTTGGTTGGAAGCGCATCCATCCCGAATTCCCGACAGGCTGCGTCAGCCCCAACCGTCGGCCGACAGCGTTCCAGACGGTTGGGTACGGTTGACGCGACCAAGGTCACCTCTGTCGGCGGTCAGTTTCGACTGTATATAAGGGGTTTAAACTGGACTTTAGCATGAAAATAAAAACCATACTTCTTTCAATACAGACCAAACACATATAAAAATGTTGTATAGTATGTGCCATTTAACACGGCAAAAGCGGTCATTGCTCCGACTTTCATCCCGATATCTCAATATTAGCGATACTTCCTCTTCACCCGTACAAATCTGTCGCAAACAGTCGCAAAACTGACATTGCTTGAGTCTCATAATACATAAAAAATTACCACAAAAACAACACAATGCACAACCCAAAATAATAGAAAATCTAGCAAACGTACCCTACGAAATATTTTTTTTTAAATATTGTATTTTCGTTTTTACACAAGTTTATCACACTGAGACAATTTAACAAAAGTAAATATATTATTACGCATCATATAATTTTGCATTAACCTATAATACAATACTGAGTAAATATAAGGTTAGTGCATATTGTATGGATATAAGTGTATTAATATTCTTTTGATATCAGGATGGTAAAATCACCTTATTTTTCCTAAAATAAATTACAAAAACTATTTCATCACAGAAAATGCTAATTTTGATCTTATGTCGTTTTTGTTTTACGAGGTCATCGCGTCAGGGGTGCAGCACCCCCGGCAGCAGCCGCCATTTAGATTTAACATTCCGTGTGGAAGTTCGCTTGCGTTCGGTCTGTGCAAAGACATTAAACTAAATACGAGCAATAGACGGGACATCACGAAGAAAGTCGCTCAGTCTAGTAGTCGCGTTGCTATGCAACAACGCTAGATTGTGCTACTGACACACGGCATCAATAATTTTGTGTGACAATTTTCCCAATGCCCGCTCTATAGGTTCTTTTAAATCTCTTTGGGTCTGTGCTATAATTTCTATCGTTGTTGAGTTTGTTACAGTTTTGTTTTTGTGTTCTGTGTTGTTATTGTTGCTTGTAAAGAAGCATGGAACCAGAAGCTGGAACATCTACTGGTGAAACCAGTAAACGCCGTCGTCGTCCAAACATATTCCAACCTCAAGAAGGTTCGGAATCGATACCGTTCACATCGCCGCCAGCAAAAAGACAGAAGACGATTCTCACCAGCGGAGAACGTCTTATGATTATTAATATTTTTAAATATGTCCAAAACACAAAGCCAGTCAGTCAGTCAGAAATATGTGGGGTGAGTGAGAAATCGATATATCGGGTATTACGTGAATACAGAAATACTCATAAAATAACGCAACCTGAAGGTAAAAGGAGTAGACCAAACGTTCTCCAAAAAGTTGATGATTTTGATAAATCGGCAATTACTAAAACTTTTGGAAAAAAAAAAAAGATTTTTCATACAAAATGAGAAAATGATCGAGCAGTATGAAAAATCATTTTTTTTCCCAAAAGTTTTTGAACAAACATTGTTCAGTAACATGGGCTGAGTTACTCCACGAGAGGTTTTGCGCTATTAACGTTACACGTTGTAAATACATAATTATATACATTTGATTATTTTCACATTTTTTTATGATGATTCTTTCACAGTCCAGGCTGTCGTTTGTGGAATGCATTGCTTGTATCAGTAAGACAAGCCAAGTCACTGGTTTCTTTTAAAAGCTTAGTCTTAAATCATTTCCTTTCTCTCTAATAATACATATTTATATTTATGTATGTATGTGTATTTTATTTTATTATTAATGTTTGTGTGTATTGTATTTATATTATCGGTTATCTATTATTTGATGTGCATCACTGCCTACCCTCATTTTTTTTAAGGTTCTTCAAGTCCATCATAATTGTCTGGAAGATATCGATATTAGCGATAAGACCGCCGTTGTACCCTTAGTATTAATAAAACTTTTTTTTTTAAAGTACCGACTTCAAAAACAAATACAAAAAAGTGTAAAATAACTTTTCTTTCGGAAGTCGGTGGCTTTTTTTATGTCATTGACTATTGCCACCGACTTCCGAAAGAAAAGTTATTTTACACTTTTTTGTATTTGTTTTTGAAGTCGGTACTTTTTTTAAAAAAAGTTTTTATTTTACCCTTTTTAGTTCAGACATTCAACAAAAATCTTCGTATAATCGGCAACTTTAGAAATTTATATCCAAGCGAGCAACAAAAACGGATCTATGCGGGCAACGTCACAAGACATCCATTATTATTGTATGTTAAAACCTTCCCTAGACTGTAATAAACATTTTTCCGTAAACCGCATGAAAATTGGTTCAGACAAACGCGAGATAATCGTGAACAAACATACAATCGACTTTGAAAATCTACTATGATCCGCGCGCGGACGAAAATACACATGACGGGAAAAGGGCCGTTACCTATCACTACATCCATTAAATCCGTCACACACAGTGGAACATTTTTTACGTCACGCGTAAATTTATAAGCACACAATTTGATTTCTAGAAATAAAAAATAATAATTTTGAATTAGAGCAACACAAGATTCACAACCCCTGTATGTCAAGCAGGCTGGTACCACGATACTGTAGCGATAGAAGCAACTATCGCTTATTAGTAGTTTTAGGTAACAATAAGTGTCATTATCGCTTAGTGATGAAAAACTTGGTAGGAGGGAGTGAATGACCTCTATTGCCATGTTAAATGGTACATACTATAGATCTCATTTTTGAAATAATGGAACACTACTGTGGATGTGGATATGTATGATGGACCTAAGGTATGGACTATCAGACTATGGATCTATGGATAAGTTCACAGACTAGCGATGGGTAGCTATAGCCATAACTAGCCAAATACCGGCTATGAGCAAAATAGCCACGGCTATGATATCCGTCAACACGATAGCTAGCTGCTATCGGCCGGGCTACTGGTTGGCTAGATAACTGACAGGTTATGCCGTTTGCAAGTTAAGGGCATAACAACACATTTAGCGATCCATTTTTATATTATAGAGTAGATAGATAGAGACAAGAAGAAGATAGGAAATAAAACATTATAAATGTTGATGATTTTGAAATAAAAATAAAACGAACCATTATATAATTAGGTACATTTATTTATTTCTGAAACACAATAATAATTTCCTGTTAGTAATCATGTACTTCAACATTAAAAATCTAGATCATAACTTGTTCAATACATTGAAAATGATTAATTATCGTCCTATTTCTAGATGGCATCATCAAGAGATGATGATACTTAACTAAAGAGACAATATCAATCATCCAAGTACTCGAAAGGTTCTGGGGGCTCGGGCTCCTTCTCTTCTTCCGTTTTCGGTCCGAACGCGGCCACAGGCTCGACTAGCAGCTGTTCGCCATCTCCAGAATGGTTCAACATCACAATGCCGCCAATTGTAATGTCTTTCAGTGGCGTGAATCCAGAGCCCTCTACAGCCGTGAGGTTCTTCAACTGTTGTCTCATAACCCTCGCTGGGTTATTCAAAATTTCAAAAGTGGGCTCTGGCTCCTTCTTCTCTTTAGTTTCCTTCTCTTCGCCCTCTTTCTCCTCCTTCTTAACTTCCTTAGACGAGCCAGCAGCAGCTGCATCCTTATCAGATTTCCCATGGACTGTGATGTTAGGGTTTGGTGATTTAGAGGGCTTCTTTTCTTCTTCATCAACATCCATTTTGGAAGTTGAGGAGGAGCTCAAACTGGCTGCACCTTCGGTTCCGTGCGCCCGCCTGCGAGCTTTAGCTGCGGCAATACTCAATACAGCAGTAGTGACCCTCTCCCTTTCCTCACGTTTCTTTTCTTCCAATGGTGCAGGGTATGCGTAAAGAGAAGGCTTTGAGTTGGACTTGAAGTCCATCTGAGGCATCTTCAAGTCAGAGTTGAGGGCAATTAAGCAAGTAGGTGTAAAGGCTAAAGACAGGCAATGAGCCAGAGGGAACCAGTACCAGTACTGGGTAAAGACTAGCATGCCTACAACAGCAAGCATGTTCATGTGGCCAGTCCTGTTCTGTAGGGACACAGTTACGTTACGGCCACCAGCGTCTATGATACCCTGAGCGAGGATAGCCCCGAATTTAGCCATCACATCTTCGTGTTTGTTAGAAATGACCTGTGCGTAAAGTTGACGGAAATATGTTACTTTAGGGCACAGAACTTCGGTTTGTTGGATTAAAATCATAGCAGACGCAATCAATGCACCTTGCCTTACAAAGTTGACAGGGTCAAACTTCACCATAGGTTCCAAGAGGCCAATAGCCTCGCGGTTGCCAGTTCCGGCGCAAGCGATACCCAAGGCCATAGCAGCTCCATAACGGACGTGAGGATTGTATGATTCAGCTAACAGTGATACAACTGAAGGGCACTGTTCAGGTGTCCTGAAGAGAAGGAAGCCGAGAGCTGTGACAGCAGCACGACGAACGTCGTCATTTACGTCAGAAACGGCAACGTGAAGAAGTGTGCGGATGGAGTCGTTGTTGCCAGTACCACAATAAGCAGTGGCGATGGTGTAGCATCCAGCGCGACGCAACAGAGGATCCTTGTCTCTCAACAATTGCTGCACAAGAGCATCAGCTTCCTCAAGACGTCCATACATAGTGAAAGCTATACCTACAGCCAAACCTCTCAATATCTTTTCATGCTGTGTTTCTTGAGCATATGCAACCATGTCTTCAATGGCAGCAGCATGTCTGGAGCCCAACATGACCATTCCCATAGCTATACCGGCCGCTTCGCCAGTTACCGCGTCATCTTGGTACAGGTTAAACTTGAGCTGTTCATAGACATCCTGCCTATGTGTGCCCATAGCAGCCAGACCAAGACCGAGACAACCTCCATGGCGCACCATCTCATTCTGAGCATCTTTTAGTTGTGTTAGAAGATAATCAATGATATTTGCACCATGATTAGCATGAATAAGACCTAGAGCATAAAGGCCACCCCCCTCTGAGTAGCCTGATGAAGGCCCTGCCTCCTTTGGTAGGTAAGATTGCATGAGAGCCAGGGATTCATTTTCATGACCCCTATGAATAACTCCAAGGGATGCTGTTACTGTTAACTTGGCCCAGTTTGTTGCCCTGGCCAGCCATTCTAAGTTGTCTCTCAAGAACTGGTCACTAGTTGTTCCTGAGTGCATGAAAGCATTGGCGATGACAGTGGCTGTGTGGCAAATAGATACTCTAATGGCATCTTTGGTGTTCTTTAAGATAAGTAAATCAGCATGATTAGATCTAATCAGAAACTGTAGTTGTAACCCTATGGAGACTTCACCTCCTAAGATTGAAATTAACTTTTCTACCCTTCTTTGATGTTCCTTTTCTTCATCATTCAGACTTTCTATATCTCTCTCTGGTTTTTTGGATTCTTCAGTAGCAGGAGCAGCAGCAGGTTGATCAACCTCCATGGATGCCTCTGGGAATGGTCCACCTTGAGGTTGGGGTTTACCACCAAGAGCACTGGGGATGGGTGCTGTTGTCCTGAGAGCCTGCAGGACTCTGCCTAGGAACTGTTGCGTAGCTGAGTCGTATAAGTCAAAGGCTATTTGATATGCCATGAGGACAGATTCTTGAGGTCCATGTGTAAGTTTATCAAGGATTTCAGCTACAGAGAGAGGATCTTCAAGGAAGATAAGGCACTGGCACATGTTAACATAGTCAGGTATGTTGAGACCTCTGTAGAGACCCACCAGGGACCGGAGGACTGTGCTACGGAAGCCTCTGTTCTGGAGGAGACTCATCGCAACAGTGAAGGCGTACTGAAGCATACCTGGAAAGTTAAGAAGGTAATTTGAGATCTATTTAAATTAAAATCAATCAATGTGTATTAACACAGTTACACAGTAGTAACACAATTTGAAAAAAAGAGCATTGATACATTTAGGATTGGATTAAGACATAGGATAGTTTTTAATCGAATTTTATGTTCTTGTGACATAATTTTCAAATCATATAGGGCAAAGGTGCTGGCAACAGCAAGTAAGATTACAAAGATCCAATACACTAAATAGAGAAATGCATGATGGTAACTATTCTGATTATTTCACACAATAGAGTAAGCAAATCTGCCTGGAAGTTATATTTTTATACACATGGTCTATGTGTCTGATCTATCATCTTTAAAACGTTGAAACTCGTATTTGTTGTGCAAGGAATATATGTATTAAGTACGGAAATTATAATTATAAGTAAACTCAAACATTTCTAAATAAATTGGTGTGTTGGTTGTTAGAAACTACTTTTAAGAATGAAAAAATAACGCAATTGTTTTACATCAACTTTAAAACTATTATTTTTGATGAGTTGAATGAAAAATTTAGTTTTGACAAAGAGCATACTGTAATATTGAGCCTACAATATGATAATGACTCATGAATTTTCATAATTTATGATAAAATTGATTTAAAAACATCCAAATGATACTGATAATATCAAAGGCCATAATTATGACTACAGACAAAGGCTTTTTACAGGTTGTTTACAATTAATATAACTTACCAGCTACATCATCAGATTTCATGATGGATTCCTCAAAGATGTCCATGCGACGGGTCTCCAGAGCCAAGCCAAGTGCTTGCCTGTACTGTCCATCCTCAAGACAGCGTTGGAACATTCGATTCACGATGGCTTCCAGTCGAGGATCTATCGTCTCCGCCATGTTGTCCACGAACAGCGCCTTCCTCTTCTGGGTGTAGAAGTCGATCGCCTTTGCAATCGTAGTATCGACATACTCATTTCTCGCGTTCACGTCGAACAAGTCGCCAGCGCCGAGCGCATACGTCAATGAATCTTCGAAGGCTCCCAAGTGGTAATATACCTTACTTGCTACCAAGGCTGCGAGCTGGTGCTGGGAAAACACTTTGTCTTCATGCAGAATTTCGATCTTCTCAATAGATTCTGAAATTTCTGGCCAAAACTCGTCGACTATGTTGTCCAACTTCTTCAATGCGAACTCTTTCACTTCGGACATCGGTTCATCCAGCAGGGATATAATCCCCGCCGCTGATGTTATGTTCATCTTGAAGTTTTTTAACTTTCAATCCAAGTGCACAAACCTTTTGCAGATACTTTTTGCTTATTATTCGGCAATTTCTGAAATGAGTACAACAAATAATACGATGTCCGATGATTTGACAAATTTCTACAACCATAGAGAATCCAAAATTTATTGGGTTGCCACTAATACCAAATTAACTGCATCATCATTTAATTTTTTTCATCTTATTGAGAACATTATTTTTGCTATTAAAATTTTAGATGTAAAATATATCACATAGGGTTGGTTTTAAACATCGCTTGTTTTTAAAGGGTCCTTTCTATTTCCCTTCACAAAAGCGCGACAAAATACAATTATTAAGCTGCGAACATATTATCGGACGCGTCCGTCAGCCGCGGCTGAGGGACGCGGCTTAGCAGTGTGCACGGTACAACGACGATATAATACTAGACTACTCATTGCACGATCTAACGAACAAAACTATTCTGCCAACTCGCTGAGGTAATACGTAAGCGAGGGGGGCGGGGTACTGCGTTGTGATTGGCTAACTCAAGGTCTGTTCTGTCTCAACGTATGTTTACGGCTCACAGGATTGGTCGAAATGAGACGGTTATAAGACTTTTTTGCCTAATGTGTTGGCAGACATCGGTCGCCTGTTATTACGAGTCTAGTATTATATCGTCGTTGGCACGGTAGTTCGGACGACAACCGGCCAGATTCTGTTCGGACGTCCGAACGCTCAAGGTCACGTCCGCGTCTTACGATCGACAGTTTGCACAGTGTAGTATTAAATGTACTGTCTAGATAATGAATAAAGCTGCGAACATATTATCTGACGCGTCCGTCAGCCGCGGCTGAGGGACGCGGCTTAGCAGTGTGCACGGTAGTTCGGACGACAGAAGGCCAGATTCCGTTCGGACGTCACGTCCGCGTCAACGTCACGTCCGCGTCTTACGACCGACAGTTTGCACAGTGTAGTATTAAATGTTCTGGCTAGATAATGAATAAGCCGCGTCCCTCAGCCGCGGCTGACGGACGCGTCCGATAATTTGTTCGCAGCTTTATTTTAGTTTTTGCAATGTCTCACAGAACCATAGACTCATAGAGTAATTTAAACTTCAGCCAAGTTACGTTTTGAAACATGAAATAAAGTTGTATTTCTTGCGTAGAAGATTGTGGAATTTGGATGAGTTTGAATAAATAACTCACTAAATACATTCAAAAGGACTGAATTTTAATTTTTAAATAGTTTTAATGACACAGTTAATTTTAATTTTATAATAACTGTCGCCTAATTCCACAATCGGTTTTCCTGAACAGACATTCCGAATCACAGATTCCGAATCCACCTGTATTGTGAGTTGTCAATTTTCTGTCAAACACCAAACACATTCCGACGTAGTGCGAACGAAACATCTGTGGGTAACTCTCTTTGTGAATATTGCAATAATTCTACAAAATGCTAGACTTATTCAGCATCTTTAGTAAAGGAGGCATAGTGCTATGGTGTTTCCAGAGCACTAGTGAAATTTTTTCGCCGTCGGTGAACGCTCTAATTCGTAGTGTGATATTACAAGTAAGTCATTTTATAAGTTGGGAAGCCCCTGGTGTATAGCGATTTAATCTTATTAAGTATGCAGAATGTGTATGATTTACATTTATGCTAAAACTTGGTGTTCTGTGTTACTGTGAACGTAGAATTATAATCATATTAGTTGGGTCTACTTGCAATAATGTCCTTGGCTTATGTATATTGCGTTCTGTGAATGTTATCGCCGTCTTTGGGGCCTTATCTTCCGCATGCCTTGTATGTGTACCATATGTCGCTTTAATACTTGTTTACTGTCTAGAAACAGTCATAGCCTGTAATATAGAGCTATTTGTCAATGCTGAGAGTAATTAATAACATTCATTTTTAGCCCCTTCACTGAACATGAAATATTATAATTAAGTATTGCTACATAATCCTAATTGGATCACCTTACATAACCCACTATTTAACCTATGTTTTTAAAATATAAACCAATAAACTATTGTATCTTAATTTAGAAAATTCTCTTGTTTAAATTTTCATAGACAAAATTTAATTTTCCAGGAGCGTTCAGGCAACAATACATTCAGCCATAATGCCTTATCATTACAATATAAACTCGATAACGAGTTTGAGCTGGTGTTTGTGGTGGCTTACCAGCGTATTCTGCAGTTATCATATGTGGACAAGTTCCTCAATGACATCCACCTGGAGTTTAGAGACAAGTACAAGAATGAGCTGCAAGGAGGACGACATATCATGGACTTTGATTTCAAGATGACATTTGATAAGGTGTTGCGGGATTGTGAAAAATGGGGTAAAAATATTTAAGTATATAATTGTTTAAAGGTTTTTATTAACAGCCTAGTCATATTTTCAGAAATGTGTATTTGAGTTCTAATTACCCTACAAACATAACTAATTTAATCTCATTATTTGCATATTAATTTTCTAACATGGTATTACAGCTAAATCGCAAGCTAAGATTCCAAAACAAATGAGAACATTTGAAGACTCACAAAAGTCCAAAAAGACTGTTGCTTCAATGATTGAACGCAGGGGAGATGAGAAACAGGGGAAGAAATCTGGTAAGACTCATTTTAAACAATGTTTGTTTTATATTACTGTGTAATATTGTGTTACCCGGTAACTGGGTCTTACAGCCTTCTATCACTCCTTGTAATAATATTGGTAATCAGCTAATTCTGGTTAGATTTAAGACTGTACTGACCTACACTCCGCTCCTCTGTAAAAATAGTGGTTTTCAGCTAATTCTGGTTAGACTCTAAACTATATTGTGTAATATTGAGTTATCCAGTAACTGAGTCATAGAGAAGGGTTAAATAAGCCACCACTCCTTGTAAAGTAACTGGTTTTCAGTTGATTCTGGTTAGACTCAAAGTACTTGAACATAGTTGGAAAAAGGCTAGAATGTTCTTTTTTATATTAACACTTTCACTGTCCATGCATTACATGTAATGCACTGATGAGTTAGCTCCGTAAGTCCGTGCATGACATACAATACACTATTAACCACCAAGAATAGTGTTGTTCACGAGAAACTTGAAAAATCAATCAAATAAAAAAAACGTGGGAAAAACAGATAATTCTTTCAACCTGCCAAGTACGTAATCTGGCTCCCTAGGTTGCCATATCTAATATGTTAAAAAAAAAATAAAAGTAAAACTTGACTATTGGTCGGCGGTTGAAGTTCATACATCCATGCATTGTATATAACGCACTATTGGATGTGCAATAATTGTATTGATAATTGTCTTAGGACAGTGAAAGTGTTAATTATTACTAGAAGTTAAGAGATAAAAGGAGGTAAAGGAATAGTTAAACATTCTTAATTGTCTTGTTTGTAAAATATTTGAAACTACTGCTCCAGATATATTTTCACTATTACAGCTTCGGCTCTAAGTTAAATGTTACAGGCTGTGGGTTCAAACCTAAGTAGGAGGCCTGTGTACCAGCAGCGGAAACATTATAGGCTGAATATGTTATGTATATCTTAATACATTGATAGTATTTCTAGAAAATCATAATGACTAGCAACTTTGAATCTGTAATTTTAACCTCTTTCCACCTGTAATCTTGTTACACTTAATTGGCTTATCATTATTTTTCTTTCTATTGTGTTATTTGTAGACATTTGTATACCTGAATGAGGTGAAGAGTATTAAGTATGGTAGCTTTTAATGCCTATTTGTAATTTCTGTTTGCTCTAAAGGAGTAAATTATGTGAGTTTAGTGTCTGTAATAGGTGACGACACACCATCATCTAAAACGCGGCTTTTTCTTATAGTGCTCTCAAAATGACTTTTTTTTTTTTTTTTTACGTGGCAAAATCCTCCAACACCGGGCAGGGCGGGAGGGACTGTCAGACTTCTACTGACTAAAATCCACGGTGTCCTTCAATAGCCTGAGAGGGGGGCCCCGTCATTATGTTGACGCTCTTTGAGGCGCGCGTGGGACACAACGCGCCGTCGACCCGGGCATGGTACATGGTCGGGCAGCGAGTTGCCCTTTACTCGCTGCCCGCATGCCCGCGCCTACGGTGGCCGGAGATCGTCTTGCGACGTCCGTCGCCGTGGGCGTCGGGCGGGTGGGGCGGAGGGAGGACACTGTCTTCTCTCGCGCGCGGCCCGCCTCCTCCTTCGTGAGCATTACTGCTTCGCAGAAGGAGGCGACCGCCTCCCACTCCGTCTCGCCCCGCAGCATGGCCGCAACCAATGCCGGGCGTCTCAAAATGTCTTGCATAAACATTTACCATTTTTATTTATATTGTACCACCGCTGGTCAAAGGTCTTCCCTATAACGATCCACTGTTTCATCTATGCAGTTTTCTCCGGCAACCTCGCATATCGCGTCTAAGTCGTCACGCCAACGTTTTCTAGGCCTCCCTCGGCAACGACGCCCATCTTAACATCTTTCATATAGAATTATGAAATTCTTTTTCAGTGAAAATAGTAGAAAATAAGAGTCTGACCAATGGCAAGGTGGAGGAGTCTCCTGAGCCAGAAGATGATGTGATTGCCACGAATAGAGCCAAGCTGGCTCAGAAACTTGCCTCTAAAGGCAAGAAGGAGTTGCCAAAGTAAGTATTCTTTAATTAAACTCTTATTTTCATTTTATTTGACGACTAGCGGCCCGTCCCGGCTTCGCACGAGTAGCCTATGTTACTCTGGGTGAATGTATAGTAGTAGTAATTCTAATGGTGAAATAATTTTTGAAATCGGCACAGTATTTTTTGAGTTTATTCATTACAAACATACACACGCATAAAAAAAAAATCTTTCCTCTATAATATTAGTGTAGATAGGTTCGCGTTTGACCACTATCTCGCGATAGCACCGACCATCAGGCGATAGAGATAGTGGTCAAACGATGATGTGGTCGACGGCGAAGCATGCTTGCCGAGAAGTTATCTATTCACTCTGTACAACGTGTAACGTTATTAGAACAAACATTGTTCAGTAACATGGGCTGAGTTACCCCACGAGAGGTTTTGCGCTATCAACGTTACACGTTGTATAAACTTTCGTATTCATATAAATATTTGCATTCAGGTAACAAGATGTTAACAAAACTAAGAGCTTAGAGTTAAGCCTGTCATAGCACAAAAATTGAGAGATATGTAATATCTAATACAGTTACTTATGTATTACTTATAGTGAAAAAATCTAATAATTAAATATAATTTTTGATATTGTGAAGAAGATTTACTAATGTTTCGGGTATGTTGTCGACTGGGTGATGTCGGCGCCTGCGCCTGCGTGTAAAAAATATCCCAAGATAACGTAATACCACCGGGATAAAGGATATCCTAGGTGTTATACCATACTGTAGTCTATCTCTAAACCAAATTTCATAAAGATCGTTCAGTTTTTTGACGAAAAATGACCCATTTGAATTTTCTCATTTCCATACTAATATTATGAAGTCGAAAGTAACTTTTAATATACCATCGGTACATTCCCGTGGATCATATATTCCGATCTGCACGCATCAGGCGTGTACGCAGGTATAAACTAGTATAAAATTAAAGAAACATGTTTATACCAAACTTGTTATTCAAGGAAAACAATATTGTGATGAATAAAACAAGTTACTCAAACAGGAAAAAATTATATTATCCTGTTTGTCTTTAAGAAATGGAAATCACAAAAAGTTTTAATGTGGAATGCGCGCGTCTTATTTTTTTCGTAACTACGTTTAATATTTTAAATAATAATGTATTGTACATTCTAAACAGAGGTACAGATATTATTGTATTTAATTTCAATATTTTACTAGCGGTTTTACCCCCGCTGCACGGGTCTTTTGGACATAGCGTGATGTTTTATATCCTATAGCCTTCCACGATAAATGGATTATCCAACAAAAAATATTTTTTTCTAATCGAACCAGTACTTCCAGAGAGCGCGTCCACCAAACAAACAAACGAACTCTTCAGCTTTTATAATATTATATCTATTAGTATAGATAATAATATGTATGGATTAAGGGGGATGCTCCAATCAGCCCGCGAAATTTATTTTTTTTTACGTTTTTTGAAATTTGCAGGCCAGTGACATGTTGCAGCTTTATAATTAAATGAGTTGCGGTAATAACAAGTATAATTTTAAATATAAAAACTATCAAAAAACTCGCTCCATCAGCTCTCACATAGAAAAGGTGCATCATGTTAAAATCTCCGAAATCTAACTACGATGCACCTTTTCTATGTGAGAGCTGATGGACCGAATTTTTTGATAATTTTTATATTTAAAATTATACTTGTTATTACCGCAACACATATATTTATAAAGTTACAACATGTCACTGGCCTGCAAATTGCAAAAAACGTAAAAAAATTTGAATTTCGCGGGCTATGTCGAAGCAATCACCATAATCGTAATAACTTCGTGGATTTCAATTGAAAGTTGAAAATTGACCAACTATATAAAAGCACATCTCGTGCTATAGGAAAGTTGGTAACACTTTACAGAATATAATTCTTAATTAATTGTAAGAAGTTTCATTAAATTGCAATTATCAATACAATAAATCAACTCAGAGTGAGAATAAAACAAAAAACAACAATTATTTATGTTTCTTTTACTTTCTTAGTTAAATTACTACAAATACTACTACCTACAGATAATGATTAGTAGCCAAGGGCTGTAAGGCATCAATAATTGCAGCCCGAGATATTTAGTTCGAGGGTGCAATTGATGCTTACACCCGAACTAACTGCTTTACATCTCGATTGTGAGGTAAGTAGAAAAACTAACTCTGCTTCAGCTTCCATTTTCATTGAATCGGGAGTGCAGCTTATATCTTCGTCACTTGCAGAACTCATGTTTTATTCCTAATTAGCACGTAATTATGAAAAAATCCCAAAAACAAACAATATTTAACGTAAAAGTTTTCCATTCCCGCCTTTTTTCATCTTTTTTTTATTTATTTTTATCAAGAACGAAATTGAGCTTCGCTGTTCGATATTTAAAATTGATGGCTATTATACTCATAAGAAGACAAGGCTGTATAGCGAAGCGATCTCTTTTGTCATTGGGCTGAATGCATGATGTCTATTGCCAGTATGATGATTAGATGTACGCGAACTTTTTGAAAGAGTGAAGAGTTTTTTATTTAATTACTTACCGCCCTAGGGCTTTTCCAGCTACATTATTACCCTACAGCGCTAATTGGTTACCTACAAGCCTCATTTGGGGGTTATAAGGACCTACTTACCGAATATGAGAGATGTAAAATAACTTGTAAAATAACAGTAAAGTAACCTGTGGTCAACAGTAAAATAGTTGTATTCAGTATTTCATTATTCGTTTCTCCGTAGGAAGTCTCCTAGGAGCCCTAAAGTGGAGCGTGTGAAGCAGCCGCGCGTGTGGGAGCTGGGTGGCGGGACTCGCGACCTACCTTCGCTGGACTTCAGCACCGACAAGCCCGAGGATGCCAACAACGAGATCACGCCTGATACACAGGTAATAGAAGATGGAAAAACTTTTTTAGGAACTAGCTGTGTCGGAACTCAAAGAATGTATTTTTTTTTATTAAAAAAAGGAATTTTTCTAAAACAAAAGTAGCCTAAGTTACATCTCATTACATCAGCTACCTGCCAATAGAAGTCCGTCAAAACCGGCCCAGCCATTTCAGAGATTAGCCATTACAAACAGCTAGACAGAAAGACAAAAAATGTAAAAAAAAAATTTGGTGTATGTACCGTAAATATAGTAAAAACCGGTTATTTCAATATTACAAACAGACACTACAATTTTATTTCTATGTATGTATAGATTTGCACTAATTTACCATATTGCGTGGGTCATAGTTCCGTTTACGAGTAGATTGTAGCGAACTCTATGAACATACGAAATACTAAGCATCATCTGCACGCATCGCATTTTTTTATCGTAGTAATATCATCAAATAAGTCCTGGGGAACCTAGGGCAGGGCAGGAGGGACTGTCAGACTTATACTGACTAAAATCCACGTTGTCCTACAATAGCCCTTTACGTTCCGGAGTCAAGGTAGCTCGTTAATTCCGCGACCCCGGCAGGCGTCTGCACGCGTAGCATGACACCTTTCTGTTGACGGAAAAAAAGATAAAAATGACAGAATGTAGATAGCTTTTTACCATTTTAAGCTTGGCAATGTTATAACGGTCTCTGTTGATTTTTTTTCGTGGAGATTTTGTCTCCCTGTCGAGCGCTATGAAGACATAGGAGTGTACTCATTATGGTGAAAAATAGTTTCTAGAGACCCATACATTTGTCAGGGAAACAAAAAGCCTCCAGTAAGCGATAGTTCTTATTGAAAATCAATAGATACTAATAATAATTTAAAATTCCAGCTGATCGGCCAAATGACAGGTGCCATCCGAGATCTGGAAGTGGAGTCTGATGAGAGCAGCAGCGATGAGGAAGTGGAACACTCGGCTCACCCCAGCCCCAAGAAGACTGGTGGCATGTTCAGTATCTTTAAGGGTGAGTACTTTTTTTTGATGTGGTGAAATCTTCAAATGACTGATGATGACAAAAGACAGACTTCAACAAATGTTGCTTTACTTCGGTCACCTATCCAAAGATTGTCATCGACAAGAGTTGTTTAACTTTGGTAATCCATCCAAAGACTGGCCTCAACAACAGTTGTTTACCTTTGGTCATCCGCCCAAAGACATACTTCGGCAAGCGTTATTTTGTGAGATTATTTATATTTCTGTCTGAGGATCTTGAAACTAACTGGTCTATATCATATCTCTTCCAGGCTTGGTAGGCTCTAAGGCACTAACCGAGGAGTCGATGCGCCCCGTGCTGGACAAGCTACAAGACCATCTGATCGGCAAGAACGTCGCCGCTGACATCGCCAACAAGCTGTGCGACTCAGTCGCTACCAAGCTGGAGGGAAAGGTTAGTAAATCAGTTTTATTTTTATCGTGGTAAAATCATCAAATAAGTCCTCCTACCCAGGGCAGGGCAGGAGAGACTGTCAGACTTGTACTGTCTAAAATACACAATGTCCTTCAATAGCCCTTTCCGGGGTCACGGTGGCTCATAAGTCCCGCGACACCGGCAGGCTTTAGCCCTTAGGGGGCCATTGTCATTGACACTTTTAACTTGCTACATCGTTCTCACATAATGTACCATCTCAAAATGAATGATGTACCTAACAAAGGTTTTTGTAATAATATTGGCGATCTAAAAAGAGTGTCCATGGAGTTTCTTGCCCGTTCTTCTCCATAGAGATCTACTCCTTGGAATGGGCATCTACGGTACTTTCATAGTTATTATGTCTTGTGACTGGGACTGTAGCGCCATAACTTTGTAGTATTTGGAAATTCAAAAGTGCCTGTAACTGGTCTATTTGGAATAAATGATTTGATTTGATATCTGAACATGGTTTTCCACAGGTACTGGGAACATTCGACAGCGTGGCTAAGACGGTGAAGGCGACGCTGACAGAGTCTCTGGTGCAGATCCTGTCGCCCAAGAGACGTGTGGACATCCTGCGGGACTGTATGCACGCCAAGGCGCAGGGCAGGCCTTATGTTACTGCTTTCTGTGGGGTATGTCACTTTTCATGATTAATTTTTTTATCAGATTTGGTAAATGAACACCATATTATCATTAAGAGCGCGTATTCTGAAAGTTGGCAACGTCGCACATGGCTGTCAAATATTTACAAGTTTTAATCAATTTTACAAATTTACTGTATTAAAATAAGAAATATGGCTCTGTAGTGCAATAAAAAAAATATTAGGGAATGCAATAATTAATATCTTAACACCGAATATATAGTTATAGACGTAAAAAAAGCATTTGGAAACATTCCAAATGCCTTTTATACACCTGAAATGGTTACAACATCAAATTCAGTGTTCTAATTGCATTCCTGTATAAGTTTTCTAGTGCAAAGAGCCGTATTTCTTATTTCCATACAGTAACATTGCCAAATTAATTAAAACTTGTTAATATTTGACAGCTATTAGCGACGTTGCCAACTTTCTGGATAAGCGCCCTTAACAATGAAATAAAATAAAAATTGAGCATTTAGTTTATCAGAAAAATGTTCGTCCATTCTATGCTAGCTTAAATAGCAACATTAATAATGTGAATCCTCATTTTTGGGTCGGATTTTATATTCAGGAAGTCTTCGCGTGAGGACTTTTCAGTAATCAATACGCAAAGTGATGATGTGACCCGTTCAATTTATTCTTGCAGCTTTTGGCATATAGCTTACCCATTTCGTAGTGGTGGAACCTTCATGCAAGTATAAAAGCTGTGCTTGCAGTAAACACCTTCGTAAGAGAACTTCCCCATGACGCGATAAGTGCGATTTGCAATTTCTACTAACTAAAAAATTAAAATCTACCCTGCTACTACGACAATAATGATGCAATTTGATTAACTTGACGTCGTCGTGGCGAGCATGTCTTGTTTTACACTTGTAGTTGGAATCGGTTGGAAACCGTTTTACAGTTTGGCAGAAGTAATATTTTTTGTAAACTATGTACTGTCTTGAATAAACGCTTTTTCCACGCCACGCCTCTGTCAATTTGGCATTTCCATTGACCGTCAAGCCTCATATAACAGACTTTAAACTTTCAATCAATTTTAAAGGTAAACGGCGTGGGCAAATCCACAAACTTGGCCAAGATTTGCTTCTGGTTGATCGAGAACGACATGTCGGTCCTGATCGCCGCGTGCGACACATTCCGCGCGGGCGCAGTGGAACAGCTGCGCACACACACACGACATCTGAACGCGCTGCACCCGGAGAGCAGACATGGCGGCAGGAAGATGGTGCATCTGTATGAGAAGGGATACGGTAAGTGAATACCAAAGATCCTTGGTACTCTAGCGCGAAGGAGTCAGTCGTCCACCAGATTTCCTAGAAAAGTTGGAAACGATAAACGAGAACGCTCTGTAGTCTATATTAGATTTTCAACTTTTAGCTCTTGAGAATAAAGTTGAAAATCTGTCTGTTTGTCTAGGTCCTTGTATGTGTTGCCTTGACTTCTCATCGAGAACAAATCTGCAGAATAATGTGTACTGCCCCCTGAAAGGTTATTTACTTACTAGGTGTACTTTGGCTGACTAAATTAACACACTAAGCCCAGCTCTATTTTTCAGGTCTCTTCCATTGCTATGTTTTTTTTTTTTCTAATAATTTTTAGTGAAAATGTTAAAATTGAACCTTTTCACTGAGTCTCATCCATTATTATGATTTTTTTTTGTGGAAATCGATGACGATAATGTTGGACTAAATTATATCGATGTTCCATATAATTTGAATCATATTCCCTCCGGTCAACTATTACTTACTCATAACTTAATTATCCATTTTCCACAGGCAAAGACGCAGCTGGCATAGCAATGGAAGCGATCCGCTACGCAAACGACTCTAAAATCGACGTCGTTCTAATCGACACAGCCGGCCGCATGCAGGACAATGAACCTCTAATGAGAGCCCTCGCTAAGCTCATCAAAGTCAACGAACCAGACATGGTCCTCTTTGTCGGCGAAGCTTTAGTAGGCAACGAGGCTGTAGACCAACTAGTGAAGTTCAACCAGGCCTTAGCTGATCACAGCTCCTCAACAAACCCACACGTTATCGATGGCATAGTGCTGACCAAGTTCGACACTATCGATGATAAAGTTGGGGCTGCGATATCGATGACGTACATCACTGGGCAGCCGATTGTGTTCGTCGGTACTGGGCAGACGTATACTGATCTGAAGGCGTTGAATGCTAATGCTGTGGTCCACGCTCTTATGAAGTAATTGGTGATAGTATTGGTGTGTGCTGTTGGCTTGGGATAATTTTATTAAGTTTATGTTGTGAATGAAGTTAGTGACATATTTTAGAATTTAACTGGGTTGTTATACACTCGGCGTCACAAAAATCGCACCACTTTAAGAATTCCCTTCAGTCATTTTAAACCTATTAATCAATGGTAGACATATGACTATAAGGTATCATTGGAAAGGCAATTTATTTAAATTTCAGTATAAATCAATGGATTTGGTTTTTTGTTTACCAGGGAATAAAAAAAAGCAAGCTAATGCAAATGATTAAAAAGTTAAATTTTATTTTATCAGCAAAAATTACAACAAAGTCCTTAAAAACAACTTAAAACCTAGTGTTACCCCCCCTAGCCCTGATGACTGCTTCCATGCGTTCTCTCATGGACCTAATTAATGTGACAACAGTCTCTTGAGGAATGTTGTCCCATTCTGCAACGACGGCATCTTGGAGGTCTTGGAGAGTGGTAGGGGCAGGATCACGTGCCCGTACTCGCCGTTTCAGTTCATCCCAAAGGTGCTCAATAGGGTTTAGGTCTGGACTTCGCGCCGGCCAGCGCATAACAGGGATTCCAACTTCTTGCAGGTAGTCTCTTACAATTAAAGCGGTGTGACAGCGGGCGTTATCGTGCATTAACGTGAACCCACTGCCAACAAAACCCGCATAAGGGACAACCTGCTCCTCTAAGATCTCTGTTATGTACCGAGCAGCAGTCAGCGACCCTTGCCCGCGAGCACTTCCAGTCCGAGAAACACACACAAGGTTCGTTTTACCGTCGATTGACATGCCGCCCCAGAACATGCACGAGCCACCCCCGTATTCCACTGTCTCTTGAATACAGGCTTGTGCGAATCGTTCACCTTGCCTCCTATACACTCTTCGACGCCTGTCGTTGCAGAAAAGACACACCCTCGTCTCATCCGAGAAGAGCACAGCCCTCCATTGGTCTATTGTCCAATCCACATGGTCACGGGCAAATTGCAACCGGTCTCTCCTATGCTGTGCAGTCAATTTTGGCCCTGTAGCAGCCCTATGAGCTGCAATTTTCTTCTCCCGCATTCTTCTTCTAATCGTGGAGACGCTTACAGAAGTTCTGCGAGCTGATAGCAGTTGTTGTTGCAGCTCAACAGCATTGGAGAACCGATTACGTAAAGACGTCGAAACAATGAAGCGATCGTCTCTTTCCGATGTGCACCGTTGTCTTCCAGATCCACGTCTTCGGATATAGCCACCAGTCTCTTGGAAGCGTTGGAACACTCGTCGAACGGCAAAACGACTCAAGTTCAGTTGCCGAGCAACATCACATTGCCGCATCCCTGATTGCAGTAGTGCAATGACTTGAGCGGCTTCATCTGCAGTGGTATCCATCTTCTGGGGTATTTTTCTTGCTGTAGCTGTTCACGTGTGTTCACTTCAAAGGTTGAATAGCGAATGACCCACATTTAACCCGGGTCGCCCGTTTTATACCCTTGTAGGGAGGTGCAATTAGTGGCCCTTGCAATGCGTATTTTGACAACATTTTTTTTAACGTTACGTGCTAATGAAACCTGTTGTGTTTAGGGATTCTAACTGTTGTTAATTTAAAGGTCGTTAAGCATACTTTCAATTGATACCAATATTAATTGGGTTTAATGTATTCGTTACTGGCGGGACATGTTTTAAACTTATTTTCGAAGAGGTGCGATTTTTGTGACGCCGAGTGTAATTATGTGAAGGGAAAAATGTTTATTAATTAGGCAAGAGTAGGACTCTGCTTGAAATGATATATAATATTTCATTTATATGTTATGTTTTATGTGTTATATATCGTATTATATGCGTACTCAGTTAACTTAAATAGTTTTATCTGCTATTGACATTGTAATTAAGCTAATTTTTGTATTACCTATTTAATTTCTGAATAAAAAGAAATTGTCTCGAAATAAATGTTAAACTCACCAACAGCACACATAAAAATGAAGCATGTAGTACATTTAAATAATTGATATATTTGGTAAGACCTGCGTTCAACCAATGTGGTGTAACTTCACAAATAAATGTTTATTTTCTTATTATTTTGTTTTTATTGGGGTTTTGTTACAGGGTTGTTGCATACTGATGGTTTATTTTTATTTTTAAATAATAATATAGTAATTATTATTGTCGTTTTATCGATAACGTAGTGTATGTAAATTTTATTATTAGATATGTTTCTCTACCTGCCGGGGTCGCGTGTTTAAATAGCAACCGTGACCCCGGAACGTAAAGGGCTATTGAAGGACACCGTGGACTTTAGTCAGTACAAGTCTGACAGTCCCTCCTGCTCTGGGGTGCGTTTAAATCTTCCAGCGATGTTTCGCCGTAAAAAAATTAAACTAGCGAGGGTTCGCTGAACGGAGTCTTAACGTTTTGTCAATGTTAGCTGTCAAATTCAATTGACAGCTCAGTTTATTGAACAAATAATCAATTTGCCGGTGTAATAAAAATCCATAATTCAAAAATAATATTCACTCTCTAAAATAAAAATAATATTCGTTTTTACGGCAAGAATCGAGCAAAACAACAAAACTTAATGTCAATCTGACAGCAGGATAAAATTTTGCGTGGTAAAAAGGTCGCAAAAATGTATTCCTTTCAGTAAAAACATAGACCAGCGGACGACCGTAAACGGGGCAGATTAAATTTTAATTGGAACCTCGCAAAATTTTATCCTGCTGTCAGATTGACATAGAGTTTTGTTGTTTTGTTCGATTCGCGCCGTAAAAACGAATATTATTTTTATTTTAGAGAGTAAATATTATTTAAGGATTATGGATTTATAATAAACCGGCAAATTGATTATTTGTTCAATAAACTGAGCTGTCAATTGAATTTGACAACTTACATTGACAGAAACTTATGACTCCGTTCAGCAAACCCTCGCTAGTTTAATTTTTTTCCGGCGAAACATCGCCGGAAGATTTAAACGCACCCCTGCACTGGGTAGGAGCACGATGTTACCAATGGTAAAAATAAAAAGATATGTTTCTCGATAGTGAATGATTATTATTATATGTTAAGTATGTAGGTATACAGTAATTATTTTATATATTTTGTATTTGTATTATTTATAATTATTGTAAACTTTAAAATGAACCACCAGTATGCATATATAAATAATTCCAAAATAAACATTTTTAGATACCAACATCAAAAAATGTTTATATTGGAATTCTTTTAAATTATATCGTAAATAGTTTTACGTAAAATTATAATTATATGATTTTTTTTTATTCGCTTTAGTATGCTTTACTTTGAAATTTTTGTTAAATTAGAATAATTTGTTTATGATGGAGGTTATGAGCAATGCAAACCTAAATATTATTTTTTTTTGTATTGATGATAATGCGAGAGTTAAATTGAAAAAATAAAAAAAAACAAGAAAAAATCCAAAGTTATACTAACAAGAAAATTGGAGCAGACAACTAAATTGGTTAAAAAATACTAATCAAAAATTTCATTTTATCAATAATTTTAGCAAGCTTACTTTTAAAAATAGTTGGCAACACTGAATGCAACGTTTGCAGTATAATGAATTTTCAATGTAATCCAAATAAGATTAAAAAATCTTAGCAATGGCAGAGATAATACGTTCAAAATCTCAATGCCATTTTATAGACTATTCAACAATATTGCTTTGAATGGACGAATTTGCCAAAAAAACATCGACCCCATCACAGGACCACATCATCGCTTACCATCAGGGTCTATAGCCAAACGGCAAGCGATAATCGTTAACGCTCAGCAGTCGCTTATACATTTTCAACTGTATACCCCCGCGCATAAGGTTGAACATATTATATTAAAGTTGACTACCACTCAGCAGTCTTTATTAGATTTTCGACTTTATGCGCTAGGGTATAGAGTTGAAAGCGTATTAGCAACTGCTGAGCGTTAACGATTATCGATTGCCGTTTGGCTATAGACCCAGGCGAGATAGTGGACAAATGCGATCCTTTAGTGAAATTAAAAAAAACATACATAAAATAATGATATGAAAATTTCTAACAAAATCCTTCGGATGAAAAGTTGGTCCAATGCATGCAACCTTGCATTTAGTGTGACCATGTTCTTAACTTTTAACATCTTTTATAGAATGTTTTACTACTAAAATCTATCAATCTTCTAATATGATCTTATGAGTAATCCTCATTCTCTAATAAACAATACCTACTCAACTACTAATCTCGAAGAAATAATACAATTCCGCAGTGTTACTAGTTTTAAAAGACAATATTTTAATATTATATCACTCAAACATACATTTCTCAATAAAAGCAAATGAAAATGCACGCCATATTACATTCTAAAGTCTTTATAATAAAGGTTTCTTTAGTTTAATCTTGTCAGTAGATACTTGTTTTGTATAGCTATGTTACTTATACTTACTCAATTTTTTCCTTGCAATTTTAATTTAAACTTGTAAATTCAATCATTCTCCCGTCAATCAAAAAGTAGTACAGCTATAGTAGGTAAGTAAAGCAAAAAAATTTTTTTTTTCAGTATTCTTAGGGTCAATTTATACTAGTGCAGAGTCGAGACGCATTGAAGCGTCAAATTCTTTACAACTAAAGCGAAGCCGCACGATTCACGATCAGCGTTGTTCACGCGCAGACGCGCGAATTCCGAAGAATGCGCGCGACTTTTTAAAATCTGAGAAGTAATTTGTGCGTTTCGCTGTTAAGGTTGAAATTGTTATGTTCAATTTTGGAAAGACGCTTCGACGCGCTTCGACTCTGCGCTAGTATAAATTGACCCTTAAAATCAAACTTTTATGAGAACTTGAAATTAATTTTCGAACACTGTTCCTTCTCTAAGTAGTCTGTGCTGTTCCTAATGGCTGCTACACACCTTACGATAAATCGTTACGATTAGTCGGTACAGATAAAACTGCAACGATAAATCGACAAGTGTGTATGAGAAAAATCGAACAAACTGTACAGTTTTTCTCATACACACTTGTCGATTTATCGTTGCAGTTTTATCTGTACCGACTAATCGTAACGATTTATCGTAAGGTGTGTAGCAGCCATTAAGGGGGATGCTCCAACCAGCCCGCGAAATTCATTTTTTTTACGTTTTTTGCAATTTGCAGGCCAGTGACATGTTGTAACTTTATCAAAATATGAATTGCGGTAATAACAAGTATAAATTTAAATATAAAAATTATCAAAAAATTCGCTCCATCAGCTCTCACATAGAAAAGGTGCATCATGTTAAAATCTCCGAAATTTAACTACGATGCACCTTTTCTATGTGAGAGCTGATGGAGCGATTTTTTTTATAATTTTTATATTTAAATTTATACTTGTTATTACCGCAATTCATATTTTGATTGATAAAGTTACAACATGTCACTGGCCTGCAAATTGCAAAAAACGTAAAAAAAAATGAATTTCGCGGGCTACATCGACGTAATCACCTTAAAAGGAACAGTGTTCAAAATTCTGTCTCAGTGTCCAAGTACACTATTTTTGATTGATTTGATTTTATTTCTGATCTGATTTTCTGTTAATGACCCTTTTATCAAGTGAAGATAAAGATTAAAACCCTGTCGTAGAAATAAAAAAGTAAAAAATCATAGCATTAATTTTGAGTGCCTTGTATTGCTTACAAATCACGAGACAGATGATTTATAGGTACCGGTAATAAATAATACAGATCGATTTGGTAAGATATGAATGATATAGAAATTTAAAATTTCGTGAGTTCGTGGGCTAAGGACAAAAAGATGAATGAGATATTCAGCAATTCCTTATTGCCAGTACCTATAGTTTAAAAGTAATATTTAATGTGGTGAGCAAACGTTAAGCTTGTCGTACTCGAACACTGCCCTTTACCTTTTTGGGTGATTAAACATTTTTAAATATTTTTATCGCTACTTTTAGAACAACAAGAATAATAATATCCAAAAGTGATTATGATCTACAATGTGCATTTTAATAATCCAGTAAAATAAAACAGCAAAAAATTGCTTCGCTATCTTATTCCAGCGACCATTTCATTGTACTTACTAGTAAAATGCAATGCCCAGTTTTCACTAATATTAGCAACACCCAAAAGTGCGCCTAATTTTGCTATAGGAAATTGAATACTAGGCGCTGACGTGAGCATTGAAATTAATGCAACAGAGTAGATTCTTTACTTTTATTTCAACAAATATAAAGGATCTTACGCATTACCTACGCGGTCACGCCATCGATTATTATTTTGGCGAAAGAGCTACAACCATCAAAGGAAAGTTTTGGTCAAAAAATCAGTGAGCGGACCAATCTTGTTTAACATTGCAGATGGTTTTGTACCATGCCTGCGTAGTGAGTAAGGTCCTTATGTGTCGCCTAGTCGGAGCGAAAATGATGACTGTGCATGCCTACATACTTATAAAAGAAAATAAATAATAGTCCTCTGTTACAGATAATAAAGAAGAAATCATTCAACGACATAAATAATCCAATCCTATTTTTAAATGTACCTTATTAGTAAATTATACACCCTGCAAAACTTTTCTATTATAATAATCATTTGATATCTATCTATTTAAATGATTTAAGTAGGTCTGTATTGCATGATCAGCTCTTGCATAAAAAATACTTTGTATAAGTAAACTTTGTGTTTCTTTAATAACAGCATTTTTTTTAAGTTTTGTTCAGTCAATCACACATTAACATTTATTTTAAGCCCAAGCTGTAAAGGTGATTGACGTAGTGCAAATAAAAGTTTTTTGACTGTACAGAGTACCAATATTTGTTTATTCAAGGTGCTTCAATATTGCCCACCTATAATATACTAATTATATACCTACCGAATAAATCTCAAAAAGCCATTCTTAATATACAGACTTATAAAATCATGTTAATTCGCCAAGTTGAGCTAAGTTGAAATAACCACAGAGGCGTTACGGGCCTGTAGGTAATCAATTTTATTACAAATAAAAAAGAAATTTATAGCAACCCAAAGGCCCGATGCTCGGCCAATAAGGGCGTCACGCGGTCGCGTCCCGGCAAGATACAAGTTGTAAAATATATATCGCGATCTCTTTCCCACACGGGAGACGCGCGCGCTGCCACTGCGCGCGCATGGCGCCAGTCCGCCGCCTGCCGCCGCTCGCGCGCCACGCGTACTGCACGCTAAGCTAATTCCCGCGCAGAGTGTACTTTAGCCATTTTCTAAATTGTCCTCGAATGTCTTAACCTCCGAATCTCACAACAATAACCAGTGTAACTGTGTGTACTTTACAATAAACTTTTTACAACCATAAACCAGTGACTCTCAATAACATATTCCCTGAGAACCCCTTCTCATATGTGGCGCTCAACGTGTTTTTCGTGTGACAATATTAGTGCATAGTGTCTAGAATTCCAAGTTTTGTAGTGACGAACTAAAATGCCAGTGACCAGGAGCAGAGCGGCTAGTTTGAGTCGGAGAGATGATGCAAACGACGCATTCCCCGGCCTCTCGCGACCAAACACACCGCCAGCGGCGTCCGCCAACCAAGATGGCGACGACGCGTTCTCTTCACCGCGCACCGATGCAAACGCTACGTTCTCCCAAGAAAACGTGGCGACGATTATCGCCTCTCTCCAACGCTCTCAAACCGAAGCGTTCCGGGAGTTGCTCAACTCGGTGTCGCGGGCGAATGCATCCACCCCGGAATCACTCGCGCTACTAGGGCACAACACCCTAGCCCGCTGCAAAGCAACATTTTCCGGCCGACCAAAGGAGTCGGTTGAAGCATTTATAGACGCTATAGAGGCTTATAGTGACTGCGCGCAGGTTTCGGACTCAAATATCCTACGCGGCCTAGCCTACCTATTTAAAGACGAAGCGGCCACGTGGTGGCAAGGTATAAAATACTCCGTGTCGTCATGGCGGGAAGCTAAAGAAAACTTAATAAGTGCCTATGGTGACCGCCGACCACCGCATCGTATATACATAGAAATATTTGCAACGCCGCAGGACAAAGAAAATACCGACATATTCGTCGCGCGCATTCGCGCCCTTTTCGCACGCTTGCCTAAGGGCGACATATCAGAATCTGCTCAAATAGATATGACCTACGGACTCCTCCACAGCAGAATAAGGAAAAGGCTACGAAGAGAAGAGTGTCATAACTTCTACGAATTACTCCGCCTAGCACGGAATGTAGAAGACTGCTTCGACGAGAAGAACAACGTGACACACACGGCGAGTGAGCGGCGAACACAACCGCAGTCAACATCAACGCCGGCTACACAATCCGCCGCGCGTGATAACGCGCCCGCTCGTGATAACAGACGCGCCACCGCGCGCACGTTCAACGACGGCGCGAACGCCGGTACCGCGGCGCAGGGCACGCCCGCCCCGCCCGCGCCCGTTCCAGCCGCTCCGCATGCGCCTGTCCCAGCCTCGTTCCCCGTGCCTGCTCCACCAAAACAGGACTCCACAAGGAAGCAGAGGCCTACCTGTGCTTACTGCAGGAAGTTCGGCCACGCCAAGGAGCACTGCCGTAAGTTGCAAGCATTGCAAACCCCAGGTGAGAGTGATAAAACTGATAAACAACCTAGTGGTCAAAGTTTTTATTCTGTTCAATCTCGCGCGTCTAACTCTATTAAAAACAATAATAATATTCTTTTAAAGTGTAATAGTGATGACATGGTTTCGTATCCTATTTCGTCTAATATAAACGACTTTATTCTAAAAGAAAATGTGTGTAGTTTTTTAAATAAACAAAGGGCAAATATTATGGTTCCAAAATGTGTAGCTATGAATGAATGTATTTCATGCGATGCCCATGCTTATAACATAAAGGAGAATGCCCAAACACGTTCTACCAATTTTGATTGTAAAAATTTAAAGGAGAATGATCATAAATGTTCTACCAATTTTTTTTGTAAAAATGTAAAGGAGAATGGTCAAAACTTTTCTACCAATTTTTGTTGTAAAAATGTAAAGGAGAATGGACAAAATTGTTTTTGTAATATTTTATGTAAAAATGTAGAAGGTAATGGACAAAAATGTTCTTGCAATTTTGTATGTACTAATGTAAAGGGTAATGCCCATTTGTGTTTAACCGATGTATGTTTGTGTATAGATCGTTCGGGACCCTCTATTGGTCGAGATTTACGGCCAATCTTTAATATCTCCATTTTAGGGTTTGACGGCTCCGCGTTAATAGATACGGCCGCAAAACATTGCATTGCGGGTCATACGCTATATACTCTCCTTCTACGTCAAGGTCATCCCCTCAGCTCTTCGACACGCGAAGTTAAGCTTGCCGACGGTGTAGTCCGTTCAATGGATGTACTCACAACAACGTTAGAAGTGCGCTTGGAAGCGGTAGCTATTAGTATACCTTTTTAATTTTTCCCGAGTCGACTAATAACGAAACATTATTAGGCATCGATTTTATAACCGCCGCGGGAGTAGTTATTGATTTTCACAAAGAAATCTGGTACTTCAGTAACTTTGATAAAAGAAAATATAACTTGAAATTCGAACCAATCTCGCGTGACGTGTCTTGCGCCTCCACAGACATTCTTAGGGACGATGAAGGTATTCACCTTAAACCAGCTGAGAGACAAGCTCTCGCTGCCGTCCTCACCAGGCACGCACGGGTTTTTCAAGCAGGGGGAGGTCCAACACCGTATGCAGAACACCGGATTGATACAGGTGAGCATCCTCCTATTGCTACTCCTCCTTACCGGCTAAATCCTTCAAAAAAGGAGGTTATGAAAACTGAAATAGATAAAATGTTAAAAGATGACATTATTGAAGAATGTGAATCAGCTTGGTGTTCACCGGCGCTGATGGTGCCGAAGTCCAACGGTGGTATTCGCTTCTGCGTCGACTACAGGCGTTTGAATGCAGTCACCAAAGCTGACACATATCCGATGCCACGCATCGACGAGTTACTTCAGAGCACAAAACGGGACTGCTACATGAGCACGCTAGACCTTCGATCTTCCTATTGGCAGGTTATGGTTAGGGAAGCTGACAGGGACAAAACAGCTTTTGTCTGTCCTCTAGGTACTTACCGATTTAAGAGAATGCCTTTTGGTCTCAGAAACGCACCAGCCACCTTTCAGCGTCTTATCGACCGTCTCCGATCATGCTCTGCTTTACAAAATGTAACTTTATTAGCTTATTTAGACGATCTGTTGGTAATATCTCAGGGATACCAGCAGCATCTCCAAGACCTCGAGGCAGTTTTTAAACGTTTGACCGAGTTTAACCTCAATGTTAATAGGGAAAAGTGCGCTTTTGCCCGTGAGAACGTAAAATATCTCGGTCACATCATAACACAAAAAGGTGTTTCCACCGACCCAGATAAGGTGAGTGCTGTCCTCGAGATGAAAGTCCCAGGTAACCTGAAGCACCTGAGAACTTTCCTACAAACGTGCTCGTGGTTCAGAAAGTTTATACCAAATTTTTCGAAAGTCGCTGAGCCTTTGACGCGTCTGACTAGAAAGAGTCAAGTCTGGTCTTGGGGCTCAGAACAGACCCAAGCATTTAATGAGCTTAAGAGTCTGCTGACCACAGCTCCGATACTTATACAAGCAGATTTTAGTCGTCCCTTTATTCTGCGAACAGACGCAAGTAACTACGCCTTAGGTGCAGTTTTGTTACAGGGCGACGACGCTAAACAGGAAAGGCCTATCGAGTATGCTAGCCGACTCCTCAACGCAGCTGAACGCAACTACTCCACTACGGAGCGGGAAGCACTTGCTGTAGTGTGGGCGGTAGAGCGTTTTCGGCCTTACCTAGACGGTCAACCAGTCGTGATTGGCAGTGATCATCAGCCTCTACGCTGGTTGCTATCACTTAAATCACCAGCAGGTAGATTAGTCCGTTGGGCCCTAAAGCTCCAATCTTTTGATATCCAATTCCAATATACCCCAGGGAAGGCGAATGTCGTTGCCGATACGCTGAGTAGACCAATTTGTTCCAGCGACACAAGCGATAGTTGCGGTGTCTGCTCTGTTATTTGCGATCTACCCGCCAAGTCACCTAGTCAGCTTCGCCTAGAACAGACTTCGGACCCTGAAGTGGATAAGATTATTAAAGAGCTAGAAGGACCTGATGAGGTTGCATCTAAAAGATGGTTAGAAAGGGGCTACCTCATGGATCAAGGAGTTCTGTACCGTTTCAACCCGGACTCTGAGAGTGAATCCCCTCAACTAGTCATACCTGCCGCTCAAATTGCAGCTATTTTGAAAGAGTTACACGACTCTCAAACAGCTTGCCATCCAGGCATCGATCGGACGTACCAGAGGGTAGCACAGCTATATTATTTTACAGGGATGCGGAGAATAATCACTGATTATGTTTTAGCCTGCATCCACTGCCAGAGGTACAAAGCTACTAACACCAAACCCCCAGGCTTACTGCAGACACCAGTTATGAACCAGCGCAACGAAGTGTTAGCCATGGATCTGTTCGGCCCACTGCCTGAAGGAGACCAGGGGGAGCGGTGGGTCTTTCTCATTGAAGACACTGCTACCCGATGGACGGAGCTGTTTGCTCTAAAGGAAGCTACAGCAGAGGCCTGTGCTCATGTCCTCATTGAGGAATATTTCATGCGGTTCGGTTTACCTCGCAGGATCATTTCGGACAACGGTGTCCAATTCGTTTCTGCGGTGATGCAACAGTGCATGTCAGTTTGAGACATCAAACAAAATTTTGTCCCGTTGTATCACCCGCAAGCTAACCCTGCTGAGCGAAAAAACCGCGACCTTAAGGCAATGTTGGCCCATCTCGTAGAAGATGACCACACCTCTTGGCCAAAGAAGTTGCCAGTGATTCGTTTTGCTCTGAATAGCGTAAAGTGTCGCACAACAGGCAAGTCACCGGCTTATTTGACCTTTGGTAGAGAAATGCGGTCACCTACAGAGGTCGTTCACGACCTTCGTGCCATCAGAGGTAAAGAAAATTTTGTGCCACAAGTTACCCCTTACCTCGAAAACTTCCTACATTCACTCTCAGCTGTTCGGGAGCGCGTCGAGATCCAGCAGGACAAGACGAAAGAGTACGCCGACGCTTCTCGCCGAGCTTCTGACGCATTCGAGGTAGGTGATTTAGTCATGCTGAAGTCACATTTGTTGAGTAAAGGTTCAAAAGACCTCACGTCCAAGTTCTACCCTCGCCGAGATGGCCCTTACCAAATCACTAAGAAGGTAAGCCCAACAACGTACACCATCGCGAGCACAGAACAACCAAATGTAGATTTAGGAAAATATCATTCCGAAGACCTTACGCGATACCGAGGTAGCGATGACCAAAACGGACAGATACCAAAACCGGTTAATCCAAAGCGGAAACGCGGACGCCCAGCTAATGCTGGTGTTGTTAAACCAGTCCAGGAGCGAGGACGTTCTCCAGAACTGGAGGGGGAGTATATAGCAACCCAAAGGCCCGATGCTCGGCCAATAAGGGCGTCACGCGGTCGCGTCCCGGCAAGATACAAGTTGTAAAATATATATCGCGATCTCTTTCCCACACGGGAGACGCGCGCGCTGCCACTGCGCGCGCATGGCGCCAGTCCGCCGCCTGCCGCCGCTCGCGCGCCACGCGTACTGCACGCTAAGCTAATTCCCGCGCAGAGTGTACTTTAGCCATTTTCTAAATTGTCCTCGAATGTCTTAACCTCCGAATCTCACAACAATAACCAGTGTAACTGTGTGTACTTTACAATAAACTTTTTACAACCATAAACCAGTGACTCTCAATAACATATTCCCTGAGAACCCCTTCTCATAAATTGACATAAATAACTAGATGATTTTTATTTGCCTGTCTCTGGACCCTGTTTTTATTTTCTATAAGTTTATATTATTATCATCAGAGGAGTCGGGCCTGGGTTGAGCGGAAGGGGACTGTCAGGCTTGACTGTTTTAAAACAACCAGTTCATTAGTTGGCTTTTGCGTGACAGGGCCGCGGTCTCTTTTAAGACACGGCCCCGTTTTTGCGGCCCGTCGTCAGGTTACTTTCGCGCACCTGATGGAGTTGTCAGAGCTCTAAGAGGGGCACGTGGAATACGAAGTACCGTCGACCCGGGCCTCGACCAGCCTCAACGATAAAGTTGATAGCTTTTACCACGATCTCAGTAAATAATTCTAGACCCACATCACAAAAGTTACCCGTAGTTTTTTAAGAACAAAAAAATCCACCTGCATGCATCTTCTCCGAGTAGATAAGTAAGTAGGTTAGGTACATTTAGGAATCGGAAGTTTTTTTTAAGCCAAAACCCTTTAATAACTCGAAAGTGTGGATATTTTTGACTTTCCTCTGTTACCATGAGTAACAGGTTTCGCGTCAATGTCCTTTACATCCAGTGTCCATGATGTAACATTGAATTAATTTGTCTCTGCTATTGCCACTAGGCCACAAACCTCACGCAATCGCATTTTTCATTTAACATAGACAAACCTCGACAAAAATTGGTTAACTTTAGTGAGCCATCAAAAGATAGACAAGCGTTGCCTAACCTTCTTCATCCATCCAAAGCAGACCTCGGCAAGAGTTGCTACCTACCTTCTGACGTGTAACTCTACAACTGCGGGCCCCCAAACCAAATTGCGCGAGCTTTCATACAATAATGTGCCTAATGGAACCAGGAACAGATCAAAATATGGCTATGTGATCTGTTCCACTTCCGTCATATTTCACGAAATCAATTCCACTGAAGCGATAGGAAACATCCATGAGAAAAATACATGCGATAAATGCTCGCGTTGCAAGTTGCATAGCATAAGGTTGTGACCGTAGTATTACAAGTATACACTGCTGGCCTATAAACTGACCACACCGTCCATCAGTTACCACGTAGAATTAGCTCTATTATTAGCGCATAATAATTTGTAGTGACCTTTTAATTAACTAACATCCTAATTAAAACATATAATTACATCGCGCCGTCATTTTTGGTACAATTCAATTGAATGTCCAACCGTGCAAACGTACAAAATGCGGTTCGAATATGTGAAAGATCTTGTGGTTAATTTTAAGTTGGATTTCTGTTGCTGGTTCTTTCCTGTGAAAATCGGTTTGTTGTTAACAGGATATTTGAATGCATTATCAGCTGTAAGTTTTTAATTTTCCTTAGTAGTAGTTTTCTATTTGCTTAGTTTGGCATCTGTGCATGTTCTACCAAACTATAAAATGTTACGCCGTTGTCTGGGTTCAATTCCCAGGCAGAACAACTGTTATATCCAAGTAATAAACATAAACGTACCTATTTTAAATATAATTGAGTCAATTGAGACAAATAATATGTAAAGGTCGATTCCCAGAAGAAGACAGTGATTTCTAATACTTTTTTTTACCTAGCTTTTCTTTTTACAAAATAAAAATAAAAAAAATTATTCGTCTACTTTGTTTTAGGCAATCTCTGTTTTAGGTATAAGTGATGATAGTTTCACTCCACTTATATCGCAACTTCAAGCCTCAATAATGGGAGAAGATGGCACTAAGCCGGTGCCGATCATTTCTTACATGGCCGAACTGGCTTTCAGCGTCGTTCTACTTTGTGCTGTACATCGGGTAAGAACATAGACATAAGACTATGGAATATAAGCATTAAATCGAGTTTTGAATTGAAGGCAGATAAAGGTAGATTCGAGAAGGACAATGCGATTGTGCGTGTTGCCGCGTCACGACTCAAGTCCTGCGGAAAATTCGTGGTACTGCCTACATTTTTAATGCAATGACAATAGACACTAGCGCATCAAAAGGACTTCAATGGTGGCGCGAATTGTACCTAGTTGTCTTGTTTCATAGGAGAGGTAGCGTCCGCACCATCACTTATGGCCAGAGAGTAGTCAATTTCATAGGTGTATTGCTAATCCATTCTCTGTCTCTAAGTAAAAGTTACATAACTTTAGACGATGTTAAGCTCTAAAGGCGCTCCTTCACCGCGAGCATTCATCTGTGTAACGTTACAGATTCAAGCATTTCATCGGTGAGGGAGAACAATCGAGCATAACAATGCGCACCTTGTATCAAATCTATACTAAAGGTAAGCGTCCACAGGTCCGCATCGCACGTATCGGACGTATCGTACGTAACGGATTTTAGTTTGCCTTGTATTAAAACTCATACAACTGCGTCCACTGATCCGCATAGTACGGACGGCTCATCCACGGTAATAATATGTACAGTATTGGGACTCCCTACAAACGGACGAAACGCGAGCTATACCTACGCGCCTCGATGTCGGGGCGCGCTCGAGGCGCAGACAGTCACGGCCGTACCGTAGTGTCCGTAGTGATGAACGGACGGTGCGTTGTTTTTTTTTAGCAAATATGACAAGTAGAAAATATTGTGCTGTGTTTGGGTGTTTAACGTCAACAATAACGCATCCAGACATAAGTTTTTTTAAATTACCTGCAACCTCTGAAAGGTGAGTACTAACTATAAAATAATTTTACTTACTAGTAGCTAGTAGCCGTGCTAGTAGGTAGGTACATAATGTGTGACTTTTTAATGGTTATGTGTTTTCCTTTATCTCACTAAAAAAAGGGTATTTGGGTTAATAAATACAGTAAAATGAATAAAGTAAAGGAAAGTTACTGAGGCAAGTTAAATAGTTAAGTTATAGGCGGTTCTGAATGAATCATGATACGGTAGGTACTTACTCTTGTGTTAAAACTCCAGTTAGTGTTAGTCAGTTCGTGTTAGTTTGTATTATTCAAAGTAAAGTCATGGTGTAACGGCGCGGTGGGATTGTCGGCGGGCACGGAAATGAAGCAGTGAGCTTCATTTACCTACGGTACGGTGTACAATCAACGTATATTCAGTGTACTACATAAACTTTAACACAGTCATGAATCTTGGAACGTAAGAGTACATAGTTCGCTCCGTATTTGAGTGTGCGCACTCGGTTGCATTAGGCCGACTGCCTGCGCGAGCGATGCGCTGTACGAGGTAGCGCGAGCGCGCACTGACCTTGAAGGAGCGGTTGACGCGAATCCACACGACGACGTAATCAGACCCTTGTTATATCGTCACGGGTGCGTTTTACGTAACGGCGCTACAGTAATATTTGTTTATTATCTGTGTTTTGTGTATGAATAATACTAGAAAAACCGGCCAAGTGCGTGTCGGCCCACGCACAGTGTAGGGTTCCGTAGTTGCCCATCAAAATACTTATGCGAACTAACTTAAACTGAGTCGCTGAATTTAATTTTAATAAAAAGAAGAAAGCTTTTTATTAGAATGCGAGTTTATTATACTTTAAAATTCAATAATAAAGCATTTCGTACGAGTCAGTCAAGGCGCAAATATTTTTCGGTCGCAAATTTATAAGCACAATTTGTTTTTCAAACAAACATTTGTTTTTAAACACGCTTTTTTATTGAACACTTCCTTTTCAATATACAAAGTATTTTATTTGTTTACTTAAATATAAATGAAAAGTATATTTACAATCACAACTAGTGATGGGCGGAGGATAAATACTCAGAAGATAAATACTCGAGTATTTATCCGAAACGGATAAATACTCGTTTTTTCTCGTTTTTATCGGATATTTACTCAAAAAGATGGATATTTATATTTTTTGCGAATAAAATGGTTATTTTTACAAATTCAATGACAAGTATTGTTACTTGGGCTTTCCAAAAATGATATTATTGTATTATTAGGTCTCAGAAGTCTCTCCAGTCAAGGAGAAGAATTTGTTTCTCACTGCAGCCTAACTCGGCCTCATTTTATATGCAGTTTATCTTGTTTGCGTATCTTGGATCTGTAGATATCCTGTTTGGCTTCTGCCAAACGTGCATGTGAGTGTATTGACTGACTGACGAGGCCCCCATGGTGGGCCAAACGCCTGGCGGGGTTGCGAGACTGTCTAAACAGGTAACAGTGACCTTGAAACGTAAATGGCCATTGAAGAAACACCGTGAATTTTAGTCAATACAAGTCTGGACGACTCATTTGACAGTTTATCCTCGTAAAAAAAAAGGGCTTTGGCTGAGGAAGCAATCGCTCAGGGTGAGGACATCTTGGCAGTGTCTCTCGTCATGACGAACGTCTTCCAGACTTTGCCCTAGAGTTGAATTAAGGAAGCGCTCCGCTATTATGAAGTTTCGAATTCAAACCATCTACGGTGCACCGTCGCATTTGGAACCTGGCACACTGTTTCTGCTTGACCGAGCGCTACGTGGTACAATCCTCCATGGTATCGACGTTGTCTGCTACGCCGATGACATGTTTGACTGTAAAATAAATATATTTTCTTTCTTCTTAACGAAGTGGGGAGGACGTACCGTGACTAGTCACTACTGATAACTGCCTGCAGGGCAGGGGTTGAATAGGTCCTGCCACAGACACGGCAATTAGGCCTTGAGATGACGTCAACAAGGCCAAAGCCCTATGTTAGGTAGGGTTGAAAACAAGTTTTGTTGACATGTTTTTTAATAGGTAAACCGTTTAATATGAAAAAATAGATCAAATCTCGGAGTAAGACCCGGTGTCGAATACGGTTAGACTCAGTAAGACTTGTTTAAACTCAGTCATACTCGGGCAGACTCGGGCAGACTCGGTAAGACTCGGTCAGACTTAGTAAGACTCGGTAAGATTCTAAGATTCGGTAAGACTCGGTTAGACTCAGTCAGATTCAGAATCAGATTCGGTTAGCCTTGGTAGGACTCAGTCAGACTCGGAATCATACTCACTAAGACTCCGTAAGACTCGATAAGACACGGTCGAACTTGGTAAGACTCGGTCAGACTCGGTAAGACTCAGTAAGAATCGGTCAGACTTAGGATCGGAGTCAGACTTGGTAAAACTCGGTCAGACTCGGAATCATACTCGTTAAGACTCCGTAAGACTCGGTCAGACTCAGTAAGAATCGGTCAGACTCAGTCAGACTCGTTCAGACTCGAAATCATACTCGCTACGACTCCGTAAGACTCGGTAAGACTCGGTCAGACTTGTTCGAACTCGGAGTCATGCTCGTTAAGACTCCGTAAGACTCGTTCAGACTCAGTAAGAATCGGTCAGAGTCAGTCAGACTCGTCCAGACACGAAATCATACTCGCTAAGACTCAGTAAGAATCGGTCGGACTCAGTCACACTCGGTCAGACTCGAAATCATACTCGCTACGACTCCGTCAGACTCGGTCAGACTTGTTCGAACTCGGAGTCATGCTCGTTAAGACTCCGTAAGTCTGGGTCAGACTCAGTAAGACGGTCAGAGTCAGTCATCTCGACTCGTTCAGACTTGAAATCATACTCGCTAAGACTCAGTATGAATCAGTCGGACTCCGTCACACTCGGTCAGACTCGAAATCATGCTCGCTAAGACTCCATAAGACAGGGTAAGACTTTATAAGACTCGGTCAAACTTGTTCGAACTCGATGTCATGCTCGTTAAGACTGGGTCAGACTCAGTAAGACGGTCAGAGTCAGTCATCTCGACTCGTTCAGACTCGAAATCATACTCGCTAAGACTCAGTAAGAATCAGTCGGACTCAGTCACACTCGGTCAGACTCGAAATCATACTCGCTAAGACTCCGTAAGACTCGGTAAGACTTTATAAGTCTCGGTCAAACTTGTTCGAACTCGAAGTCATGCTCGTTAAGACTCCGTAAAACTCGTTAAGACTCAGTCATACTCGGTATTAGGTTCGGTCAGACTCAGACTCGGAGTCAGACTCCATCAGAATCGGAGTCAGTCTGAGTGTCTGACGGTTACACTCAGTTAGACTCGGTTAGATTTGATCAGACAAATGTGTGGTCGCGTGTCCGCTTCAGTCCTACTTCATAATTAATTAGAAACTGAAAATTATGTTTTATTTAAGTTTTGATTGAAAAATTGAAAAAAAGAAAACAACGAATTATGAAAAAACGTGAATATTTCCTCCTTTTTTCAACGCGTATATTATAGTAATTTTAATTATTAAAGTGATTAAAAAAGTACGTTACAAATCTATATTTACAGATTTTCATGTATTTCAATCATTTTTCTTGTAAAAATAACAAAATTTACGATGAACAATGTAACTTACACTGTAAGTAGTATTTATCCACTGTTTTGGATAAAAACTCGAGTAAAAATGGAAATTTATTGAGTATTTATCCATTTTGAGTATTTATCCGGATAAAAACCCATCACTAATCACAACACTAAATAGAAACAGAAAGTAGGCAAATGTAATTAAAATGCTGGAGACGGGCGTCGGACAGCCCTAACGCATGTTTACGTACCGCGCGGCTGTAGGTATTTATTTCTATCATGCGGCCGAGAGCCACTACTGTAGATATTTATACTGTGGCTCATCGGCAATGCCTACATGCGATCCGTACCGATGAAGTCATACGGAATGCCGATCAATGGACGCGCCCCGCACGCTTACTGAATCATTTGTTCTTTTTCTTTCTTGAATTCCTCTTCTGCTAAAAAAAAAGGAATAACAACTTCTGCATCGCTTTCCTCCTTTCTCACAAACACTTTCCGAACGTACGATCACTAAAAAAATCCAAATGAAGGTGGCATCGGCAATCCGATCGCTGCCGATACAGAAATCCGTTTGATGCGAAGCGTCCGATACGTACGATGCCGACCTGTGGACGCTTACCTTATATGTACGCGAATGCTCGTCAGTCAGTGAGGTAGTACTGTAATGTAATGCTCAAAGTCGAATCTATACTGTTACATTACACGCGAATGCTCTCGGTGAGGGAGCGCCTTAATACTAGGCCTGTACGCATACTAATATTTTTTTTTTGTTTTGTTCAGAATGACATCCCATTGCTGCGAGTATACATGATGTACAGTATGGTGGCTATCATCATGTCCGTCATGTTCTACTCTCTGGTGATACCTGTCATCGGCGTTATCGTCAGCATCGGTATGGTGTTCAGTATAGGTGAGTCAAAATAAACTCTATTCTAATGTCAATAGGATGTCAGGATTGCACAATAATGGAAACATTTTGACAAAGTTGAAATGCATCAAAATTCGGGTGGGGGCTTACCTCATAGATAAGTCAGTCCCGCGAGAACGATAGGCTTTGGCCCTCACAGCTCTTGAGGGCGCGTGGAACATGACGCGCGACCCGGCCATGGTCTATAATGGTGACTTGCCGTCCGAGTCACTCATTACTCACTGCCCTCATGCCCGAGCCTACGGTGGACGGAAATCGTTTCGCGACGTCCATTGAGAAATCTAGAATTTTCGATCCACGAATTAAATGAAATCTTCTTGAGATAGTGAAAGTGAAGGGTCCTCCTTACATTCATAGAAATGTAGGAAAGGGGGATCTAAGAAGAGGTGTAGCACGCTGGAGTTGTTTGAAAGAGATTGAATGAATCTAATGAAACGTAGTGACGGCTGACAGAAAGTAAGAAGAAAATAATGTTTTCAGAAGATCAGGGGGGGTATTACGTCTTAAAAACCAGGCTTGTTCCAGTGAGTGAACGAGATGGCGCTAGACGACTTGTATAGCTCTGTCACTTTCACTCGCCGGAACAAGCCTGGTTTTAAGACGTTGTAAGACCCCCCCAGGTGGCCTACCATGTCGTCTTAAAGCGTGAGTGGTTCCGCTCAAGGAACGAGATGGCGCTAGACGACTTGTATAGCTCTGTCTCTTTCCCACAGCTTAACTACTCACGCTTTAAGACGTCATGTTAGGCCACCTGGGGGGGTATTACAACGTTTTAAAACCAGGCTTGTTACGGCGAGTGAAAGTGACAGAGCTATACAAGTCGTCTAGCGCTATCTCGTTCACTCACTGGAACAAGCCCGGTTTTAAGACTCCCCTGGGCAGGAAGATGATGATTTATTGTTGTAACATTAATTTAGTTTAACATTACAGTGTTCCAAGTATACGTCCTCATATTGGTAAGAAGCCTCTTAGTACAAATAAAACTTCAAAAGAAGAGAGAGGAACTACCGACGTTAGTCATGAGTACCCTCATTGAAGAAGAAAAAGAAAAGGCAGAGAAAGAAAAAGAAGAAGTCGAAGTGGAAGCTGATGTGGAAGCCGCGGTAGAGACCGAAGTCGAAGTTGAAGTAGTTGATGAAAAAAAGCCCGAACCTAAACTCGAAACAGTCGACGAACTTCCGAAAGTAGAGCCGGCGCGGTCGTACACTCCTGTGTTTCAAACTGTTCGTAAAGTAAATTTTTAAGGGAGGTCGTGTAGTGATTAAATATTTATTTAATTTGGTTGGTGTAGTTTCTTTTTTTGTGAATTGCCGCTACCTTGGGTTGTTGCGGCAAACGGGATGACACTCCTCGTCCGCTCCACGCCACCTATTTTGAATTTCGATAACGGTGACAATTACAACACGGTATTGAATGAAAAAAATGGCCGCCACGGGGTAGCATCGACTAATCGACTTAATTGTTTAGTAATAAATAGAGATAAGCTGAAAAATATAGGTACGTTATAAATATGAATAAAATTATTGTAATGTAGACTTTACACTCATTAAATGAAAGTCAAAATCGATTCTAATTATTTAATTGTCAAAGTGAATTACAAATTAGGTAACTTCTTAGCCTTTATCACATAGCAGATTCAGAATCTGCGTTCAGATCAATCACTACTTATAATATTTTTATGACATAAGAAATACACGTACGTAGGTACTTACTATGCAACCACGATACGAGTGAGAAAGTCAATGACCTGGTCCACCTGTCTACTGTCGCTTACTGAAAATTACTTTACGCCACACACGTTACAGTCTAGACTTGCGCAAGTATACTGTAACGTGTGTGGCCGGCATAATTTATACTTTGTGCAAATTAATTTACAATACCTAATAGTAATTATCTTGTTATTTTCTTATGGTTATTGTTTATTTGGGAGCGTTTAAGTGCTAAGTGATAAAAGCGTGCATGACGTCACAATATGGCGCCATGGTCATTTCACTCTTATCGTAGTCGCATTGTATAAACATACATTCATTTGAGCGAAGAATGCTTATAAAATAAGCGAATGGAAACTAAGAAATAAAATCACAAAAATGATGGTGGTCGATTACAGACCACTTATCTTGACAGAAAGGAGGCTAGTGTCCCAGCGGTGGGATCATTCTTGGATTGTGTCCGTTTCGACCGCGCGGCCATGACGTTTTTTTTAAATAAAAACCATCCCAAGTTTTTGTAAAAAAATGTAAAAGTCGATTCCCAAAAACCATAAATTTGTCAAAGCAATGGTTAAAAAGTTATAAGGGTTTGAACGTGGCCGCGCCATCGAAACTTTCCGAACCGCGCGGCCATGGAGATCTTTAAAACTAAGAGTCGCAGAGACCTGAAATTTTGGGAAATAGTAGATTGAATTTGTAAACCAAATGTAAAAATATAGAAAAAAATCCTGTGTTTGTATTTTAGGAGTTGTAAGGATAAAACCTCATGGCCGCGCCATTGAAACGGTGTCAAAAACGTTATAGCCGATATCTCACTGAAAAAGAATCTCAGACGTCTGAATTTTTTTGTAAAACACAGATTTGAATTTGTCGAAACTAGTAAAAATACAACAAAAAATCCTAGGTTTATATTTCAGGAGCTGTAAGACTAAAACGCCATGGCCGCGCCATCGAAACGTTGAAAATTTCGTTTTTCGCCAATATCTCGCTGAAAAAGCATCGCAGGGGTCTGAAGTTTTTTGTAAAACACAGATTTGAATTTGTCAAAACTAGTAAAAATACAACAAAAAATCCTAGGTTTATATTTGAGGAGCTGTTGAAGAAAATCTTCAATGCGTCTTGAATATGTTGATTAGGGTGACCACGGATTATTATTTACAGAGAAATTTCCACCTTTTTTATAAAAAATGATATCCCAAGGATTCGTTGAACAAAATTTTTAAAAATCACATAAATTAGAGATTGTTCGATTGTTGGTACATATATGTTTTAAAAAAAAGTAATTATTAAATAAAAAAATCAGGTCGGTGTAAGACGATACATAATTTAACATATGGTTTAATCGATGACTATTAAGATATTAAACAACAGGAGAATTTTAAAAACTATAGTGAGAATAAGCTCCATTTAAAGACGGGGCGTCTTTAAATGGAGCACTCAACATAGAACAATCTCTAAATTATGTGATTTTTAAAGATATTAGCCATATTATTGCTCCTCATTGTTCGACGAATCCTTGGGATATCATTTCTTATAAAAAAAGGTGGAAATTTCTCTGTAAATAATAATCCGTGGTCACCCTAATCGACATATTCAAGACGCATTGAAGATTTTCTTCAACAGCTCCTCAAATATAAACTTAGGATTTTTTGTTGTATTTTTACTAGTTTTGACAAATTCAAATCTGTGTTTTACAAAAAACTTCAGACCCCTGCGATGCTTTTTCAGCGAGATATTGGCGAAAAACGAAATTTTCAACGTTTCGATGGCGCGGCCATGGCGTTTTAGTCTTACAGCTCCTGAAATATAAACCTAGGATTTTTTGTTGTATTTTTACTAGTTTCGACAAATTCAAATCTGTGTTTTACAAAAAATTTCAGACGTCTGAGATTCTTTTTCAGTGAGATATCGGCTATAACGTTTTTGATACCGTTTCAATGGCGCGGCCATGAGGTTTTATCCTTACAACTCCTAAAATACAAACACGGGATTTTTTTCTATATTTTTACATTTGGTTTACAAATTCAATCTACTATTTCCCAAAATTTCAGGTCTCTGCGACTCTAAGTTTTAAAGATCTCCATGGCCGCGCGGTTCGGAAAGTTTCGATGGCGCGGCCACGTTCAAACCCTTATAACTTTTTAACCATTGCTTTGACAAATTTATGGTTTTTGGGAATCGACTTTTACATTTTTTTACAAAAACTTGGGATGGTTTTTATTTAAAAAAAACGTCATGGCCGCGCGGTCGAAACGGATACCTTGGATTAATTAGTACAAAATAAATGTTTCAATATTTATAATATCTTACACAGACCGAGGTCCGAGTTAAAGTCTAACAAATAAATAACGTGTTAAATTAAATAATAGCACTCATTGTTTATGGATCGATGGCAACTTTGCCTTTAAGAATATTCAAAAGCTCTTCATGACTGATTTGCGTTGCTGAGCAACCACAAGCGAAAATCATCCTTAACTTTAGGACATAATGATGCAATTCGACTGGTAGACGTCAAAATCAAAATACAACGTCACGGTGTTCTTTGACGAGGCGGCTTTGAGACCGTCCGATGGCGCAGTGCGAGCGTTAAAAGCGAGTGTCGCTGTGAGTAGCTTAGTGAATACCAAACATTAGTCCCAGCGTTGCGCGAGCGCTGCGGCCGCTTTCACAAGGCTGTGTTTATAGAGATTAACACAGCAGGTGGCCTAGCGAGAGTAGTTTCATTGTGGGAGCGAGATGGCGCTAGACGACTTGTATAGCTCTGTCTCTTTTCCACATTGGAACTACACTCGTTTTAACACGTCATGGTACGGCCCCAGGACTGTGGGTAGTACAGAATTTAGATTTTTTTGACAATCTATCTTGACAATGTGTCTGTTGTGTTACAGAATCAGTGAACTCTCTACAAATCTACTCTATTGCTAGAGCTATAAAATAGAATATTCCATGTTACTAATTTTATCGCAATGTATAAGGTAGTTATCGCAAATGATGGCCCGCTTCCTATGACAGCCCACTTTTAAAAAAATACAGTTATGATTATTACCTTATTATACGATACTACCTTAAACAACGTGTAAAACTTTTGGAAAAAAAAAATTTTCATACTGGATGGGCTCGATCAATTTCTCATATTGTATGAAAAATATTTTTTTTTGTTTTCCAAAAGCTTTATAACAATCATTGTTCAGTAACATGGGCTGAGTTACCCCACGAGAGGTTTTGCGCTATTAACGTTACACGTTGTATATTATGTTGGTGAAGCAACCTTTTTAGACCCGCTTAGCGTCACGCAGCATTACTGTATGAAGCCGAGATCAAACTCACCTTTAAGACGCTTTTCCATTAGGCAAGTCTTGCTTACAAGTATGTTACGTTTATATAGGGTGACTGGTAATTAGTGTACGATACATAAACACGTGATTGTGCTCATGATTACAAACAATTTTTATTATGGGAGCATAGCCGAAATCGTGAAAAAAATATCAGCTGTTCAGTACATTAAGCAAACATAAATGTACTGAACAGCTAATTTTTTTTTCGCGTTTTCAGGTTTGTTCCCATAGTAAAAGTTGTTGGTTATCATGAGCACAATCACGTGTTTAAGTATCGTACACTAATTACCAGTCACCCTATATACAAGTTGCTTGAATTGGAAACATGTTTTCCGAGAGTGTGCGAACTGCATGTAGGTTTACAAGTGACGATGTTGCCAATCGGGGGTTTCACTGCGAGTTTTAGCCGTCAGTGGCGCTACAAGCGCATAACGTAAACATAATCAAGTGTAGCTTCGAGTGTAGTGTATGTCAAGTTAATCATACAGTAAATGACATCATGCACTTTGCGTGAAACCTCCCATTGAGTAGGTTCACAGGTAACTTGTATGTAGGTTTGTTCTAGTTGTATACAATTTGCAGCTTGTATAATGAAAACGCGCCTTCAGAGTTAAATAAAATAGTTAAACTATAATGTTGCATTTCAATGGATATAACAAGCTTCCTTCAAGGGTACAATATTACAAGTTAGCGTGAAAGCCCTGGCAATTGTGCTTATTTCTTATATTTTACTACATAGACATACAATAGTGATATGTACACTATTGTATGTCTCCAGTCACCGACAGCTATTAAATGAGTTATGTTCAACGACGATATAATACTAGACTCCTAATAACAGGCGACCGATGTCTGTCAACACATTAGGCAAAAAAGTCTCATATCCGTCTCATTTCGACCACTCCTGTGAGCCGAAAACATACGTTGAGACAGAACAGACCTTGAGTTAGCCTATAACGTGGTTGGTTATGTTTAAAGCTGAATAAAAAATATTTATTTGAAAGCAAGCACCTAATTTCTTAAATTGAATACTATTGCATATCCGGCATAGGAAGACTGTTTAACAAAAATATTATAATAAGAATTAATATCCACATCGTTATCTTAAATGCTGGCTAAGGGACTTAAATTCCCTAAAAGTGGTCGCACATGTATCAACCACGGTCCCACTACACGCGCCCATTGTACGACATTATGACGGCATCAGCATTATTCGGATGCTGTCAGCATTTTCCGATTTCATATGATTTCATACATCGAATTCTAAAATGCGCTGCACACGGCGCGTGCGATGCTGGCAAATGTGCGATCAGCTTAACTGTATGTCAATCCAAATCTCGATCAAAGTTCTTTGACAGCTGCTTGAGTGATAGGACGTTATAATACTCAGATCAGCAAGATCGTTACATATAACATAGGTATATGGAGTATATACATACATACTTATTTAATTAAATAGCTTAGGTATAAGAATATCTTACCAAAGATAGTTTAAAAACAATCTCTGAAACCTATTCCTTGGTTTGTAAGTGGAATATAAAATACTATATTGTGTTTTAATTAAGAATAGGACGGGCTTGCTGCCATATTGTGTCTTCATGCACGCTTTTAATACTTCCACGCTCCCAATAAACAATAATCATATTAAAAATCAAATTACCAAATTAATTTGCACAAAGTATGTTTATTTTTTGCTACATGTAATTCTCGTCACAATTTGACACTAAAGTAGTCGTATTCTTAGTTCAAACGCATAGTACTTTCTAATACCTACATTTAACAGTCACATGTAGAATTTTCGAAAATGGCGAGTAAATACAGTAGACATTTAAAAAAATACGATATACATAAACTGTATTCAGTACATTTATAAATTACGTTATACCAACAAACATTTTTCTGAAGAATATGGACACCAATAGGATTTTTTTTTACCGGGGCTTGGGGAACATTCAGAATTGCTTGAGATTATATTATAAACATTCAGAATTACTTAAAAATCGCTACTATTACAACACTGATTTTATTTGGTTAGTTAGTAGTTAGGTTAGGTAAGTGTGTTCCACCCCTAGGTGGAACACACTTACCAATGCAACTCAAGCCGATTGATTCAATCTTGATAAGACCACACTACTATCATCATCTGCCTCGCCTTCTCCCAACTATATTGGGGTCGGCTTCCAATCGAACTAGATGCAGCTGAATATCAGTATTTTACATGGAGAGACTACCTGTCGGACCTCCACAACCCAGTAACTGGGCAATACGATACCCCATGGTAGGATTGGTTGACAGATTTTACAGCCAGACTACGACCACACTACTATCTTGAAATTTTAAAAACTATTTACGACACTGATTTGATTTGGTTAGAGAAGGAACACACCGATTCAGATCAAGCCAATTCAATGTATATAAATGTGGCCGCTATTTTATATTGAGATTTTAGAAACTATTAATTATGATACTGTGTTTATTTGCTTAGAGAGCTACACTTACCAATTCGATGTCGATAAGTGTGTCCACTCCCTTATCATCTACAAGCATAGTGACAGACATTTTCTATATTTATTAGGAGTTTGTCGACAGTTAATTGTTCTGTGATAAAGGAATGTTCAATCGACAAATTTGAATTATGACCCACCGCCACCATAAGCTTATTTTCTTACAGACATTCGAATACAATTAGGTCCACATTCGTTTAAACGTACATATCCTTGATCGTTGTTATTTTGACGGATTCAAACGGTTTATTGTCAAAATGGGTCATGATTCAATTTTGTCGATTGTAGATAGATCCTTTTAAATATTTGTCGCAGGATATTTGTGAATATCCTGGGATATAATGCAAATGCAATCTTAACAACCTGAACTGAACCATCTTTGACAGTTTAGAACTTCTCAATTTCTGAATTAGATTTTTTATTGAAGTTCGCGTCAGCTTCTTGTCTTTTATGATCCAAGTATTGAACTTAACCTTGATTTTGTATTGTACGATATACTAGTACGCCTTATGCGACATTTTATGTAACTTTTTTTCGTGGAAAGTAAGTTTTATACAGGATTATTAATTGTAAAACATGAACAACCTTTCATTAGCTGAAAGTAGTTATGGTTATAAACAACTTTTACTATGAAACCAACCTGAATAAAAAAAAAACTAGTGTTTCGTACACTGTCAAGGGAAAAATTCACTATTTTTCCGTTGACAGTGTTTCCGTTTGTTTTTAAAGACAACAAGATTTTTCTACTGTTTTCTCAACAGTAAAAAAATATGTTTTGTATGTAGCACCAATTTTTTTTTATCTTTCAAGTTTAGTTTCATTTTAAAAGTTATTTATAATAACCATGAGTACTTTCACCCCATGTTTTACAGTTAACCCTGTATATGACCAAGCAAATACACACTGTAGTTGATTTTGCCAATCATTCTGTGATGTATTCACACCTGAATAGAATATCACAACACAATGAAGACTAGGCCTTACACGTTCTTTACCAACTTTTAAATTAATAGTAGTTGCACTAAAGGAATCGAACTTAGATATAATATCAGTTGGTTTTAACCAAATTATACTTAACACTAGTCTTAAATAGCCAGACCCTGTATCAAAATGACTACTTAAAACAATATGGACAGTATAAAAAATATATCATCTGACATGTTTTAAGACTTCTTTTAGAATTTCTTAATAGGGAGTTTCACTGCGAGTTTTAGCCGTCAGTGGCGCTACAAGCGCATAACGTAAACAAAGTCAAGTGTAGCTTCGAGTGTGTAGTTATATTATCTGTGGTGTAGTGTATGACAAGTTAATCATACAGTAAATGACATCATGCGCTTGTAGCGTCATCTGAGCCGTGCTTTGCGTGGAACCTCCCATTGAAATAAACTTTTATTTTTGCGTGCTATAAAAAGATGATATGGTTCATCATCATCATTAATATGGAGGATTTACAGAAGTCGGTTTTTCGGTCAATTTAGCAGTGCGACAACATTGCGATTTACAAGCTGCATGCGGCTGGTCACCGATATCGACCATTTAGGCAGTCGATTTTCACCACAAGACGAAGCCGCACATAGTTTAATCGTCCCGTGTAAATCCCCCATTAGGTTGTTAGATGTTAAGGGAACCATGAAATATTTATTTTAATTGTTTACTGTAAACAGACGGCATGTAAGTTTTGAATACAATTCGAAGCTACTGTATGTTGTCTTAAAGACGATTTTTGCAAGGATTAGTAGTCTATACTAAATTAATCTCCTCAGAAGAAGAAATCTTATCCCCGTCTTTTGTCTTACAATGGGACAATATTTGGTCGAAATATATTGAAATCGTTAGATTCGCCCAACTGCGTCTAAAGATAGTGATGCGAGAAGCGTGCCGTGGTGTCAACTATCCAAATTTAAATGAAATGTATATCTTTTGCAGCAAAGATAATTATGGTGATCGGATGTGATAGCTTCTCAATTTGGATCTGCGGTGAGAGCGAATCTAATGATTCAATTATTTGCGTAATAAACTTGTCGGTTACGACCCAGCATCATAACTCACAGTTAAGAGCGCGTATTATGAAAGTTGGCAATGTTGCAAGTAGCTGTGAAATATTTACAAGTTTTAATTAATTTGGCAAATTTACTACATGAAAACAAGAAATAAGGCTATGTAGTGCACTAAAAAATGGATATAGGAATGCAATTAAAACACCGAATTTGATGTTGTAATCGTTTCAGGCGTATAAAAGGCATTTGGAAAGTTCCCAAATGCTTTTTTTTTACATCAAAAACTGTATATTCGGTGTTACGATATAAATTCTTGCATTCTCTTATAATTTTTTTAGTGCACTACAGAGCCATATTTCTTGATTTCATACAGTAAATTTGCCAAATTAATTAAAACTTGTTAACATTTGACAACTATTTGCGACGTTGCCAACTTTCCGAATACGCGCTCTTAAAATGCAGTCCATCAGTTTACAGTCTACTTTGAATAATAATAATGTCAGATTTCTTAATAGTAAAAAAAATAACAGTCGTTGGCATTAAATGCTCTTTACTTTTTGATGTTCATTCTTCCGAAGTTGCTGGCTAAGCCGCGGCCTGTAAAATTGAAATTAAAACATGGAGTATTATGACAAGAATTTCGTATGTGACCTACCCCATTTTCTTTAATAGATTTTCAGGGGTTAATTAGCTCTCTCTCACCCGAAAAGAAGAAACGGAGTTCAACCAGAAACACTTGGATACGAGCTTTTTATACACATATTCGTACAGTCAATTACCATAATTATTATGACCTATCTGTTAAAGTGGGTCCAGAATTGCTGGCTACCGACTGTACTAGCAGTAAATTAGTACTTGCTCAGATTTGAACTCTAAATCACATGCATGAGAGGCGAAGTGTCTGCACCTCTGTATGTCATACATACCTCGTCCAGTTCCCGCGGCAAGTGCGGGGAAGTCATCTTCAGTCAAGGCGGGAGGCACGCGGATATCCGCCGCATCTGTTGACAACAATATTTTATTAATGCTATTGAACGTTTTATTGGGATTGAAAGCTTATACTTCAGCAAAGTGCGGACTAGGGGATTTTATATAATCAAAGTGTTTTATTTCCCAAAAATGTCTTGCCTATTTTAAAATAGACTACATTTTTTTTATGCTAAGTCATATAAAATGCTTACTCATAATATTATAAAGGCGAAAATTTAGAATTAGATGGATAGATGTTCGTTATTGTTACTCAATCAACTCAGAAGGGCTGATCGGATCTTGATGACATTTGGCAGAGAATATTACATGAGATAACATTTATCACAGTATTACGTTCCTATCTAGTATATTTTTTGAGTTAAACGCGGGCGCAGCTGCAGGAAATAGTTTATTTAATATTTTGTACACACTGCTTTACGCACACTAAACATCACACCGCATACTGTTTTTCAGAAGGGCTTACATACTTTTATTTACTTATTAATTGTGTAAAGTTGTCCCTGTAGTTAATAATTATAACAGAGCATAAACAAGTTTGTTATACTTACAGTCGTGATGAGGCCGACGAAGTGGCGCCTGAGTTACTTTCTCCTTTCGCACAGCTGTAGAAAAAAAAATAATTCAGTCAATGCCTAGATTTTGTACGTGCACATTTGAATTACAATTATATAGGGTGACTGGTAATTAGTGTACGATACTTAAACACGTGATTGTGCTCATGATAACAAACAATTTTTATTATCGTGAAAAAAAATCAGCTGTTCAGTACATTTATGTTTGCCTAATGTACTGAACAGCTGATATTTTTTTCACGATTTCGGCTTTGCTCCCATAATAAAAATTGTTTGTTATCATGAGCACAATCACGTATTTAAGTATCGTACACTAATTACCAGTCACCTCATATGTATAGTACGAGATATACACCGTGTTCCGGACGATATACATAAACTTCGACCAGATGTTCAGACCACGGAAGTAAGCATTTTTCATTATGGACACATTAATAAATTCTTATTTTTTATTTTTTGTTAATTTTCATACAAACTAAATACCTAGACGTAAATAACCCGATATGCATGCCTCTTTATCCGAATTGGCAACGTCGTATTTTCATTCATAACATTTGGCGGGCTGAAACTTGTCAAAACAGTTTCTTTTATTTTTTATCTCGTTCCTCATAGCACTGTCAATGTACTATACTTATCTAAAGAGAACGTACAAGGCTACCAAGCAGGTAGATACGTATTTCGAATTGTCTTTTTAATTGAGGAATAAAAAAAAAAACAAAATTCCATAACCAAATCATGATAACCTCTTCCCACGACATGCAGCCTTCGCAAAACGTTTCTGCAGTCCTTATTTTTAGTCTAGGCTTAAAGCAACGCCGGACCTCCAACGACGGGAAGGGGAGTAGGCTACCATAATTATCTTCCCATTCTGCCGTTTCGGCTTAAGTAACGAACATTCAATCTCAAAATTATTGACTAAAAGAGGGGCAGCTCAACACGCAATCTGGGGACCACGCTTAGAGCTCACGTACATTCGTAAAAATACTCTCAAAAGATAGGTCTCGGTCAAATTAAGATAAATGGTAATCACAGCATATTTTTTTTATGCATTTGAGTAGAATAATTATAGTTTATAAGCACACTTGTTGCGTGGGCAACATCAGAACTAACGCCACCATCTTATTTTTCAATACATTTCACAAATGAGCGCTCTCCTGTCAACCACAATGGAGTGTCCAAAGATCCATATAACACTGTAGGTTAGACAACTACGTCAGCCGTAATGTCATTCAAAAATATTTTTATTAATAAAACATAAACTCTAAAAAGCAAAAAATAAATTTAATGTAAAAAGTTTTCGAAATGACCACCTTCTTTTTCGACACAAATATTCAAACGAGTCCTAATTTGGCCATTTAAATTTACAGACATTTGTCTTATTTGTTCAGCAGCCTGAGATATTCTATCTAAGAGCTGTTCACGGTTCTGAATTTGTACGGAGTACACCTTCTCCTTTAAGGTTCCCCAGACATAAAAATCTAAAGGAGTCAGATCTGGGGACCTAGCTGGCCATGCGATATTTGTGCTACCTCGTCCAATCCAACGGCCAGGAAACGTTGCATTTAAATATTCACGCACTTGTGTGCCATAATGTGCAGGGGCCCCATCATGTTGGAGCCACATGGTTCGCAGAGTTTGAAGATCCACTTGTTCGAAAAATTCGAAGCTAGTGACGTTTCTTAGGAACTCTAAGTAATTGTCAGCATTTAGGCGGTGGGGAATCTCAATAGGGCCGATCAGCTGATTGTTAAAAACACCAGCCCACATGTTTACAGAGAATTCAGTTTGATGTGACGCCTGCCAATGTAAATTCGGGTTGCTCTCATGCCACTGCACTTGATTTTTGGAATTGAATACTCCCGCTCTTGTAAACTGGGCTTCATCCATCCAAAGAATTTTTTGAAGCAGTATTGGATTATTTATCAGTTCTTGATTCATTCTCTGGCAAAAAACAATTCTTGAGAAGTGATCAGGTGGTATTATGCCTTGGGATTTTCTGTAGTGGTAGGCATGCAAACCATATCTTTTCCACAGTTTCCACACTAGCTTATGAGATACACCCACGATTCTCCCAACGCGTCTCGTTGAGAGTGTAGGATCATGAATAATAAGGTTCATTATTCTGTTTTCTTGAGCGACGCTCAAATTGATTGCTCGTTCAGGGCGGCGTGGTCTAATTCCGATCTCACAAAATCTCCTGTGTATGTTAATAAATGTTCGTATATCAGGAACGCGCCGACCAGGGAATCGCCGTTGGTACTCTCGCACAGCTGCTGTAGCATTTCCGTCACAGAAACCGTAGACGAAGTGAATATCAGCTTGGTGTTGAGCAGAATATTCGTGCGGCATAGTGAAAGTTGTAATCAAAATGATTGATTAAATTAGTCGGAAACCCAAAAGCAAATTACATTATACAATAATCCTGACAGTTAAAATCATGCATGACAAACAATGACAAATAACAACTTAGGTATCCATAGCGACCAGTTTAATCTCTTTGAAAGATTCGTTATCGCAAATGATCGTATTTCTTCGCTAACTCTCGGGTTCCTCTCGTACGTGCAAATGAAATGCAAATAGTATTTGATAGATTTATCATTTTAATTGCACTAAGCGGCAACATAGGCCAAATTAAGATACTTTCTCACTGCATAGCTCAATTAAATTTCATTAAATGAAATTACAAATATCTTTGTAACGAAGCCTTTTTAAGTACTACTTCCTTTGTTGGATTTGATTTGTAAAAGCCATAGAAGTATTTGCTAAAGTTTATGGATAACGTGAAGAACACGGTGTATAAAAAGCGGACATAAGTCCGGGGCCTTTAGAATGTAACCGTGTCCCCGGAACGTAAAGGGCTATTGAAGGACACCGTGGTTTTTAGTCAGTACGAGTCTTACAGTCTCTCCCGTTCCCGTCTCGCCCTAGGTTGGAGGACTCATTTGACGATTTTACCACGTAAAAAAAAGGATAAGAAACCGCCACATTAGCAATGGTGCTAGTAGAATTCCGTTAAATTGTTCTTTTTCAATTATCTACTCTATTGCTTGAGGAATAGAATAGAATATTCAATTTTACGAATTTCAGAACGACAACGTACGATAACGAATTTCAATGACGTCTGGGAATTATCAGTCGCTCTTACGACCACCAGACCAACTAGGCAGATTATAGGTGTGACGGAATGTCAAAATCTGTCCTATGTCTTGCACATAAGTTACAAAATAGCATAAATATTTTGTCTGAGTTTAGTGCCACTTACGTCGTTCAGATAAACTGGAGGCAGCTGAGTGCATCTGCTGGTCGAAAAACGAGTCATTAAGAGTCGAGTTGCATGAAGAGGACGGAGGCTGCAACCAAAAATTTATGGATTAAAGAGAGAAAGAGACAATAAAATAAGAAGCAAAATAATAAATATATAATAATAATAAAATATTCCATCACTAGATTGTTTCAGCGCCCTTCAACCTCTGCCAACATAGGTCTCAACTCCCCACTTGCAAAGATGTGTGACAACCTAATTTCATTTGTTAAGTCCGCACCTGAAGCAGATATATATGGTGATTCTAAGGCGAAGTTTAGATCGAGAATCTTGGCTTCCCTAAGGACTGATAAACTGGTCATTGACTTCATATTTTTTGTCTTGCTGTGTTCTGTTTCATCTTATTAGTTTTTAATTAATTATTACTTTTTTTCTGTTTTTTATATTATGTAAACCTAATAAGTTAGCATGTAAGCAGTAGTCTGGCGTCTGTTTTGTCAGTGTTGTGTTTGCCCGTAATTGGCATATATATTAGAACTAGCTGACCCCGCAAACGTTGTTTTGCCATATAAGTAAATTTTTCCTAAAAAAAAAAAGTTCGAAAAATAGATAATAGCCGATTCTCAGACCTACTGAATATGCATACCAAATTTCATAAAAATAGGTCAAGTCGTTTCAGAGGAGTACGGTAACTAACATTGTGACACGGAAATTTTATAAGAAGATGTAACCTAAGATTAATTGTATTTACCTATGTTTATATATGTACCTTTAAGTAAATAAATAAATAAATATTTTATACACATAAAAAGCAGAGTCGACTGCGGTAGCGGTGGTGTGACGATCAGATCATATTCGCGGGGCAAACATGGCCAGAAATTGGCCAAAATAGAAAGGTTTGGAAGGAGAAAGGGGAGGCCTTTGGCCAGCAGTGGGACACAGGCTATAAAAAAGCAAACAATTACAATGTAACCAATACAATTCTGACAGTATTACAGCATTTTTGCTATTTCCATGATCATGAATAATTTCTTTTAATTCTAATGATAGTGTTAAGTGTGTAGGGAGCTCGTGGCTAAATAATTACAGCCGCACAGGCCGATCTTCCGGGTTAAGCCGCGCTTGACGAGGTTGGTCTGTGGATGGGTGACTATCTATCATAGCGAGCTGCCTCGGAAAGCACGTAAAGCCGTTGGTCCCGGCTGTCATTTGTAGATTTTTGACAGTCGTTACTATTAGTCTGAAGCTCATGTCTGTCAACCAGTCTTACCATGGAGTATCGTATTGCCCTATTATTGGGTTGTGGAGGTCCGATAGGCAGTCGATTCATGTATAATACTGATATTCGTTAATTATTGATTTTGATTGATTATTTATAATAAAGTTGGGAAACGGCTAGGCAGATGAGTGTTAATGAGTATGTCAGTTTAAAAACTTATAACCAGAGGCCTTACTACGAGCTCTTAACGCGATCCTGTTTTGGCTGTGGGAAAGCGACAGAGCTATACAAATCATCTAGCGCCATCTCTTTCCCACAGCCAAAATAGGATGGCGTTAAGAGCCCGTGGTAAGGCCCCTGTTCCTCTTAATTCTAAATGTATGTAAGTGAATGTTATAGTTACCATGACTCCAGCGACAGACGGTCCAGCCCAGCCTTTCTTCGATTCTTTTAGTTCAATGATACCCTGAAAAAAAAATTAAAGCATTTAATATACTACAACAATCATATCACCGATTTGATAGTTTTTTTTAGCGTGATAAAATCATTACATGAGTCCGGACCATGGCAGGGCAGGAGGGACTGTCAGACTTGTACTGACTAAAATCCACGGTGTCCTTCAATATCCATTTACGTGCCGGGGTCACAGTACTCGTTAGTCCCGCACAGCACTGATTTGATAGATAGTTGGCGTAGTGGCTGTGAGCGTTTACTGCTGCGCTGCGCGTCGTGGGTTCTATCCCCGCACACGACAAACATTTGTATGATCTACACGTAGAGTGACGTAATTTTCCCGGATCTGGGTGTTTGTGAGTTTAAAAATGTGTGTAAACGCACCCACGAAACCAAAGACAAAAGACGTCGCACGAGACGAGTAGTTACACAATCGAATTTCGAACACAGAATCATGTGCATTGTCATTAGGACGTACAGTCGGCCAAGAAAGTGGTGTACCACCCTAAGGTTGAATATCGCTTGCAGATTCATAGGTGATAAAGATTAGTTTCGCTTGCAGATCGATCTGACAACTTCTATTGCTGTCTTTATCTGATTATTGATAACGACTATTACTGTTTGTAACGTGACAGCTGTTCTTAGTTTGAACTTGATGGAACCAATGACGTCGTAAAATTAACGGCGGGGGGCTGTAGATTTTGATGACAAAATTGTATCTACAAATTCAGAATTGTAATCAACAAGTTACATAAAATTGTAAAGGCACAAGGCGAATCCACAAACCTACAATTTCTGTAAACTTGTAATTACAATATCAATAAAAAACAAGCTAAAAATAGATTTATCCTTTTATTAAATTTCTACAATCAATTTTAAAATACTTATAACAAACAAAAACATAGCATATATAGTAATATTTAGACGATATTGAAAATTTTTAAAAATTAGAAACGGGTGTAACCGCCGTTGGCCTCTATAACCTCTAAAAGACGAGACCTCATTGAACCAACAAGCCGTGAGCAAATATCGGTTCCCCGCATTTCCTCCCAAATATAATTACAGTGACTAATAAGAGCTTGTTTGGTTCTTTCATTTTGATGCGACCATCGTTGGACCATAAGGCCCCAAAGATTTTCTATCGGGTTGAGGTCCGGCGATCTTGAGGGCCACTGAATTACCCTTACGTCAGTGTGTGAACGAAACCAGGCTCTTACGATCCTCGCATTATGAATTGAACAATTATCTTGAACAAAATCAAATTGTGGCACTTCGTTCTCCGGGTAAACATTACGGACTGTCGGTAGCATTGCATTCTGAAGCACGTCGATATAATTTACAGCCGTCGCTCGAGGAGGTAGAGAACACAATTCTCCTACACCATCCGCACTCATCCAGCCCCAAATATTTACGGAAATTCGACCTGATTCTCTATTTGGAATTACATGATCATCTTTATACCGTGTTGAATTATATCGCCAAAGGTGAAGACGTCCATGCTGACTGGATTTAAACGTTTTTTCATCACAAAACACTGTATTAGACCAATCAAACTCTAAGTGCTCTCTGGCGAAGTTCAGACGAGCAAGTCTGTGAGCATCCGTCAAATATATTTTCTTGGCGTAATGCCTGTGGTGCAACCCCATGTAATGTAGATGATTACTTATTGTTTGGGCACTCACATCGAACATCTCCGCAAAATGTTTTGTGGGCTTAAAACCATTGATTTCATATTCCCGTCTCATGAATTCTCTATCGTTATTGGAGAGTGCAGGCCGGCGACCACTTCTTCTGTGATCCAACAAACTTCCCTCCTCTCCTTCACGACGAATCCAAAAGCGGACAGAACGCCTCGATATATTCAAATTCCGGGATATCGCACTGATACTGCTTCCCTCATTAAATTGGGCAATTATTTGTGCTCTTTCGGCAATGGTCAAGTTGGCAGGCATTGAGATGATTTTATATGCAGTTGATTGAAAAATAACACGGAAAATATATCGATTTTTTGCATATATTTGACAAAATGTCAATTGTCAGTTTTCTTTTTCAAATGGAATTCGGTTGTCTATTTAAATAGTTTTTAGGGTTTCGTAGTCAACAAGGAACCCTTATAGTTTCGCCATGTCCGTCCGTCCGTCCGTCCGTCTGTCCGCAGTTTAGCTCAGAGACGCACAGTACTAGAAAGCTGTAACTTGGTGTAAATATACGGATTTATTGTCCCGAAAAAGTGGTAAAATAAAATCTCGTAAAATATTTTTTTTTAGGGTACCTCCTGTACACGTAAAGTGGGGATGTTTTTTTTTTTCTCGCGTACTCCTTATTGTGGGGTGTCATTAAATAGGTCTTTAAAAAATATTGATAGTTTCCATTAACAATTTTTTGATAAAAAAATTCGTTTGTGAAATATTAAGCTTTAAAGTTCTACATTTTGCTCGACTCGAGTGTCCCCCCCCTCTACCAGCTAAACGGTTATGTTTGGGGGTGTGAAAAAATTCACAATAGTAGTATATATAATGAAGTTCAAAAGAAAATTATCATGACTAAGTAGGCTTTACAATTTTACGAGTAATAGTCGACCAACTTATAAAATGTACTTGTATAACATATTTTCTTAAACAAAATGTATCGGAGAACATGTTCTTCAACTGCAAATGTAAGTTTGTCAACTTTATTTTTACAGCTTTAATAGGTATGTTTTTACGGTATTTTTTTGGGGATAGGTAGGTTTTTATTGTCAACTATTTTTAACTAACTTCAAAAAAAGGAGGAGGTTCTAAATTCGTCGTAATCTTATTTTTTTATGTATTTTCCTCGATTTCTCAAAGACGCCTGGACCGATTTTGAAAATTCTTCTTTTTAAAATTAGCGAATCAGTTTAGTTAGTTCGCATAAGTATTTTGATGGGCAACTACGGAACCCTACACTGTGCGTGGCCCGACACGCACTTGGCCGGTTTTTATTACTTTTGTTTGGAAACATTTCAATTGCTTTGTAGAAACTAATGTCCTTTTCATTTATACTAAAGGTTAAAATGTCATGTACTTATATGTGACATATGACGTATGAATACTAAATACATAGGTTTACGTCATGATAATGTTGTCTCTTTCAGTAATATCTTTTTATAACGAACCTTGTTGTAATTTTCGATGACCGGGAAACTAAATCAAAACTGGTACACCACTTTCTTGGCTGACCGTACATGCAATTCGATATCGAGGAGATCTGTGAGCGATATCATCAATCCGTGCGACTCCGTTAGCAAACACTAGCGATCGTCCATACATTTTCTTCGGCCGGACGCTTGTGTGATATCTGACCGATATCGTCAATCGATGCAATTCGATATCGCATCGCGCCATGAGTAAAGTCCCTTACAGCCAGTTCCACTCCACGGAGTTCTTGAGGACTCATTTTGACGATTTTGCCACCCAAAAACCAAAAATAATTTCTTTAAAACTTAATAAAAGCATGAAGTCTTACCTCCACATCATATTCAGCGGGCACATGTTGTCCGGGCACGAGTGCGACGCCCACTATCGGGCAACAACTGTCCAGGATGGTAAATGCCCATCGTTTGGTGCGAGATGTAGTGCATTCTAAGGACTTGTCATTACCTTCATGGTGCTGTTAGAAAATAAAAGAGTGACTTTAATATTGATTAATAGTAGCTTGTATCGTTAGGGCTGATTTTTCAAATAGTCAGATAACTTTTATATGAGGAATTAAAATAACGGTAAAATAATTTAAGTAACGGAACTGAATCACTCCCTGCGGTCGTGATTCAGTCATTAAAATCCTTCGCTTGCTCTTGATTCATATATTTGGCCCTCGCTTTAAATCCGCTCTTTATTCACTCGTTGCATAATGTACTATTATTCACATTATAACTTATCGTAAAAAGTCCGCTATTTCATTCTCCCTGGCCTATCTAGATTGTATCATAGACATTGTTTGTGTGAAAGCCCCCGATTTACCGCGTTGTAGTGCTCCATTGGACGCCCTTGTTATTACTTTTTCCGACTCGCTAGACAAAAATTATGATATTTAATATTTGAATTTTTGATAATTACTCACAATGCACACACATACTCACAGACTTTCGTATTTATAATATTAGGTAGTAAGGCTAGTAAGAAGTAAGATAGAACTCAAACAAATAAAAAAAGAAATTTGAATTTGATCATTAATCCCGGAGACTACCCCCTAGGTCAAAAATCACAAGTAAACAAATAAATATCCCTCTTATACATACTCCTCTATAAATCGACACCTCTTTATAATATTATTGTGTATGTTAGACTGTAGAGTACAGAATTCACATGACTTACTTCACATCCCAAATTCGGATTGTACTTGAAAGGATCTTTTTTCAGCTGCACCAAAGCCAGGGACTCTTTGGGGAAACCTTCGTTCGAACGGTTTTTAATGCTGTTGATCAAGTAGAAGAACATGGTGTCCAGTTTGTATACACGGAAGAGGAACTCGTCCTCACCTGAAAAGTAATGAAAAAAAAAGTGAATCAAGAGATGTGTATTTATTTCTTCAGGATCTCCAATAAAAATATACTGATACACAAATCAGTGCATGAATATAAAGGAAAAGTAGAAGTATAGAGTCAGTATATTTTTTCATTTATATATTATGGAAACCGCACCAAGTGTCCAGGTTTTGTACAACACTTTGAAAGTGGGGAAGTTTGAAAGTGGCACCTGTATCTAGTACAGAAAAAAATTAAAAGGAATCGTCTGTCTTGGTATGGACATGTGATGAGGAGGGATGACACTCATGTGACAGAGAGTGATGAGTATGAATGTTGATGGATGGAGAGGAAGAGGAAGGCTAAAGAAAGAATGGATGGATTGTGTAAGAAATGATATGAATGAAAAAGGAGTGAATGATGCTGTGACGTCTGATAGGGGAGAATGGAAGAAGAAAACGTGTTGCACTGACCCCAAGTAAAATGGGATATTGGATCTTTAAGTCAGTTCCAAACCATTAACCTTAGTCATCACAACCAAAACTATGTGCACCAGAGTCTAGATTTGTTTCTACTTGATGCCTATATACAAACTTCCTATTATCTACTATATAAAAATAAGTCGGGTTTTCTTTCCTGACGTTATAACTCCAGAACGCACGAACCGATTCCCACGGTTTTGCATTCGTTGGAAAGGTCTCGGGCTCCGTGAGGTTTATAGCAAAGAAAAATTCAGGAAAAATTTCAACAGAAAAGCGGGAAAATCTTTTTTCACATACAGTGGCGAAACGGAGTTCGCCGGGTTAGCTAGTTATTCATATAAATCCCCGTGGTTTGTTTAAAATACATAAACAGTTTGTCTCAGAATAACAGTCGCCTCGGAAGCCAAGCTCGACGACGCGCGGCCCGCCACCTAACTCCTTGAGGCCCTAATTTATATTCATAAATACATTTTTTTATGCAAAAATGGCCGCCGTAACTTGATTTTGCCACTTTGTGGGCCCTGCCTACCAAAAGTTTACCAACCACTGATGTAGACCATACTATGTTGTTTGGTGCTGGAATGGGATCCATAATACGTCACGCAGCAGTCCATTGCTCACCCGTTACGTCAACCGTGCCGTCAAATATTACATGGGACACAAAACTAACGTAACATAGGCTTTTTTTATACCCAGGCCGGGATGGGGACTGTCAGACTTGTACTGACTAAAATCCATGGTGTCCTTCAGTAAGCCTTTACATTCCAGGGTCACGTACCTGATGAGACAGCCCTGCGACCCCAACTAAATGTGGGTGCACTATAAGGTAGACCTCTAATTACACTCAGAGGGATTAGGTGAGTGATAAGACGTAAAAGTTTTAAAGTTTTCCTTACCCGACATTTGGCACATCTGTCGTATAAAGTCCTGGACAGGTATAACCTTATCAGGCATCGTGTAAAGAGGCGGGAGAGTCTTCACAGTAGGGTCCTTTTGTTTGAGGTAGTCAATAATATTTGCAAGAATTTGCATGTAGTTTGTTTTGTTCTCTTCATCTGGCATCTCGAGACCGTAGTCGATGCATCCTTGCTTGACGTCGTAAGCGTAGCCGACCGGGATGCAACCTGTTTCAGACAAAATGGTTGAGATATGAGAAAGGGCTCGTTTACACAGAGTATCTCTATCCGTCATTATTAATTATGGCAACAAATCAATTGAAAATTAAAAACCTCCAAACAATGACAAAAATAACACCGTCTTTTTGTGGTAATTTAAAATGTTTCAGCATACAATACGCAGTATCGACATTTTATGAGTATGTTATGTTTACCTGGGTTTATCAACTCATGATAACAGTCTTTGAATCCTGTTTTCAGGTTAAACCTGAGAACCGTACTCTCCCCGATGAGGTATCCACCCGTCGTTTTACAAAAGAAGTTAACGTCCATAACATAGAGATCTTCTTCAAGAATATCTGTAACAAAATTTACTAGATTACGATTTATTCGGATATATGTGAATTACGAAGGGCACATACCGAGTGACGTACGTGTCAAGTCTAATATGCACCACCACCTTTTAAGTAAGCATTTAACACTTTTAGGTTTTATTTAATTTTACGGTTCCGTAGTCAACAAGGAACCCTTATAGTTTCGCCATGTCCGTCCGTCCGTCTGTCCGCAGCTTAGCTCAGAGACGCCCATTACTAGAGAGCTGTAATTTGGTGTAAATATACGGATTTGTTGTTCCGAAAAAGTGGTAAAATAAAATCTAGTAAAATATTTTTTTAGGGTACCTCCTGTACACGTAAAGTGGAGATGTTTTTTTTTTCTCGCGTACCCTTTAGTGTGTATCATTAAATAGGCCTTTAAAAAATATTGATAGTTTCCATTTACAATTTTTTGATAAAATGATTCGTTTGTGAAGCTTTAAAGTGCTAATTTTTGCTCGACTGGAGTGTCCCCCCCCCTCTACCAGCTAAACGGTTATGTTTGGGGGTATGAAAAAATTCACAATACTAGTATATATGTATAACGAAGTTTAAAAGAAAATTATCATGACTAAGTAGGCTTTACAAGTTTACGAGTAATAGTCGACCAACTTATAAAACGTAGGTACTTGGATAACATATTTTCCTAAACAAAATGTATCGGAGAACATGTTCTTCAACTGCAAATGTAAGTTTGTCAGCTTTATTTTTACAGCTTTATTAAGTGGGTATGTTTTGGGGATTGGTAGGATTTATTGTCAACTAAAGGAGGCGGTTCTCAATTCGTCGTAATCTTTTTTTTTAATGTGTTTTCTCCGATTTCTCAAAGACGCCTGGACCGATTTTGAAAATTCTTCTTTTGATTGAAAGAGTACACCTTCCAATTGGTCCCATGATCATCAAGTCAGGATCTGATGATGGAATCCTGGAGAAATCGTGGGAACTCTTTAAATTTTAAATCATTCTTGAAGCGATTTGATAACAACTCAATCCCGTCGAGTTTCGGCTCGTTAGAGTCGTCTTTATTACACGGATGATGTTCATGGTCTGATGATAGAGCTGGAAGGTAACCATGAGTTCTTTCTTATACAACAACTCAATCCTACTGAGCTTAGGGTCATTTGATTCGTCTTTACATGGGCTTTTGTACTGTATATTATTCTAGGTTTTGATGATGGAGCTGGAAGCTGGCCATGGGATCTTTGTAATACAATACCTAACACAATCCCTTCGAGTTTAGGGTCATTTGATTTTTCTTTGCATGGACTTTCGCACTCGATGTTTTCCAGGTTCTAATGATGGAGCTGGAAGGTGGCCATGGTGGCAACTACGGAACCCTACACTGTGCGTGGCCCGACACGCACTTGGCCGGTTTTAATAAAAAGCAAGCCGAAATTGTTGTATGAAATTTCTAGTTCGCAAGAATTGCCATATCTTATGGCCCCCAATAAAGTGGTCACGATGGCATGGGCAAGTCACGTCAGCCGCATGCATAACAGCCGCTGCACAAAAACATCCAATGGGTGCCTGAGGATGGACGTCGTCAACGAAGCTGGCACAGAAAGATGTGACCAAGAAGAGTCCTGCGATAGCTGGCCGGAAATGGCTTTCAAAATACGGAAAGATATAGGGAAGTCGTTTTCCCAGCAGTTCACCTTGATCTCACTGCCGATACACAGACTAGTGAGAGGCAATGGGATGTTATCCACCACACGGGCCTAGTAAGGATTGGTAGATGTTACATGACTTCGAATTTTCGGTTTTAGGATATGTCAGCTTCCTCATGATGTTATTCTTCACTGTTAACATCGTTATCGGCTAAGCAAGAAAATAAAACAATGTGAGTAGACACAACCCTCGGTATTTCCTAGAATGGTATGCTGAAGCTGTTACACATCCACATTTTACTGAACTCATCAGCATTACCTGTTGTATTTTACAGAATTCAAGCATCATGTATGCTTCACATCAGCATACCATTCTAGGAAATACCGAGGGTTGTGTCTCCTCACATTGTATTATTCAACTGACAGGATCGGCCAAATCCTGCCAAGGTCTTATCAGGATACCGGAGCCCCGAAACGCTAATGGAATTTGAAGGACAAGGTTTGTAGTTAGTAAGAGTCTGACTCTTTATATTAGGTTGTAAAATTTTAAAATGAGTCCTCCCGCCCTGAGTAATGCTGAAGACAGCTCTTTGACGCGTGCGTGAGTTTACCCAGATACAGCTTAATATCCATACTTTACATGGAGCAATGACCAAAAGGTGTTTAACAACAAAACTTACGTTTATTTAAAGCCTTCGTCTTAATCATATTCTTGATGTCCTGTATTTCAAACTCTATTGCTTCTTGCATCTCTTTCTGCTGTTGTTCTATAGCAGACAGTGGTATCCCCATTGACGTAAACTTCTGGATCGGGATATTACGCCTCTCCTTTTCATTTTTTGCTTTCGCTTCATAACGGGCCTTGACTTGAGCTGACGCTTTCTGCAATGAAGTGATATATTACTAGCTTTTGCCCACGGTTTTACTCGCGTGGTGATCAAAATTTATCTCACAGGAATCTAAAATTGAGATAAATGGTATCCTTTGTCCTTACCCAGGTTACGAACTATGTGTGTGCCTTATCTAAATCTGTTGAAACCATTTTTTCGTGAATGAATAACAAACCAGTAATATAACCAATGAAGTGATATATTACTAGCTTTATAGCATTTATAGCAGCTAATTTAATAACAGTAAGTAGATGGAATATGCACAATGTTTCATTATTTTATTTTAATGTCCAAAGTTAACATTCACAACTTTATAAGTTGTAAGGAAAAACCCACAGCCTGGTTTTTCTTGGACTATTTATTGAATGCAGGAGAAAAATAAGTGTAGGAAAAAATTTAAGATGAACTATTTCTTTTTCACGCAAGTGAAATATCATGGGTGTGTGCATTTTTTTTTGGCACAATATTCCCAGATTTAGTTACCTAATGATAAAGATTAAAAAGTACTAGCTCAAAGTTTGGCTAGCTGACCACAAATGTAGAGTACTTTAAAATGCAATAACTGGTAATGCTTAAAAACTGGTAGGGTAGGACTGGTCACTTCTGTACACTTGCCATATCAATGGTCCCTATGTACAAATGGACAAGTCAAAAACCGAGGTTTACAGGAAAGCATTTTTAATGTTCAAATCACTCGAGAAATCATACAAAATGTACACAGAATTATTTCTAGAAAGGTTTATTTCAATTCTATGTACACATAAAATTATTTTTAGGACAAGTTGAACATTAACAATGCTTTCTTGTAAACCTCAGTTTATGACATGTCTGTTAGTTTGTAGGGACCGTCAATATGTCGAGTAAGCGTTGGGCTATAAGTCCTTTTTAAAAAAAAAATCAAACCGACGAAACATCTAACTGAAAAGCAAAAAATAAATTTTGAGGCGGCGCCAAACAAACAAACATATAAATTAACAATTTGAAGAGCAGAATAGCTCGTTGTATAGGTTGTCGTGGTTGAATAGCTCGTCGTAGCTATTCGTTGATTTTTTCTTTGGCGCCGCCTCAAAATTTATTTTTTGCTTTTCAGTTAGATGTTTCGTCGGTTTGATTTTTTTTTTAAAAAGGACTTATTTTTTACTTTTGAGTTTCCTATCTCGTGTCAATTTCTGTAACTAAAAACTCTCAACGACTGTCATACCCCAGCTACATCTAAAGTTCTCATCAATATGAGTGAAATGAGCCCAAATATGATATAGTTGCTGTTAACTGTTAAGGATCTCTTGCTACTGCCCTCTGTCACCATCCTCAGACCCTCGATGACAATTATACCCCAGCTAGGTATAAAGTTTTCATCAAGACTAGTGAAATGAGCCCAAACACGATAAAGGTGCTGTTAACTGTTGAGGACCTCTTGCCCCTGCTATCCGTCACCATTCTCAGACCCTCGATGGCAATGATACCTCAGCTAGGTCTAAAGTTCTCATCAAGCTGAGTGAAATGAGCCCAAACACGATATAGCTGTTGTTAACTGTTAACGAACTCTTGGGACTGACTTCACAAAATAACAGGGATCTGGAGTTGATCTGATGATGGTGACGCCATCATGTTATGTTCTCCACATCTCTGCTATATAATATGTCCTCAGAACTACAATTGTTAACTTTATTTCAACAGAATCGGTTCATAATTGAAAATTCTGTAGGAAGATTGACAATTAATTCCTTTTTTTCTACCCTTAGAGGCCGATTTTAGTTTTGAAATTTAAATGGGACCAACTTTGAGATATACTCTTTCTAACAAAAAAAGAATTTTTGAAATCGGACCACGTTAGGAAAAGTTATGCGTGGTCATACATAAAAAAAAAATAAAAAAAAAAAAAAAAAATATACATGTCGAATTGAGAACCTCCTCCTTTTTTTTTCGTCGGTTAAAAATAGCCTTTTTGTAGAACCTTGTTGCACTCAGAAGCATAGCGGCAGTCTTTTTGGAAAATGGTGTGGCGAGCCAATTAAAATCAACAAACTCTCACAGAGAGAGAAAAGAGTCCTTGGCTTCTAGAGTTGTAAGATGAATAGTATCAGTACACTTAATATAAAACACCATAATAAATATTGGTGTTCAAAGGCACTGCTTATTTATTTGTAAGCCATATTCTTATTGGGCAGTGGGCGGCGTGTAATGGGCGACTCGCTGCCCGAGCACGGACCATGCCCGGGTGTAAATGTCAGTGTCAGTGTCTCCCCCCTATAGAGAGCCAAAGCCTGCCGTGGTTGCGGGACTTATCCAATTACTGTGACCCTGGAATGTAAAGGGCTATTGAAGGACACTGTAGATATTAGTCAGTACGAGTCTGACAGTCCCTCCCGCCCTACCCTGGGTGGGAGGACTCATTTGATGATTTTACTATGATAAAAAAAACATGTTCTTATTACAACTACAGTTTGATAAACAAAGGGATCTCTTTAATAGCCAAATGAAAAGGTCCATTGTCAACAGTCGCATAAAGATATGAATAGGTATTATTGAAAGCAAGAATCATTCAAGATTAATTATTATGTTATTAACCAAATAAGAATACTATTGTAGGTTTTCTATGGAGAACAAAGATTATTTATTTGTTGGATTTAATAGGCAAAATTGTTACAATGGCGGAGGGTGTGTACTGAAAATAATAGTATTAATTATATGCAAATTTACGGCAGAGTATCAGCTTCTGCCTAAGATAATTAAATCTACAAGGAAATACGACGAAATTGTTCGACAGGATTTGTAAATCTGAATTCTGCATCAACATTACATGTAGGTATAATTTTATCAAATTAGACACAACTTCAGTAACATTTTTCAACGCAAGCAGAAGATATTATATTTTACTAAAAAAATTTCGTTACCCTCCATTCTGGATCGGCCGCTTTGGCGACATCAACCAAGCTATCATAATTTATCCCCTTTTTTTGTTGTTCTTCCTTAAAGTCATTCATGAAATAGAAAAAAGCATTCTTGGGCGCTTTTTTGGGCATCTTGATAAGTTTTATAACACACCACAATTACACGCAGAGAAATCACTAAAATTGATTATTGATTGATCGAAAGTGCACCGATAAATGCACTACACGCTGCACGTTGTTTCACGTTGTCGGCGAATGGCGAATTTTTTATACCATGCAAAATTGTCATTGACATTTGACAAGTTGACACCATAATATAAACCGGAGCATTGAAGAAAGGATTCTAAAATGGCGGCTTGTACTTGCGTTGACAGATAGTACAGTCAGCTTATAAGATTTAAAAATAAAGTTTTTTTCAAACTAAAAGTAATAAATACAAGACTAGGTCACAATAATTTCTCAAACTTAACCTAACAATAAAACAAAATTAAAACAACAATAATCAACAGGTAACAATAGAAAAATAACAGAAAACTATACTAAATATTCTTGTAAAAGATGACTGAGCGCGTCAAGACATCAAGACTAGTTTTTTTTCTGCTAACGCTACGCGCTGGAGTGAGTATAGACGGCACTAGTGTGCGAGCGAGAGGACACGATAAGCGCCGCCATTAAAGAATCCTTTCTTCAATATCCGGGTTATAGCACAGAATATATAAAAAATCCACAGGCCACAGCAAAGCTATGTACATGTTATATTAAAACCATAGTAAAACAGTTGCCGGTAAAATTCATGCTCTATGGTTGTTTTCATGGGTGATAACATGGATATAGAAATATTAGGGATCGAGGGCTTGTAACATTAAAACCGTGCCTTATTTTTTAAGAAAGAGAGGCATACAGCTCTGGATTTTTCTCCTTCTGGCATTTTTAAGTGTTTACACAAAATAAAAACATTACCAGCATTTACATAGTTATTGAGTTAAAGTTTTTTTTTTAAATACATGTACAATTATATTACATTTTTAATAGCTTGTGATAGTTTTTATCAACGATGATATAATACTAGACTCCTAATAACAGGCGACCGATGTCTGTCAACACATTAGGCAAAAAAGTCTTATATTCGTCTCATTTCGACCAATCCTGTAAGCAGTAAACATACGTTGAGACAGAACAGACCTTGAGTTAGCCAATCACAACGCAGTACCCCGTCCCCCTCGCTTGCGTAGTACCTCAGCGAGTTGACAGAATAATTTTTGTTCCTTAGAGTTTTTCGCATGCGGAGTCTAGTATTATAACGTCGTTGGTTTTTATATTCTGTAATGTATTTTAGTTACTTATATTTTAAAGTAAAATGAAAAAACCAGCCAAGTGCGAGTCGGACTCGCCCATGAAGGGTTCCGTAGCAGCAAGTGGCATAATATAAACGTTCTTGTAGTTGGTTGTAACTTTGAAAAGTAAATTGCGGATTACGGTTTATGACGTATTAAACAATAACTAATTACTTGATCTTGTTTAAACCAATTTTCAATTGAAGTTTGCATAGTAATGTACATCATATATATTTTTTTAGTTTTATAATTCTCTTATTTTAGAAGTTACAGGGGGGGGGGGATAGGGACACACATTTTACCACTTTGGAAGTGTCTCTCGCGCAAACTTTTCAGTTTAGAAAAAAAAGATGTTAGTAACCTCAATATAATTTTTCAAGACCTGTTCATAGATACCCCACACGTATGGGTCAGGCGAAAAAAATTTTTTTGAGTTTCAATTCTAAGTATGGGGGCAACCCCCAAAATTAGTTTTATTTTTATTTTTGTGTGAAAATCCTAATGCGGTTCACATAATACATCTACCTACCAAGTTTCAACAGGATAGCTCTTTTACTTTCGAAGAAAAAAGACTGTGACATACGGACGGACAGACAGACATGACAAATCTATAAGGGTTCCGTTTTTAGCCATTTGGCTACGGAACCCTAAAAAAAAGATCACAAAACTCCAATGATGATAATAAATTAACATGCAATGGTTAACTCAGTTATTTAGATATTCTACTGACCTGCAGTGCTATTCTTTATAAAACAGCCTGTTCACGGCGCGGCCGCAGCGCTCACACTAGTCACACTGCCATGGGACTAAAGTTCGGTAAGACACTCGCGCTAGCGAAGAAATCGAAGAGCACATCGTAGATTCCAGCGATGAGATTTCTTACAGAGAATAGCATAACTGTGAACTTCTAAGACCTTGCCCCAATGCTTTATAATTATGTCGTATTCAGAAAACCAAAAATAAAATAAAACAAATACTTTCTGTTATAAAAACATTTATTAAATTTTCTTTTACACATGACTGAATATCTTTGTTCTGTGAAGTTTTTGCCTCTTGCCACGTAAATCACCTAATATATTTTCGGTGTCTTTAGATGAGCTCGTATTCGCATTTAAAAAAATGAATTAGCTTTTTTCTTAAGTAGAGCTAAGAGGCTCGTTGGCGACATAAAATTGGTGAATGCCAAGCTCCATAGCTTGACTCATCGCCGCAAAGTTGCCTGCCTGTCGGTTTTCTACAGATTGTACTCCGGAGAGTGTGCCCAAGAACTCCACGATCTCATCCCACCAGCCCCTTTCTACCATCGAACATCTAGACGCACGGCAAATTACCATCCTTACCTTATTGCTATACCGAAAACCCTATACCCAATTCGCACTGAGCGTTTCCAGACATCTTTTATATATAATGCGGACACCGAAGGAGTGGAACTCTCTGCTTGCGTCTGTGTTTCCAAACTCACACAACCCGAATTAGAATATTGTGGACTCTGTACCCGAGTTTCTTATTTGAGATTTGGTTTTCTGAGAAGAATCTTCAATAGTTAGGGAAGTTTGCTTCGCTTTCATCGGTTGCTTGTTCTTATCATTTAGCGTTACGTTCCGTCCGCCATCTGTTGGTTAAATTTAAATTGATTCCCACCATTTTAAACAGTTGGTATACACATACATAGAAACATTTCTGGTGTCTCAGTTTTAGATTTGGAGTCACAGCCGTAGACCGAGCAATTCCCAGGCCACGGTTCCGGCACAACAACGTTACACACATATACGTCCTGCCAGGATTAATTTTAGTCACACTTGCTACGAGACCCACTCTCGCAGCATATTAATTATTAAAGAGGAGCCGCAGCACTTAAGCTACTAATTGACCCCTTGCCATCATATCTGGGTGCACCTCAGATCACTTCTTATTAACTTTTCTGTATGTACCCATCAATGTTATACATACATATCTCCGTTGTAGGCACCCTGATGTGCATACCACAGCCAGATTACTTTGTGTTGGGACGATTTCGTATTGAAGCACCGAAGGTCTCCCAGCTGACTGATCACGGCCTTTCGCCCAGTCTTAATTTCACGAGGTTTCGCATTGCAACATCGAACGACTTGCAACACGAAAGGCTCTCATATATCCGACCCCCCGAGATCACCACCAATCACCACAAACTCTTAGATCAATTAGGAAATTTAGAATCAGTATTAGATGAGGTATCACCGCACATATTTCAGCGCTACCACTTAGCTTTGTAACTTTCAGGATGAGCCGCTGCCAAGCTGGAAAACTCCCATCAGCACCACTAACTTTTACTTTACACTATTGAAAGGGTATTAGATTAAATACTCTTAGTAAAACAGCGGTAAATGGCTCAGGCTACATTTACGTAAACGTCATAACCATGAATTGTAAGTACTTTTATCTGTGGCAATCCCTATGAATTCGGTGTTGCCAGCAAATCACCTCACGTTGATTAGTTTGATACACGTTTCGCTCCGATAATATTAGTCTAGTCTAATTCTGTTACCTGTTTATTTCGCGGACTGCTCGTCGTGGCAAGATGGTTAAACATTTCATGAGGAGTACAATGTTGTGATACGACATTAATTAACATGTTTTAGATGTTATTTGCCCTAAGTTGGCCCATCAAATTAGCTTGTTGGAAAACTTTGTCACAATAATTATTTTACAATTTTATAGGCTGCTACCGAAGAAAACAAAGTTTGCCTCGGTTAACAAATGCAGAAAAGTCTTTGCAGGAACGTTATCTTCACCGCTGACCAGAGTGTGAAATCAGTACAACATTTTAAACTACGAATGTATTAAGTCGAATTGAGAACCTACTCCTTTTCTACAAGTCGGTTAGAAATAGTTACGCGGCTCCACCCACATTCCCCTACTCCTTTTGGATTGCAGCAGTAGATTAATATAATTATAAAGTAATTTAATCCTTGCAACTAAATAAGCTTCATAAAGCCTACAATGCAGATATTCATCTCCTATATGTTTATAATTTAATGAAAAAACGTATAATTAGCTAAGGTCCCACAGACAGTCCCAGAAATTTTGTCAATGTGGTCACACTACTTCAAAATGGCTTCATGTTAAGGGGGATGCTCCAACCAGCCCGCGAAATTCAAATTTTTTTACGTTTTTTGCAATTTGCAGGCCAGTGACATGTTGTAACTTTATAAATATTTGTGTTGCGCAAATAACAAGTATAATTTTAAATATAAAAAATATCAAAAAACTCGCTCCATCAGCTCTCACATAGAAAAGGTGCATCATGTTAAAATCTCCGAAATCTAACTACGATGCACCTTTTCTATGTGAGAGCTGATGGAGCGAGTTTTTTGATATTTTTTATATTTAAAATTATACTTGTTATTTGCGCATTACAAATATTTATAAAGTTACAACATGTCACTGGCCTGCAAATTGCAAAAAACGTAAAAAAATTTGAATTTCGCGGGCTATATCGAAGCAATCACCTTAACAAAAAAGATTAAAATGCAATGAGTTCATGAAATTCGATGTAAAATCTATTTTGGGTTCAAATTGTGATCAGAATATTCATTTCGACTGGGTTGTACCGTTTTTGATGATTCTCTTTTTGTTCCATGAAGTATACCCAATACCCATACCAAATGAAAGAAATATTCATCTTCATTTGGTACGATGAATATTTCTTTCATTTTTGATGAATAAGCATTTCTTATTGTGTATTTGGATGATGTTTTTACCAGTATTACGGATTACGTACTTATATGACAAGAATTTGGGTTGAATATTGGAACTAAAAATGGTAAAATAAAAAGTTTTCAAAAAAAGAAGTAACCGCCTTCAAAAACCACCACCACAGAATACTTAATGATACTATAAAACATCAGCTTCTAAAACGAAAGTAAAAATTGCAGAATGGTGCCAGAGTATGCAAGGGGAAGTTTTGTGGGTTAAGCTCGCCTTTGTGCATAACTTACCCTTAAGTGAAATGTTACTTTAATTATATTATGTGTATACAATAAAGAATAATGAAGTTTTCTATAAGGAAGTTGAATACCTACAGAAAAACGGTAAGAAAAATTTCACATTCAAATTTACAGTGTAGGTACAGTACAGTAATCTAGCCTAGTCCTTCATAAACATCTATAATATAGATACTCATTATAAATCGAAATAAAACTATTCCTCTAATAAGTTAATGAACATTACATTACTTTTTCTTTAAAAACGAATAATCTCAGAAGCCAGTTTATATTGGTTACCCTACAAACGACAACATCACAGGGTTGCCATTTTAAACGTTAAATACACCTCCTAATTTTTCGGGAAATATCATTGGAGTTTTGTGATCTTTTTTGTTTAATTTTACTTAAAAATATGAGTAACTAAAATACATTACAGAATATAAAAACTATCACAAGCTATAAAAATTTAATATAATTGTACAAGTATGCATTTAAAAAAAAACTTTAACTCAATAACTATATAAATGTTGGTAATGTTTTTATTTTGTGTAAACACTTATCAATGCCAAGAGAAAAATCCCAAGCTGTGTGCCTCTCTTTCTTAAAAAATAAGGCATCCCTTAATATTTATAAATCCATGATGAAAAGGTACATTAAAGACAGTAGTAAAGCGCTATCCACACATCTCCGGGTCAGAGATATCCGTGTTCCGAGTTGTCCATTTCAGTGTTCCCGTCAGGGACGTGCCATCACTCATCCGTGTTCACACATATCAGAGAAATCGGTATCAATGTAATCTGTTTCACACTTTAATTCTTTTCCTATATTATCCCGTATGATATTTTTCTTCTTAGAATTCAAATAATGTGGATTAGAAAGATCGTAAAGTATAGCATTCTGCCGTACAAGTTCTATCAACCTTTCTGTGTTCATGTTGCACTTGCAGATAAATCGTCAACTTTAACAAAAATCGGATAGCACTGTCAGAGCGTCTGTGCGACCGAGCGTGCTCCGGGCACGCTCCGGGACACTGACGCCTGACACGGAGCTGTGTGAACAAGTTCATACAATTTGTACGTAACCGATTGTTTCCCCGTCCCTGACGGAACACGGCCGGGACGAGTTCCCGGAATCGTGTGGTTAGCCCTTAACTTATAGAAGACTTCATTTATATATTTGAAAAAAAACAAATTGAACTGCATTCAAATATTTTTAATCATTTTCAAACAAAAAACAAAAAGTACAGCTTGGCCAAAACGGATTGAAACGGAACTAATCTTTTTGTTTGTTGATAACGTTTAAAATCTTTGATATTTGATGTAAACAAAGAACGCAGGTTTGTTACATTTATTATTGTGCCATAAAACTAACTTAGTAAGTGAAAAATAATAAAATAAAATCATTCAAAGTGCTGGTAGCGAGAGCACAGTGGCGCCTTCCGGTTTTCTACTGTTTTTTGCCAAGCTATTGAGTACGTGCACGACATCAGCGCCACCTAGCGTTCGCAACTTTAGGGGCTCTGACCGTTTAATTGAAATCAGATTCTTTAACAAATCACTTGGTTTTTGATTCCATGGCGATTCATTGGCACTGAACAAAATTAAATAAGTATAGGCAAACTGTATTCTATAAGAAATATATCAATTAAAGGATTAAAATTAGGGTTATGGTGTTATTCACTTTTTCTCTTCACGGCAGCTAACCATCTCCTGCATTGTTCATCTTTCCAAGAACCGCTTGGGAATCAACAAAACTTAAATTTACTATTTCTGCTAGTATTCTTGCAGTTTACAACACAACAACTATTTTTTCCAGCGGAATAATGCGATTATAAAAAATTACGTACAGACGACAGAGCTGAATGTCAGAGCCGTTGTATTCCGACTGCGCCCCAACACCTGCCGTTGAAGAAACTACGATATCTCGTCAGATATTCATTGAAATCAAATGTTGTCCAGGGCAATTTTGTTTAAAATTAAATGCTTGTAATGATTAACGCATTTTTTTGGATATGGATTAATACTATATCCATTAAAACATTGTCGCAAGAAATGTATTATTTTAAAACCAATTTGATTTCCAAAAGAAAGGTTATGGTGAGTTAATCTTAAAAGATAGACATATGCTGTCGCGGACTTTATTTTAGAACGTTTCATGAAGAACAATTCCGTCATACATCATTTTTGCGTAATATAAACCGTTTACGCAGCGTACTCAAGGGAAGCTCTCAAGAAGAATTTCCAGATTTGACAACATTTTTCATTGCTGCTCTGCTCCTATTGGTCATAGCGTGATGCTAAATAGGCTATAGCCTTCCTCGACAAATGAACTATCTAACACAAAAAGAATTATTCAATTCGAACCAGAAGTTCCTGAGATTAGCGCGTTTTTAGCAGTTGGCAAAACTGAATGTCCTCTGAGATTATCCCCTTTTAGTTCTACTATTCGCCACCTTGAGCGCTGCAATCGAATAATACTACTCCCATCGCCGTCGTGCACGTTCTCAATACAACAGACGTCCGTTCGCCAGCAGAACACAAACTAGGCTGAGGGGCGCACACACATGTGAACGCTTCGCCAACTTGCGGCAAACTCCCTTTGATTTGTGTCAAAAAACAAAACCGACACTCTACCAACTCGACCGGATTGCCTCGAAGCACTTGGCGCTTGCAAACTCACGAAAACCAAGCCAAACGCTCCATCCACACGTTTGTATTTGTGACGGCTTGTTGAGGTTTGGCAAGCGTGTGGATCCGGCTTAAGAATACGTTTTGTTATCACGATAGCTCATAGCCGTAGCTCCACAGACTAAGTAGAGACTCGTACGTAGCTCTTTGGAATTTCTTCTGACGTAGCAAGTTTGACTGACGGGACGGGTTTGCGTTTTTTATTTTCAGTCTGTGATGTGTCATGGGGTTGGTGCTTGGGTGTTGAAGGTGTGAATTTTTAAATACATTATTTAAATCGGAAAAGATCAAATACATTTCCGAAAACAAATAAGTGCTAAAGAAACTCTCATGTGATTGTTGTTGTTCGTTGCTTGAAAATTACTTGCCGCATTTATAAAAGGTATGTTTATAAATTCATCATTTTGGAGATCGAATGTTTCTCGTGAGTCAATTTACTCTTGTTTTTATATATTTGAGAAGTTACCTGCCTATAATACTTGGTGTATGTGTATAAAATAGGAGCTGTATTGTTGTCTGTTAGTGCGATGGATAGATTTGATTTAAATCATCAATATCCGCTGAGCTGGGAAGTTGTTGCGTCGTCCGTTACCACTTGATGTGATAGAGTAATAAATATTGAGGCGGCGTATCGTTGACTAAAACCTATTAGCTGCTACCTATATAAATATTTGTGAATGCTACAGGTCAAGCAAATTTCTAAACAAAACGTGTGAAGAGGCAGTTACTCGATTTAAGTAAACAATAGACTTGCACAAATATTTCTTTCGAGAATCTCGAATTAAAAAAGACCTATGAAAAATATTCAAGTGGACTTTGTAAACCTGTTTATTACCAGTCTTGCTTATTATTTGTGTTTGCAACTGACTCGAAAATAAGACATTTTTATCATTGTATTTAAAAACTTCGCATAATTAACTCGTTTTAAATACATAATAATAAATAAATTAATATTCTTGTACATTGACAAGTTGACTGAATGTAAACTCTGTTTAATTTCAATAGCACAATGAAGTAATAATTACTAAAACAAGTACTTACATTTTTAATTGATAAGCTAAGAGCAGGACTGGCATTTAATAAGCTGCTATTATTATTATAGGCCCACTGACCATGTCTTCAGCATTAGTGGACACCAAGGATAAAAGCCTCCTCCATCCTTTATCACTTTTCCTTATCTGTTGCAATGTTTATCCATTTTTCCCTGCTGTTTTTATGATGTTAACATCAATCTGCTATTAATACATGTACTTAGATAAACAAAACACTTTCACCAATTACAAATTACTGTATAAAATATGTAGTTCAATCATGATAATATACATAGGTATGTAATTACCAAGATAGTCATCAATCAAATCATTTATTTCAAGTAGACCAGTTACAGGCATTTTTGTATTGTAAAGACAAAAAATAAAATAGTATTAAAATAGTTATGGTGCTACAGCCCCAGTCACTACACATAATTATTGCGTAAGTACTGTAGGCATCCAGTTCTTTCTTTTTTTAAAAACCTTGCCCCACACTTGGAAATTCTCCTGTGTCGTGGCTGCGTTTGAAAATATATAAATTCACATACACAAACGCCCAGACCTGAAACAACTACTTGTAGATCATACAAATATTTGCTCCATTCGGGAATCGAACCAGCAGCGCAGCTAGTCCAATCGCTCAGCCACTGTGCTAACATTCTAAAGCATAAATCGCTATGGATTTTGTCCAACAGTGTTGAGATTGCAGGCATCTTGTTATCCCATTAAGGGCTGGTTTTTCAATAGTCAGTTAACCGTTACCTGAGGAATAAAAATAACGGTATGACATATTTTTCATAGATAAGCTGTCAAACCGCCATTTTTACTCCTCAGTTAACGGTTATCTGACTATTGAAAAACCAGCCCTAAGTGGAAAGTACATACTTTTCTGTTGTCAGTTAAACTAGGTAATTCTCTGGGGGGGTGCTAGGTCGGAAAACCTCCTCGTGTGCCTGTCGGTTGCTTGTTCCTTTTGATACCTCTGGAGGAAACGGCAGCTGCCGGGCCGGTGCACCCTGGGCACGGCGGTGGCGTTCCTCGGGGAGTGGGAGGAAGACTTCTTCATCCTATTCATCGGGGAAAGTCATTGTCCGTGGCGAATATTCTGACGGGAGGGGTCCTATTTGGACCCGTGGGGGCGCTGCTCCGTGGTATCCCTCTGTATAGCAGAGGGCACTACGGAGGAGCAAGGACGGGCCCGGTGTGCACTTACCCTGCCTCCGGGCAGACTGGGAGGGACCTGTGTCCTTCCTTGTCCCCGTCGTCAATCTCGTAATCCCGTAGCTGTAGTCATGTTTTACGGCTCTGATCGGGACCGAGGGTCTTGGCTTAACCGCCTGGGCCGCGAGGTAGAAACCCTCTATAAAAAGTCACCCCGAATCTCAAGCGGCGGCGCACCGCGAGGAGATGTATGGCTGACGGGTGTTCTAATGAACAATCAGTCGTGAGTGCGACCCCCGCCAGGGTACCTGCCGACCCCCTGGCGGGTTATAAATGTCTTAAGGCTTATCCGTGGTACAGGAGGCACTGCCCGGATGGACATTTATATCCCCCATTCTCGTGGGAACAAAAATGAGCACAAATAATAATCTTAATAAAAAAGACGTTGAGGAGATGGACGTGGTGTCAAGTTTGGGCACTGCGTCATTGAAGTCGGGAGCAGAGGCTCCAGTTAGCATGTTATCTAACAATAGTGTTAGAAATTCTGATGTTGGGGGCCGGGGAGGCCCGAGTCTGGATGGTGATGAGCTCTTGGGTCAAATTCCCAGCACGTCTATATCATCAGCAACATTAAAGCGGCCTCACGACAATGAGGTGATGTTGCCGCCTCGAAAGATTCCATCTAAGGCAGCGACGGCCAGAGGGCGGAAACCTACCCGGAGAGGACGGGTAGCCCGTAGCGCTACTCCACGTGGTTCGCTCTCTGAAGAGACTGAATCAGACTGCCGGAGTATGTCACCAGCCTCGCAAACGGTTGGCGAACCGACTGTCGATGACATCATGACGGCTACGGCGTATGACAGCGCTGAGATTCCTTTGGTGGAGCAAAATTCCTCCACCTCAGCCGAACTGGAGCGAAGGGCTCTGCTGGACGTCGAAGTGGTTTTAGATACCACTCGAAAGTCCAAAAATTTAAAGGGCACAAGCCAGCGGGCTATCAGAGAGGCAGCAGAGCGAGTCAAAGTGGCCATTGAGGGGCTCGCCACTAAGAACTGCAGTGAGGAAACCCGGAGGCTCCAGTTCCTGAACGACCGACTACGGAAGGAGGTCGGAGCCTTGCGCAAAGAGATGGTGACTCTCCGTGAGGAAATCGCGGCTCTCCGGGTTCGGGCGGAGGGGGCGCAGCGGGCCAAATCAGTGGAACCCGGCTGCTCCTCTGATATAGGAAACTTGTCGGAAAGAGTACCAACAGGAGAGTTGCAGGCCCACATCATCATCTCCCAAATCGGAAAAATGATGGATGCTCGGTTTGCTGGCATCGAGGATAGGCTGCTACCAGAGAAAAACCTTCGTCCACCCTTGGCGGCAGATCGTAGGAATGCGGCAACTGTTAGCAACATAGGCAGTACTGATGAGAGATCTCAGCGGTTACTAATGGCACCTAAAGTCCCATCTCGGGTGCCACAGAGGATTTCTTCCTCCCCTAATGGGGCGCCTTCAACGGCCACAAAGCGAGCCCCCGTCGTGAACCCATTGGTGTCTGCAAACGAAGAGTGGCAGACTGTTAAAAGGAAGAAAAAGGGGAAGGGGAGAAAAAACAAAGAAGGAACTTCTTCATCACCCCCAAAATCAGTGTTGGCCTCCGCCGCATCAGGAGACATATGTTTTGGACCTAAAAAGGTTAAAAAGAAGAAGAAAAAGCGAGGGCTTCGTGTGCCCAGAACTGCTGCGGTGGTGCTTACACTGTTGCCTGAGGCAGAGGAGCGGGGCGTCACCTACGCTTCTGTCCTCGCTAAGGCCAGACAAGCTGTAAATCTCGAGGAGCTTGGTATAACAGATGTCAGGTACCGACAGGCTGCAACCGGGGCCCGCATGTTGGAGTTTCCAGGCGCCGAAGGTACTGCAGGAGCTGATCGCCTTGCAGAAAAATTGCGAGTGGTCTTCACGGAGGAAGTCAAAGTCTCCAGACCGATAAAATGCGCTGAACTGCGCATCTCAGGCCTTGACGACTCCGTGACCGAACAGGACGTGAAGGAATCGATCGCGAGGAAGACTGGTTGCGATTTCAATGCGATCCAAGTTGGTCCGATCCGTCTTGGTCCAGGTGGCGTCCGCTCAGCGTGGGTTCGGTGCCCCGTCGGAGTTGCTAAGCAGCTGGGCACTGCAGGTCGAATTCTCGTTTGTTGGAGTTCTGCCAGGATCCAAATCTTGGAAACTCGGCCTATGAGATGCTTTAAATGTTGGGGTTTGGGACACGTTCGACAGAAGTGCACCTCAGAAATAGACTTCAGCGGTCGCTGCTTCCGCTGCAGTGAGCCAGGGCATCTGGCGTCCGTCTGCTCTGCCGAACCTCACTGTTTACTGTGTGCGGTGGCAAAGTTACCAGCTAACCATATTCCTGGCCGAAAAGATTGTAGGCCGACAAACCATAAAAGCAGGAACGGTGTGACTTCTCAGCCTTTAACCGCTTCTAGTATGACGCGATCGGAGGAGCCGTCGCAGGAAGAGATAATGATTGCGGACTAAGCATGGACCCGGTTTGTAATCATTCTCTTCTCCAGGCGAACCTAAACCACTGCGCCAATGCACAGGATTTGATCCTACAAACAATGGCGGAGCGGTCGATCGGTGCGGCCGTTGTGGCGGAGCCGTATTTTGTCCCAGCTCGCCCTAACTGGGTTGGTGACTTAGATGGCTCCGTCGCTATTATCAGCTCCACTGCACCCCTTTCTACCAGGGAAAAAAACCGAGGGTTTGTTTCGGCGGCGTGGGGAGACGTCATTCTCTTCGGAGTTTATTTCTCGCCAAACCGCAGTGTTGCGGAGTTCGAAGATTTCCTGGATCGCCTCGGAACCTCAGTTCGGCAAGCGATGCCAACTAACGTTATCGTCATGGGGGACTTTAACGCCAAATCCATCGCGTGGGGTTCTCCCGCTACGGATGTAAGAGGGGAGGCGGTCGAGGAATGGGCGGCGGCTGCGGGCCTCTGTCTTTTAAACAGGGGCTCCGTTAACACGTGCATCCGGCAGCATGGGGGGTCAATAGTTGACCTCTCCTTCGCTACTCCTGCTGTCGCAGGACGGGTTCGGGATTGGCGAGTTCTAGAGAGTGTGGAGACCCTGTCTGATCACTTGTACATCTATATGAATGTCTCCACCTCCTCGGGCCCTATAATGCCTCCTCGACCAGACACTCGACATTTTCCGCGATGGGCTGTTAAGCGTCTTGACAGGGACCTCTTAGAGGAAGCAGCCATAGTTCAAGCTTGGCTATCCTTACAGCCTCCTACGGAGACAGTCGACATCGAGGCTGAGCGTTTCCGAGACACCATAACATCTGTGTGCGATACAGCCATGCCTCGCTCAACGAGACGGCCCCCAAAGAGAGCGGTATATTGGTGGACACAAGAGATAGCAAATCTTCGTGCGGCATGTATCATTGCCCGGAGGAACTACTCGCGAGCTCGCAGGTTACGTCGCCGTAATGAAGAGTTGGAGATACTTCAGTCCCAACTGTATGAATCATACCGAAATGCTCGAAGGACTCTGCAGTTGGCGATCTGTCGCGCCAAGGAGAACTCTAGAAGCGAGGCGCTGCAAGATCTCAACCGCGATCCCTGGGGTCGACCATATCGTGCAGCGCGGAAGAAACTTCGTGCCCAAGGCCCCCCACTAACAGAGAGTCTCCAGCCTCAGTTTCTCGCCGAGGTGGTTGAAGCACTTTTCCCGGACCGTGCGGTTCACTCTCCCCCGATCATGTTCGAATCGGAGCAGAGTACGAGAGAAGAAGAGGAAACCCCTCCAATTTCTGACGCAGAAATGGGGGCGTCAATTTTGCGCGCACGGTCCAAGAAGACGGCCCCCGGACCCGACGGGGTACCTGCAAAAGTGCTAGCCCTTGCTCTGGAAGCGGCTCTGGAAGACAGGCTTAGGGAGCTGTTCAACGCCTGTCTGACAACAAAGCGGTTCCCTAAGGCATGGAAGGAAGGTCGGCTTGTGCTGCTGCAGAAGCCGGGGCGGCCCACGGACTCTCCATCGGCATATAGGCCGATTGTCTTGTTGGACGAGGCGGGAAAGATGCTAGAGAGGATTCTCGCTACCCGTCTTGTCCGACATATGGAAGCGGTCGGTCCGAACTTATCGGATGCACAGTTCGGTTTCAGGTCAGGGCGTTCTACCATTGACGCCATCTTACGTCTAAAGGCCGAAGCAAAGGATGCAGTGGCTCGCGGTGGGGTATTGTTGGCGGTGTCTCTAGACATCGCCAACGCGTTCAACACCCTGCCTTTTGGCTGTATTGATGAAGCGCTCCGATACCATCAGGTGCCTGCATATCTGAGGCAACTGATTGCAGACTACCTGCAGGGGCGTTTTGTTAGTTATGAGACTCGAAATGGTCAAGTCGCGCGTAGGTCTATCGCGTGCGGTGTTCCGCAAGGGTCGGTTTTGGGTCCACCCTTGTGGAACATAGGCTTTGACTGGGCCCTGCGCGGAGTGCTCTCTTCCGGGCAGCGCATCCTTTGCTACGCTGATGACACCCTCGTCTTGGCCCGGGGAGCCAACTTTGAAGAAGCGGCACTATCTGCCGTTGAGAGCACGTCTCTTGTTATGGGACGCATCGAAGCGTTGGGTCTCAAGGTGGCGGTGGAAAAGACTGAGGCCCTGGTATTTCATGCACCTCGACGCCGGCCTCCGGCCGGCGCGCACCTGACTATAGGTGGCGCTAGAATAGCGGTACGAACGAGCATGAAATACCTGGGCCTGGTCATAGACCGGAGGTGGAACTTCGGTGACCACTTTGTTCAACTTGCACCAAAGTTGATCAGCACTGCGTCCGCCCTTAGCTGGCTGTTGCCAAATCTGGGCGGCCCGAATGAAGTTTGCCGACGATTATACACGAGTGTAGTCCGCTCGATGGCGCTCTACGGGGCTCCGGTGTGGGCGGAGTCACTGTCTGCCCAAAATAAGGCTCTGTTGCGAAGGTCGCAGAGAGTTATGGCAGTCAGGGTCATACGTGGATACCGTACCATATCCGCGGAAGCAGCGTGCGCCCTGGCGGGCTCCCCTCCATGGGACCTAGAGGCGCAGGTACTTGCCGACGTCTACCAGCGAGGGGCAGATCTGCAGGCAGAGACTGGCAGGCGTCCGCTACCTGAAGTGGTCACGAGGTGGCGAAGAGAGGCCAAATCCCAAATTTTAGACCAGTGGAGGGTGAGGCTGGAAACGCCCAGTGCCGGTCACTGGACCGTGGGGGCGATCCAAGCCATTCTGGAAAAATGGGTATGCAGGGGACATGGGACACTGTCCTTCCGGCTTGTGCAGGTGTTGTCAGGGCATGGTTGTTTCGGCAAATACCTGCACAAAGTGGCTAGACGGGAGGCGACTCCCGTATGTCACCAGTGCGGTTGCAGCGAGGACACGGCCCTTCACACTCTTCAGTACTGCCCTGCTTGGGTAGTGCAGCGTCGTGTTCTCGCAGCAGCAATCGGGGCAGACCTCTCTTTGCCAGCCGTGGTAAAGGCCATGGTGGACAGCAAGGAGGCGTGGGAAGCTGTTACATCCTTCTGCGAGGATGTGATCTCGCAGAAGGAGGCGGCGGAGCGCGTCAGAGAGGAGGACGCCTTAGCTGTCGCGATTCGCCGCAAGAGGATGGGACGGCGGAGGAGGCGCCACGGTGACCTGATGCCACCCTAAGAGGTGCCAGCGGGCGATAGATCGGGGTGACTATCGTCGTCGCATAGCACGGCCCTCATGAGTGGTGGCGATGTTCAGGCCTGGACATCACCAAAGAGTCGGTGCCCGAAAGCGGGCTGCGTTGGACGAGTCGTGAAAGTCATGCGTAGCAGTTCTCACGGCTCATCCATGAAGGCGAGTGTAGGCTCACGGCGGTGTTTTTTAGTGGGTGCAAGCCCCACATAACCCAGCTGTCCCCCGGACGGTTCGGGTATGCGTTAGGCATTTTTCACCGCTTACAAAAAAAAAAAAAAAAAAAAAAAAAAAAAAAAAAAAAAAAAAAAAAAGGTAATTCTCTGGGACTTTGTCAAACTTTATTGTCTCAGTGCTTCTCTGGTTGTTAACCGACTTAAAAAAAAAAAGTAGGTTCTCAGTTCGACCTGTATGTATGTATGTATGTATGTATGTATGTATGTATGTATGTATGTATGTATGTTTGTCCGCGATTATCTCGCGTTTGGCTGAACGGATTTTAATGCAGTTTTCACGAAAGTGTTCATTACATTCTGGAGAAGGTTTTAGTATATAACACTAATAGATATCCCGTGACATTGCCCGCGTGGATCCGTTTTGCTTACTTGGATCGTAGATTTTCAGGGACGATTGCATGTTTGTCTGCGATTATCTCGCGTTTGGCTGAACGGATTTTGATGCAGTTTTCACGAAAGTGTTCATTACATTCTGGAGAAGGTTTAAGTATATAACACTAATAGATATCCCGTGACGTTGCCCGCGTGGATCCGTTTTGCTTACTTGGATCGTAGATTTTCAGGGACGATTGCATGTTTGTCCGCGATTATCTCGCGTTTGGCTGAACCGATTTTGATGCAGTTTTCTGAAAAGTGTTTGTTACATTCTGGGGAAGGTTTTAGTGTATAACAATAATGAATATCTCGTGAAGTTGCTCGCATAGATCCGTTTTTGTTCCTTGTTAGGATTGTGGATTTTCAAAGAAGCCGATTTTATGAAGATTTTTGTTGAATATCTCAACTAAAAAGGGGAAAATAAAAAACTTTTTTAAAAAAAGGGAACCGACTTCAAAACCAAACACAAAAAAACTATAAAATAACTTTTCTTTCGGAAGTCGGTGGCCATATCTCAATGAAATAAAAAAAAAACAAAGCCACCGACTTCCGAAAGAAAAGTTATTTTATAGTTTGTTTGTGTTTGGTTTTGAAGTCGGTTCCCTTTTTTTAAAAAAGTTTTTTGCCACTCTTGGTTCTGGCTTTCCGGAGCTGTAGAAAAATGAGGTAGGATTATCCTTAAAAAAATCCGACCGAATGATTTTTTAGGTAGTGCATGGAAAATTAATAAACACTATATTTTTACTTTTTATTTTAACAATAAATACTGAAGTTATCTATTGAAGACAGTACAATATTTCGAAACAGATTTTTACACAAGCTAGCAACATTTTGATACTGTTGTACCCCAAATGCACATGAAATGTTTGTTGTAATCTGGATTTATCAATAGAATATTTTTGTTCATGAATACTTGCCTGGTTTAAACTATAATAGGTAAAAGTTAGTGTTATGTGAAAAATGGTAATATAGGTAATAACAATAACCACTAGGTATGTCTATCAGGCCCGAAGCCACCTAACATGCCGATTCCTATCGGCTTGTCTTTCGAGATAAAGCAAATACTAGTATCTATTATTTTCATTATTCATAAACAAATTAAGAAAAAAACAATAAAAAAAAATAAATAAACGCCTACAAATTTTTTCCGCTCAATTTCAACTCACGCCAAACAGACAAAGTTTGTAAGCTGCAAGGCGAATCCGGAATTCAGTTCATAAAATTCAAAGTTTCTCTTGTAGCGATCGTGAGCTTGAGGCCACATAACACCGCTAGTTTAAGGACGCTCGGAAGCCGAATATTACCGGCTTATTATAAGGATAGAAATATGAAATGCGTACGCCAGAACGAGATGGAATGATACTGGACTTCGTAATTCGTTTAGATTGTATTATTTGGATGACAGATTCACATTAGTTTTGGTTCGCGCTTATTTTTTTTGTATTTATTGTTTTCACCTGTCCATTTGCATTTGATTTGGTATTATTGTTGAAATTTATAAGTTTTGCGTAGTTAGCGCATTAGTAACAAAGTTAGTTCAGTTCAATGGTATTGTTATTTGGTAAATGTTCAGTGTTCACCGTAATATTAGTTTCGAAGTTTTAACTAGATGGCGTTGTGCAATTACGTCACGATCCTGAATCGCGGTGTTAAGGTCTGTAGGCGATTAGTATAGGGTTTTGTGAACATCATTTTCAAGGAAGTTGTTAATAATTGATTAACTGACTACAGAAATTAAGGAGGTTACTCAATTTATTCGTCCTTAAAATACAACGTTTATTTTGTTTATTCTTTGTTCGCGGCATAACTTCATCGTTTATGAACCGATTTTGATGATTCTTTTTTTGTTGGAAAGAAGATGTTTTAATGGTGGAAACTTGATAAGGAAATCAGGGTTTGATGATAGAAGACCAGAGAAATCGAGTGAAACTTTCAAAAATCGTAGGGGCGGCTAGTATGTTTGTAAGTTTTTTCATTAAGTTTTGGTCCGGCTTCCCTTTCAAGGATATTTACCCTACGCCACTGATGTCTATTCAAGGTCTAGACTTAAATAGCACTCAACATATATGCAATGAATCTCATATGATAGCAATGTTAATAGTTATCAGTAAATCAAACAGTAATAATGTGTGGCATTGGTTCACTAATAAATTAATATCAGCAATTACTTGACTGAACATGCAACCAATTATATACAATGAAATATAAATAATAAATCACTCAGGCAAAGTACTGATAATTTTTTGTCGTTTATTATTCAATGAAGTTAAATGTTTAATATTTGTATTGATTAATATCAGGGTTTGTGTGTTGTGGTAAATTTTTACTCTGAGAAGTAACCTGTTCCCTACTGCCGTCAAACTGTTAATAAAACTCTTTTAATATCATCAAACTATCCGGTAATATTGTAAAAGACCACCAAAGAGTCATTGGTAAGCCTTTTGTTTCATTCACTATTTCTCTGTTTTGCCCTGTGGTTGTATCATTAATATTCATAGATAAAATATTAATAGTTTCCTCTTATGTCGTGGCAATGTTACGTCAGGTTTTTGTTTCTTTATTAGTCTTGGCTACATTATGGTCATCAATCGTTTTGACCGCACGGCCGGCGTAGTGGCTTCGCGGGTCGGATTCAAATATTTGTATGACTTAGCCCCTTCGTACACAATGCGACGCAAGTCTCCGATACCTTACGACTTTGGTATCCGGGTGACTACCGTAATACAAATCTATACAGGTTCATGCACGGCACGCGTCAATGGATATCAAAGTCGCAAGGTAGAGAGTTGCATCGCCTTGTGAACGAAGGGGCTTAGAAATATTGTTCCGTGTGTGACTGTTCGTTTATGTAAGGGCTGATTTTTCAATAGTCAGATAACTTTTAACTGAGGAATTAAAATAACAGTTTGACATATTTTCCATAGATAAATTACTGTAGAACCGCCATTTTTATTCCTCAGATAAAAGTTATTTGACTATTGAAAAATCAGCCCTATGTTAAATAAATGTTTGTACTAACTATACAGGAGTAATAACCAGTGTAGGGAAAAGTTTTATCAAAAGCATGTGTTTTAGTTCAGTTCTAAACGTGAGTTTATTCGCACGCCATTTATTGCGATCTTACGCAGCTTTCATCCACCTGCTTCGAGTCACATAATAATTTTATAGCTTATAATAAGGATCATGGATGTCCGCTTGTCAACCTACAATTAGTGCTTGCTGGATGTTTCAGCCTCCACTTATTTTCAAATCGCACCCATGCGAAGCCGAGGTCGCTAGTATTGATAAGGCTTACGACCGAAATCATTTATTCTATCTCAACCCAAATCCTGATCCAATATCTTTGACCCCCGCTTCTTTCCGCTTCCGCTTCTATTGGACATTTTAAGACTGATATCCTTATTCGGTCGATTGATTACAGACAAAGATCGGGATTAAGTTTGTGACCGAGATAGATTTATTAATTTATGCGTTAGACAGCAGATCCTCAGGCTATTTTTATGACTTGAATCACGTATCTACGCTACAACGATAAACAGTACGAAAAACACATGTTTACGGTTTTGCGGTCGCGTTTTTGATGCGATTCCCTGATTCAGAATCGGAAAAAAGTCCTTATTGGCTCAAACTGTAGTCGAACAATCAGGTAAACTTCAAATAATTTGATTTTTAAGTTTCCAAACAGTGTAGCTGAAAAAAATATTTTTTCACCAGCTCAATGTATCTTCATCTTCATTCTCATCGAAGAATCGTAAATCGCCGTTCCTCTCACAGCTATGGTGTCAGCAAAAACGGTGTCTTTGAATCTCGAAATACCTGAATTTCTGCTCGCCGATAATGACACATAATTGCATATACACGTCGGCTGCAAGTTGCGATGTTTACATTTTACTTCGAGTTTTTCGTGGAAAGAAAACGGTTGAGTTGATTTTTTTTAAGCAATGGTCGAAGTTCGTTGATCTCACCTGGCTCTACAATTATTCCGTCTTGGCTGCTTCAAGAATACTGTTTATAAGCTTCCTGTTTTGTCTGATCCCATTCCAATTTCTTAACGGTTGATGTACTTCCTTCCTACTCGTCTATCGACTCTCATCTCATTAATCCATGAAAATGTTGCGCAGATAACGCCAGATTACAAAAGCCCCCATTCTCCCGACAACCGTCTTGAACAGCATACGAGAACTGCAGTTCCAATAATAGCGGTCTATTCAAATCAAAGTCGTCCAGATGATTTACAAAGTCCCCTCTCAGGATGCTAATAGAATCGCGGTAGTTCTATTATTAACTCAACAATAACATCGGTACGCCTACTCTTTGTTTACTCAATGTAGGCGTCAAATCAACAGTTGACTGGACTCTACGATATGAGATTAACTCGTAATTCATTTGAGATGGCACCCACTGTAGAATCCAGTTGGTGTATCTCTTTTTATAAATCATATACAAAAATTACTTCTTTGCGTGGTGATGGATCCGAATTTCCGACCAAGACCCTCATGTAACTCCTAGATTCCATTCTCCCAAATCCTGTTGCGATTTTTAAACGCCCGGCACTCCCTGGACAGTCTTACACTACGATGACTCAAACACAGAAGTAACTTGATGGACTGGTTTTCGCTATAATCAAAGTCAAAGTTAGATCATTTCTCGAGAAAGGTTTGCAATTATAATAAATTGCCTGAGCGACACCGACCGTGGATCAAAAACCTTGACCGTGTTAACTTTTTGCTCGTTGTAAGATAGCAGATTCTTGTGGCCAATCCTTGACTATGAATTGACAATCAACCGGTTTTTGTTATTGACATGATAACTAATAATTTAGCCGAAATAGCCAGGAAGTTCTCAAAGCTGCGTGGAGATGATTTTAGACTTTGAGATGAAAAGAATAATGATTGAGTGCAAAATCTGTTCAAAACAACGTTTCATAAGCAAAACAATTTGTTCAGACGGCGGACATAAATCGAATGCCAGTCTTATGTGGCCGTTATAGCTCCACGCGACATATTCGATCTGTACCTGCAGCTACTAAACTACATGTAGCTATGCCGTGATAATTAGGCCACGTTCCCATTAGCCTGGAACGGCTGTTTAGTCGGGAAATAGCGTCGGTATATCATCGTATAGCGGCGTTTTACCGGAACGCTTTAAAGGCCGGAAGCTGCTTGCAAATGGTCATAAAAACTATTCACTTGGTTTTGGACGCTTTGCTGGTCCAGTTTTAGCGTTATTGCTGTTATTTTTGCAAATTCTATGTAAATGGATTCTGGTGTCTGTAAACTGCATGGTTTACAATAATTATAGCGAGATTTCCGGGAGGATAAGCCATCTGTCAAATCGTGTGATTTGTGATTTCATTGTTCGGTAAAAGTAACAAAAAATTGTACCAGTTTTATTAAAATTCAGTATCTAGGTTTCACAAACTGTTTGTAAACGGCGCAGTATCCAAACCATTTGAGCATTTAATCGTTTTGATGATCAAACCACTATTAATTCAAGGCGACATGAATTACGATGTAATCTTTTAACTCGTTAATACGCGATGAGCAGGATTGAGGAATCGTGTCACTTTATGTGAAGAGATTAATGGATTTAGGTGTAGGAAATTCTGCACACGTACGTTTAAGGACAATAACATAAAAGTGTACTATAAGGAGACCATGTTTCTCGGAAGGTACATTTCTTACCCGAACACGTAATGGTTTGTCAACGATTTATTGGCTGTATGGTCTTGGTTAGCAATAGGATAGTTTGGTCATTGATCGTGCGTGTCTTACGAGGTGGCTGGGAGATTAAAGGATATGCAGCACCGTCTGACTATGTATAGTGTCGTATTGAAAGGATCCCTAATAAACCTCCCCCTAGCAACGAATGCCAGACGAAAAATGGCGGTGCCAGACGGCGTGCCTATTGTTCAGAGCAGCTTTGTTTTTAATTAACGCTAGGTTCTAGTAACTGTGGCTGTGGTATTACTACCCAAATATCGAGGCTCTCTAAAAGGCATTAAAGCCTTTAACGGTGCTCTTCATGACTTTACATTCCAATTTCTAATAATGGGCCAGATAAGATCATAAAATATTTGCTTTGAACATGTTTGCCGGTACCTGTGTCACCAACCATGACATGTTCCACTCATGACTGATGGGCATAATCACAATTTTTACCAACACTATGAAGCAGTTCAATGAGTCCTTATCGTGTCGGTGATAAAGTTGAAATTTGATCAAAGTGTTGTTAAAGAGATATTTGTGTATTCAGTAATGCGTATGATAATGTAAAATGGCTCGGGTTTATCATAGGAGTAATTGTTTCCACTCTGCATCAAGGATGTTACGAAGTTGGTACAAATAGATAATGTTTGCATAGACTTGCTATATAGTTTTATCACGAGTAGAAGAGAACATTAATATTCAGAGATAGTGAAAAGTCTTTGCACTTTTTATGTCTGTCTGGGGTTGAAAGAAAAAGCCGCAAACTGGTGTATTGAATGCATGCCATTCCGCGGGAGTTTTATGAAAATGAGATGCTTGAAACTCTTGAAAGCAATATTTTAGCAGCCTGCCGGTGTTTACAAATGTTTTGACTCTTTGCTTTTTGTGTTCAGTGCTTTCGCTCATAAGTCATTCATAGAAAACTATGGATGAATAAGTACGTAAAACCAGAGGAAGTTATTTTTCTAGCGTTTATATTCGACTATCCTAAGAAAAGCCATACATAATTTTATTATTGTGTATACTATTTAGGTACTTAACATAACTGAGTTCAATGTGCTGACCAGTTATCAAAAATGTCGTAAAATTATATTTGATAATAATCACTCGAATTGAACAAAGGTGTTGTAGGTATGTCAAATACATAAGTTATCGATTTGTAATTGTGTGTTGGTTTTGAACGAAACTTTATGATCAGATATGAGCTTTTAGTATTCCAATCGTGATATGAAGGGTGTGATTATGTGAACTCGGTCACCACTTTTATGTTAATATTTGATCAATAAAATATCGGAACTAGTGTCATTTCTATTGATTGAAACTTTGTACTTTCTCCATCATCGCCTTTTCTGTCACTTCGTCACCTTTTCTTGACATATCTTCAATCACTAGATTAATCCATGTTCTTTTAACATTGGATGTAATATATTCATTGGATCTGAGCTTTTAATTTCTTGAGGTTTTAGTTAGGCCTGAGTTTCCCCAGGACGTGCTGCCTTAATTATTTTTCCTAAATCCCAATTGTCATTAAAATTAAGCCAAAGCCCTTTCGTACACTAGGCGACGCAAGTCTCCAACACCTTACGAATTTTGTATCCAGATGACTATCGCAATACAACTCGATAGAGAGTCGTACACAGGCCCGCGTCAATGGATGCCAAAGTCGTAAGGAATTTAAGGAATTGCGTCGTCTAGTGAGTGGTGTACGAAGGGGCAAACACCCATTGTGAAGTACATAGTAAGACATTTTATTTTCCCATAATATTCTCTTATGACGCGATGGCGGCTTGGGCAAAAGGAGGAGCTGCTTTCATCAGTCGATTAATCACCTAAAAAATCCACCAGTATTGTAACTACTGATGGATAATTTATTTACCGATAAATCATTGGTTAAACGTGAAAAGCTTTTGTTATTTCGATGTCTGTCGACATGGGTGGATGAAGAATGAGGAGATAAAGTAATGGTAATGCATTAAAATTAATTTGTACTTCTAATCGTTTTTACTAATGTTAAAATTATAATAATTTAATAATCCTGAAATGTCATTGATATTAAAGTCATCAAGTAATCAAGTTTTATTATTAGGTATGTAGATATAGTAGCTACACTTGTAGGCATTATGATATTTAATTTATAGTTACCCACACTCAACATAACCTTAGAAGGACTAAATAATCAAACATTACAGAGCAGGAATTGAAAAATCTGACTCGAATCTAATAAATTACGAATGGTAAATTGCATTCAGTAGCTCGGACGTGCAGACGACTTGCCCGGCCGAGAATTCAATAGTAAGGATGGGGCATCTGCATTTGAACGGGATTTTTACGACGAAAGCTTAGGAGTCGCATATATTGCATTTACGAGCCTAATAAATAGCAAGCAATGATTTGCGTTAAAAAAAAAAAACAAAACCTCAAAAACGTACTTATTGAGAACTTTCTTTATAAGAAAATCTTTTCTGAACCTGTGAATGCTTCGGAATTATTGCACCTTATAAAAGTCGAGGAGATAATTAATTAAGTTGATGAATAAATTACAATAATTGAGGAGTACCTACTAAAGCAAAAGAAGAAGAAATGTACTCGCTTCATAATCAAGTAAAAGTAGCACAACAAACTTCCAGCTAAATGTAAAAATAGACTTAAGATGTCATTATACAGGGCTCTAATCACTTTAGCACCTCCTTATGGAGGCAAAGGCCCCGATCCTCGAGGTCGAAGTTTAATTTAGGATCATAGATTGCCACGCTTCACTGCACCAACCTAATTTGCCCAGCTGGTTCAATTTGCGTGAGAATTTTACTATCTGGCAAGATATACATATAATACAGATACTTCACTCTGCTTATATTTTTCTAGATGCCATCCGCTTTAGCAAAACCGGAGTGTTTATTGTTTTTGCCTTCAGATGGCTGTAGATTTAATTATGACTCATTATTCGTTGCCAACCATTCAATTGAAGCATGTTTTTCAATTAGTGTAAGCTTTTTTTGATGACAGTTTTATTTCTTATCTTTTGCTACTTCAGTTTGTATAATGGTGACGGAGTAGAAGTTTTTGCAATTAGAGAGGTGTGAATCTTGTCTTTGGGATCGGTAAATTGGTTGGATGTGGACTCCGTTTTATGTAACTAGTTGTTGCCAGCGGCTTCGCCTGCGTATAACTCGAAAATTATACCATTGGAACGTCATACTGGGATAAACGGTATCCTATGTGTAAGGGCGGGCACATACATCAGTTTTCCTGATCAGGAATTCTGATCCGTTTTCTATCCAAACGAATACAAATGTGTGTGCATGTTTTGTGTGTGTTGTTCACATTTGATGACTTCCCGTACAGATTTCGAAAAACGGATCAGGTTTCCTGATCAGGAAAACTGCTGTATGTGGCCGCCCTTATTCAAGACTATAACTTATCTCTGAGCCGTGTTTCATCAAAATCCGTTCTGCTCTTCTGTCAAGATGGAGAAAAAACATCCATCCATCCATCCATCCAAAGTTTCATATTTATAATATTAGATTTGACTGCTTTGATTACAGTTTAAAACAGGAAACTGGATGTATAAAATAAATAACTCTGTTCGCGGTAAAGCTAATTTCGTTGGAATAATCAACACGACAATCAAATGTTAATATCTCGCGTTTGCAACGTTTGTGGCAATTCTTGGGAACGGCCACAGCGTACGCAAAAACGTGGGTTATGTTTATGTAATGTTTTATATTTTGACATGAATAAATAAATTGTCTGTGAAAAAGTAACAAACAGGAATACTGACGACGCAATCAACATTCTTACTTATTACAAAGTCATAATTTTTTTTTTGAAAAACGTTTTTTTGATAAATCATCAAATGACTCCTTGCTCTGAATGGCTCAAAACTACTCTATTTTTTCAATTGCCTTTTACGTTCCATGACTTGAATCGACAGGAAGTTCACGAGGGATAATATCTTTCACAATAATTTTAACAGTGCCGCGGCCAACAGCTATTCAGCAATAATAAATAATATTATTATAATACTATCCTTATCAAGCAGCACTAATAACATCCAGTAATCCATCAGTGTTCAAAACGCAACACACACTTTAATGATTAAGGTTTATGCCAATTTTGTCCAGAATTTTTTTACGACACATTTATGTACTGTGTCGTTGACTCTTGTCGTCTTTCGTCGCTTCATATTTGTTGTATAACTAAATTCTGACAATCTGTGACGGCACGAGGTGCTAAGCCAACAGACCAGAACAGTCGCTTTGGTAACTTTTTGTTTATCCTAAAATAGTTGCCTTGTTTATTTCAGTTGCCTCAGTTAAGCCTCAGTTACCTTTAGTACGTCTCTGTTACTTCGATAGGAGACCATCACTGACTATTAGACTAAACTGCCTGCGGGTCTATAACTGCTACTTAGCAATATTCTTTATAACAGAAGTATTTAAGCCAATGACAATGGCTGGAAATTGACGAAGTAAATCATCAAAAATATGCAATATTGGCTATAATATGCAAATGGCCTCTTCAGACCCTCTGTGCTGATCGTTGGCCACAAGCGGGACTGTTGAACAAGGGGTCCTGTGTGCAATGCCCAGGTTGGGCTGTTATGCCATATGCTCGCCCTCTATAACATGAGACTTTGACGATGTCCTCTTTGGTAGTGACAATCATTACCTTAGGTGGTTCCTTTCCTCTACTATTAGGTAGCTTACTATACTATTAGGTACGCTCTTGTCTAAACCTTCGGGGATTACAGACACTTCTGTAATCCCTGAATCACTATGTTATGTTTTCTCTTCCTAACCAACCATAGAGTATAAACCTTCGTACTCCTTGTTCCAGGCTCTCATGATGCACCAGCACTGACACCCGCCGCAAGGATGCCGCCGCGACAATGAAGCACTACTCGAGCGGCCCTGTGTCAGTCAATGACTATTTTATGATGTACCTGGCCAAATGGAAGCGCGCCGCTGTTGTTTTGCTGTTCATTTGGGTCGTTGTTACTTACCTTGTTATATCGCCGCTCAGGTAAGACCAGGACTAACCATTATTTTTTTTTTTTAATATGGAAAATATCGTGATGAAACCTGGACTAATATACAGCGTGAAATTCTAATGGTTGTTCTACCGAAGCGAAATGAGTTTGTATCGGTAATACAATCGATTCATATTTATAAAAAAAATTAGACTCAATAAATGGCAGATTTACAATTGTGATAAACAAAACTCGAAAGTGACTTGAACCAACAGTAGGGCATCGCGCGATATGATACGCGGAACGCGAGCGGGCGCGTGGTTGGCCCGGTCGTTGCACTTTTAAATCAGCTGATCATACGCCTGAGTCCTGACTTAATCAAACACAAAACCCAATAAGTTATTCCAATTTTCCCTTCATACTTTTACGGATTTAGGACCGTCATAAATAATTATCTTTAAAAAAGTCTGATTTAGGGCGACTTTCACCAAAAGTTAAACATGTTTAAAATTTTATTTAGTGTCAAAATTCTATTGAATTTTGACACTAAATAAAATTTGAATTAAATTAACGTGAAAGTCGCCCTTAGATAATTAAGTATTTGAGGCGTATTAAAAAAATGGAATCAACTTAATATTTACAATGATTTTGATTACCTAACCTACTTTTAAATGTTTATTTACGAGGTACGAGTGAGTAGGTACTTACATTTCCCGGTAGCGGAGTTATTGTTCGAAATGCAAACCACTATTTTCAATGCACAAACGAGCACGTTTTAACTGGTTGTCTTTCAGTTTGATAAGAGTGTCTCTATCACGTCTCACGATATTGAAAGCGTCCACTATCGCACATAACAACACGTCACGAGTTTGATTTATACCTCACAATACACCAGGCGTTTGAGCTCAGACCACAAATAGAGGTCAAAAGTCACAAAAATTGTAATGACGATTCAGTTTTGAAAAGATGTCGATAACGTATTACACTTATGACGTTCGCGGAAGGACTAAACTAAACGTAAACGCAGAGGCGCGGGCGCGGGTGAGGGAGGCCGCGGCCTCCCCTCACCGCCGCGTTCGTGCAGGCTCGAGAGAGCTTATTTTGCTCTGAACATTTATTTTATTATTCACTCTAGTCTTGGGCATTCTAGTTCACTACCGAGAGCGCTCAATTTAGTTCTCCGCTCTTCAACGAACTAGTTCGTTCTTCTAGTTCGTTAGTTCCTAGCTCGTAATAGAGACCGACCGATCAAGAGCGATCAAATCGTTCGCTCGCAAAGAGATTTCAGATTTAGTTTGTCTTTGTTCGCTCTTTAAATACGGTTCCTGCTGTATGCGACAATTTGTGTAAAGTGTACGAAACAGGATGCGCGCATGATCGGTGAGCGAACGGGAGTATTATAGTGTAGTGCTGTCCCGCTCCCGTGCAACGATCTTAGTTGAGTCGATCTCTTACATTCTGTCCGAACTACTGAACTACGGAGCGGAAAATGTGGGAGCTAGCTCACTAGTTCATCTGTGGGAGCAGTTCTTTCGAACTAGTTCGTTCGCGAACTACACAAGACTAATTCACTCTTCTTTTGTAGTTTGCCGCGTCGTGAGTTTCGTGAAGGTACCTACCTACGTCATACTGACTACTATCGATTCTCGCTCTTTCGAGTTTATGAATACTTTTTTAAAGATTTGAAAAAAAAAAGAACTTTTTTTTTAAAGTTTAACTTTGTGTTTCGATAGTACTACTGATGGGTAATCGTCCTGCCGCGGGAGAACAACCATGAAAATTTCACCCTGTATATACTGGAGGAGTTCTAATTAACTCTGAAGCCGGAGGGCGACCAAATCTTCACACGAAACGAAAGATTACTGAGGAGTGTGGAGTTTTTAGCCAATTCTTCTCCACATGAACATACCCTTGCGAACGGGTGTAGAATCATCCCATTCTACTTCCTATTAATTTTAGTATTCGATGTTCAAAAGTGCTTCTTCGATGGCCTAATTAAAATTAAAGATTTGAATTTTGACTTGGAGTGTGCCGTGTGGACGTAGTATACATAGATATTTTTGTAAGTTATCGAATCCACAACAGGAAATTTAGCTTATCAATATATAATTAGTTTATCAAATATGAGCTAAAGTTTCCCCAGTTTCTTTTCCGTATCGGATTCGGATTTCCCCATGTTGGCCAACATAAAAGAATGACTATAGTGAGAGTCTAAGAAGTCTTTACGAAAACGCGACGCAGGCCTTATTGCGTATAAGTATATTTCAAAAAATCTATAGTAAGACTGAAATTCTGCCTTATGACGTAGGACATGCACTCAGGAGTTTTCAGATAAGAGGACTCATCAATCAGATCCGAATGGGGAAGGCCGGTCAAAGCTAATTGTAGATGGCGCGACCATAGCTAAGTCCTAATCCGACCAATGAGGTAGTACTATTTTGAAGTACCTATAAGATTTGAACCAATGACGATGCTTGAAACAAGCTATACTAGCGCCATTCGTTTCCCAGTTGCCATCCCCATTGTAGATCTTTCTTTTTCGGGTGAGGATGTGGCCCCCAGTATATTAATAGCCGCCTCTGGGAAAAAGCAAAGGCTTCTGACGTTGCATTAGCCTTAGGCCAGGTTCACACGCCGACTATTTTCCCGTATACCGTATAAACGATTTTATCGAATAGAGTAGTGACATAGTGGTATATGAAAACTTAAAAATCGTTTACACGGCGTTCATACGGGAAAATCCCGTGTTCGAGAAATATATTTTACCGTATACCGTACGAAGTTGTCACTGGAACGCCGCGTCTCGAAACGATTTTATCGAATACGACACGCAGTGGCGCTTATGTTCATGTTGTCTCGTTCACACGACTCGCCCATTCGAGAATCGCACGCACTCGCATGCGTGGCCCGAAAAAATCGAATCGAATGGTTGCCGTGTGAACGACTGCATCGTATACGGTAAAACCGTATACGTGAAAAAATCGAATCGAATGGTCGCCGTGTGAACCTGGCCATAGCCTTAGTAGATTGCATAAATCCAGGCTTCCTTGTCACGATGTTTTCTTTCACTGACGTTAGTTAATAGAATAGAAAACCAGATTATGCATACCATACAAATAACAGGTATTACAATGTGGAACTTATATAAATAGGGTGACACAATAGGCTGTGTTATCACTAATAGCGATGTTTTCAAGACAACATTTGGATAGAAATCGTGGGTAAAAATATTTTTCTATCGCCACCTTCCACCGCGCCCCGCGCCATCCTTAATTTTGTCCATTTTTTTTTCTGTTTTTTCCTATACAATGAAAATAATGATCCTTACAAGAATCAGTGTCTAACAAAAGGCATTAAAAAAAAACTTAAAATTGTCATGAACAATTATTTTTTCGTTTTTTAAATTGTCATTAAAAGTGGCTGTCTTTACCGAACATTAGCCACTTATAATTAGGAAGTTAGGATGTATTAATTTTTGATACATTCCAATTTGCTGAAGTTATTTTTTTCTGTATTACAGCATCAAGGAGGGGTAAGCTAATGTCTAATAACGTGTAACACTCGTGTGATTTTTGCCGTTTTGTTATTTTGTATATGTATAACTTTTTCGCTTTAAGTACTTGTTTCCTGTGCTGTCCGTTTGTGTGCAACTAATCTTATCATGAGCAGTACTGTTCTCTAAGGCAGCCTTATGTGCAGCGCTGCCCCAGCGTTGAAACTATGATTTAGTATTCACTAAGCTTTTGACAGCGACGTGGCATGACATTATCTCAGGCCTGTCTCGACGGCAAGATCGTCGTAGCGTACAGCCTAGAAATTGTATCATAGCGAATAGCATAGCTCCTCAGATGTAAACATAATGCAAAGCAGTAAGAAAGAAAGAGAAAATAAGATAAATAATGTATTAAAATGGCACATGTGTACACACTCACACAGTCCTTACATGTTTTACACATTTCCATGACTTAAGCTACAATTGTAATAAAGTAATTTCAAGCTAAGTATAAATTCAGCTATGTGTTAAACTATAATCACTTTGTACAGTGGCTATACATCAAGGGTAGTGTTGTTAAACTGGGGGTCTAAGGGCGGCCATACATGTACTGCTTGAAGCAGTTTGTATCAACTGCTAGACCAGTCGAAGGTTGGTGCAGTCAAACAGCGAGCAGGCATACACGGACTGCTCGAGAATTCAATTCAGAATATAAATATGAATTGCGTTAAAATTATTCTTTATTTTTAAACATTCCATTTTTGAATTTTGTTTTAAATATAATATGATTGTAAGTGGCCTTTTTTAAACCCCTTGTATGTTTTAGTTTTCTTTATGTTTTTGTTTTTATAATTGTTCAGAAAAACTTTGATGCTCACAGGATTGTTTTTTCAGATGCAATGGGAACCAAGATGAGGTGTTAGAATTCCAGGAGAGGTTAAAAAGAGTTTCTTCACAATTGGAGACCTTGAGGCAACAGCACAGTAATCTAATATCACAGATTAGAAAGTCTTCAGGGTAAGTCAACAGGAAGTGGTCTTATTTTTCCTAGTGTGTCTATGGCAATCTCAACTGAGTTTGCCAACAACTAGGCTATGAATTTCCTTTATTGGAGTGTAAAAATCAAATGAGTCCTCCCGCCTTGGGACTGTAGAAAGGGACTGTCAGACTCTATCAGGCCTGTAATAAAAAATCGAGACAGGGCATTAAGTTCCCAATCGTTTGTAGAAATGTAAAAACAAAATACTTTAAAATTTTCCATTTCTGGTGACTTTTTTTTCTCCGTGTACTGCTCGACCTTAGTGAAGAAACTCGCTGTCAGAAATATTCGTCTCTTTAATCATTCTCGAGTATTGTATTTTTATTTACCAGAGGATTACTGTGCCGCCCTGTGCCATACAATAATATAATACTCCATAAACATGCCACTCTAAAATCGACCTATTTACCTGATGACGGTAAATATTAACGCTTCAGTTGACAGCTTGTTAACGAAGTTAAATAGGGCGTCAAAACGAATCTCATTAAGATGTGTAGTGATGGTAGGTGGTAGCATTTTGTACATCCTCATTAGAGAGACTTCGCTTTGAAAGTATCTGATGAAAGCGTTTACAAACCCTGCTTTTGATATTTTTTAAGTAATAGAGGGAAATAAAATAGTTTTAATTTAAAATAATTACGTTTTGTTATATTGTTAAATAACTTCGAAGTTAAAATGTTATGAGATAGACAGGGTTCATGCCGACGCGTCTGCAACTTGTTTTGAAGGGGGGTTTAATTAGACTATAAACCACATTACACATATTACCTATTATAAAAAAATGATGTCTTCTATTTTTATCGTAGCAAATTGGGTGATTATATTATATAAACTGATAAGATACATTATCGGGTGATTATATAATATATCACCTTAGCGTAGAAAATCATCTCTTCGGACCGCGCCTGACTTCATGCGCATTTCGACAGTTATGTTTGAGACCCATATCATCTCCATCAATATCATTAGCCGGAAAACGTCCACTATTGAACACAGGCCTCCCCCTAAGACCGTCACGTTGAACGAGAACTATTGCCATAAACTGGGCAATAATGCAAACCAAGCTGCAACTACAAAAACCTTGATGGAAAAATCCAAGTTAATAATGATTTTCTCGACCTAGAAATCGAACTAAATACCGAATGGCCAGCAGCACCTATCGACTAATTTGTGAATATTTTATTTTAGCGTATCTACAGCGTGGTTATTTATGACTCCACCACCTGTTAAAAGGTTAATGATGTTATTATTATCCCCATTTAACAAAATCATCAATTCATTACTAAAAAAGTAGTTGACGTTGTTTCACTAATGCTGATGATTTTAATAAACCTGCCCGCTAGACAATTACCGCAAGTACTCTCTTTGATTTTCAACTTTATTCTTTACAGTATAAAGTTGAAAATGTATTATAGACTACAGAACGTACGAAGGAAAACGCTCTGTAACCTGTTATAGATTTTCACTGCTAGAATCTAGCGTATAAAGTTGAAAATGTAATTAAAGAAATAGCTCTGTGTGTTTTCATTTAGCTTGCCGCTGGTCTGTCTGGCAGATATTTAGATTCATATTTCCTGTATCTGGTGGATAGTACCTCATTGTAACAAATTAATTGCTAAAATAGTGTTTCTTCCGGTTTCATTAACTTCAAAAGAAGAAAACTTACCGGGCAGAATATTTGATTTTAATAGATTTCCATTTCTTTTTTTTCACGGATAGAGCCCAGCGTCTGTTGTGGGCGTTCTTTAAGCGTAATACTATAAACATGAAACCACATCGGTAGTGTAGAAATTGTAGAATACGTTTCCTATATCGTAATAAAAATACTTACCTATTCGGAGTGTTCACCTGTATTCTTTTCAAAAATAAGAAAATAGGTTTTTAGTTATCAATTTGGGGAAGTATGTAGTGGAATAAATAGCTATTGCAGTAGTAAAAGTAGATTTTTTTACAGCGGTTGGTAAAGGAATTACTTTTTAATAAATAGCGTAATTTAAAAAGAAAACAAAGGTTATCAGATTTCCTTTTTTTTTGGTCGGATTGAGTCAATAAGAGTCAATCAGAGTGGGAAAACTTGCTTATTTAATAACTAGTAAGTTTTCCACACTGATTGGAGGGGAAATGACTGTCTAAAAAACACTCTGTTCCTTCTCAAGTAATCTTCAAGGTCTTAAGACATTCTCGTGACATCAGGGTTTGGCCGTATCGGGCTCTGTCAGTTTGATGGCAGCTCCTTTAGACGCGCATGAAACACGACGTGCTGTTGACTGCTGCCAGGTCCGTGGACGGCGAGCTATCCATTACTCTGTCCGGAAGCCCAGCCTTACGGGGTGGCCGGAGTTCAGCTCGCGATCTCCGACTCGACGCCCTGATTTCCTACCCACGTTATAGTTTGACTGATATTTTATCATTATGATTTTGTTAATAAACTACATAACGTCTTGCTTCCCATTTCTTTTAACTGAATAAACAAGAGTTAAACTAAATGCTTTCCAAAATTGTGGTGTATATCTTCGAAAGTTATCAAGAAACGCATTTGAAGACTTGAGTACTACGCCTCAAGTCATTAAATGCGTTTAACACTAAAACAATAATATTCTATGTTTGTCATCTTCAAACTATTGCCAGAACGATGTTTTTATTACGTTTCACGCTAAATGCGTTAAATGTATTGATATGGGCCTAAGGCCGCGTTTCCATTATACAAGTTACTTGTATACAACTTAAACAAACTTGCATACAAGTAACAAGTAGTTTGAATCTTGCACATTTTGTTTTTCCAATTCAAGAGGCTTGTAAACAAACGTGACGTCATACTTGTAAGCAAGACTTTTCTAATGGAAACACGCCTTCAAAAGTCGCTAGATGAGCTATGATTTTGAAGTGACTTAAGTTAAATTTTCTTCCTCATATCAATCTTTTGAAATACTAACTCTTTCTTATTCTTCCAGCCTCAATGTCAACCTTAAGGACATAGACACAGGGTCCCTGTTCCTAGACGGGGGACAGGGACCGACAGAAGACTACGAGAATCTCAGAAGGAGGATATACTCCAATACTAAGGAGCTATGGTATTATGTAAACCATGAGCTGACTAAAGTGATACAGAACGATAACAAGGCTGAAAAGGTGCAGACGATTTTGAATGAAATTGGAGAGAGAAAAAGGTTGGTATTTCTTTAAATTTATTACTGGCTTTGACTTGCCTCGGTTGCGAACCCCGACAGCAACTAAACATATCAGCGGGGCTATTGCGTATCTCGGTGTCTATGTGGTGATCATCAAATAGCTGTCAAAAGGTTAATTTTCGTATTGGCTTTTGCATTTGCAATGAAACTGGTAATGTAAATGTTCCCTAAAATCAACTAGTCTAACGCTCTTGAGGGCACTCCACTCCTCAACTTAGCCTTATAACAGGTATGAAGCCATCCAAGTTCAGTGGACAACTGCTGGTCAGTGACTATCAAGTTAGCCAATAGCCCTGCTGGTACACTTTCAGTTATTGCTTGCGAAGGTTCCGCAACCTGCATAGAAAAACGTACCATTAATTAAATAAATCATTTTTTAACTAATCCATCCTAGAAGCTAAAACATAATATTTGTTAATAAACTCAATTTAAAGTTTAAACGTTGTAGGTAAACATTTTTTTACCATTGTAGGTACAGGAAAATCATACGACATAATATTTATTTAATGTTGTCTCGTACTGCAATTCAAGCTTGAAAGTACTTAAAATATGGCTCTACAAACAAATAATGTTTTCATGCAAAATCATCATAATAATTATGTCAATGTCAGTTGTTATTATTGTAAACCTTTAAAAGTCTAGCTCGTGTTACGATTATACAAAAGTTCCAAGGGAGCAGTCCAACAAACTAGAGGCCAGTTTTGGGCAAACCCACAAGGCAAGCAAACTTCTAGAACCCCAAAATTATAAAATCTCAAAATAATGACACGTCATGTATGTGTTTATTGCTCTCTCACTTTGAAATGGCCGTAAACATTTGGACCAAATTTAGTAAATAGATAGATTATGATCTGGTATCACGCATAGGCTACATAAAATAGAAATTAACTCGAGCAAAGTCGCGGCTAAAACCAAGTAGCTGTGCCGTTATATGTATATTTGATATGGTTTTTGCCAAGATGAACAAGTGACTTTAAATAGTGGGCTTGTCAAAACCGGTTCCTGTTCTCGAATTTAAAGTGTGGAGGCATCTCTAAGGAGGTTATAGGGTCTAACTAAAGAATTGCGGATTTTTGTATGTAACGGAATTTAATCTATACTAATATTATAAAGCTGAAGAGTTTGTTTGTTTGTTTGTTTGTTTGTTTGTTTGTTTGAACACGCTAATCTCAGGAACGACTGGTTGGAATAGAAAAAATCTTTTTGTGTTGGATAGTCCATTTATCGAGGAAGGCTATAGGCTATATAACATCACGCTATCACCAAAAGGAGCGGAGCAGCAATGAGAAATGTTTCAAAATCGGGAAAATGTATTCCTTTTCGAGAGCTTTCGTTGCGTGCGCTGCGTAAACGGTTAAAGATACGCAAAAATTATGTACTACGGAATTATTCCTCATAGAAAGTTCTAAAATAAAGTCCGCGAGAGCATATATCTATCTTTTAAGATTAAGACACTATAACCTTTTTTATGGAAATCAAATTTGTTTTAAAGTAATGCATTATTTGCGAAGATATTTTCATTAATATGATATTAATCCTTATCAAAATAAATATGTTAATCATCACAAGCATTTAATTTTGAACAAAATTGCCCTTGACATGGTTTGATTTCAATGAATATCTTAGGAGATATCATAGTTTCAAAATAATGTCACAACAAAATTATTACAGCCTGGGCAATACTGAGCATATCATAATTGCGCGTGAGGGAAAGTGCACCCTCTACCTCTCACCCGAGCCACCGCTGAAGACGCCCAGGGCGTCGGAAATAGTGGGTCATATTCCAGCCGCTTACGCACGGGGAGTAATGGGTAGCTTGCCGTCCGACGGCATGTATTTGTAAAGAAGCACTGGTCAATCCCCGCTGCATAGACAAGTCGAGGCGCGGTGGGAAGAGCTCCGGCGCCATCTCAGAGGGCGGTATGGATCCTGTATCGAATGGGGAAGGAAGAAACGCCTGGGTGTCACCACTGCGAGGATCGCCCGGAGGACACGGTAGAACATACGGTGCAGGACTGCCCCGCTTGGGCAGAGCACCGCCGTGTCCTCACTGGTCAAGGCCATGCTGCGGGGCGAGACGGAATGGGAAGCGGTCGCCTCCTTCTGCGAAGCAGTAATGCTAGCAAAGGAGGAGGCGGAACGCGTGAGGGAGAGGACAGCGTCCACCTCACGACGCAGCCGCCGCGAGAGACGCCCACGGCAACGGCCGTCGCAAGACGATCTCCGGCCACAGTAGGCGCGGGCATGCGGGCGGCGAGTAATGGGTGACTCGCCGTCCGATCATGGACCATGCCCGGGTCGACGGCGCGTTGTGTTCCACGCGCGCCTCAAAGAGCTGTCAGCAATCTGATGGGGCCCCCTAAGAGGGCCAGAGCCTGCCGGGGTCGCGGGACTGTCTCACTCGGTAACCGTGACCCTGGTTCATAAAGGGCTATTGAAGGAACACCCCGGCAGGCGGCGGGGTCGCGGGACTGTCTCACTCGGTAACCGTGACCCTGGTTCATAAAGGGCTATTGAAGGAACACCGTGGATTTTAGTCAGTACAAGTCTGACAGTCCCTCCTGTCCCGCCCTGGGCGAGAGGAATCATTTGATGATTTTGCCACGATAAAAAAAAAGAGGGTGGTATGGACGGAGCGACTATCGAAACCGAGGTTCGGGCACGCCTCAATCGCGGCGGTAAGACCTCTCTTAGGATTTCATTAATATGATATTAATCCTTATCAAAATAAATACGTTAATCATCACAAGCATTTAATTTTGAACAAAATTGCCTTTGACATCGTTTGATTTCAATGAATATCTTAGGAGATATCATAGTTTCAAAATAATGCCACAACAAAATAAGTACTGCCTGGGCAATACTGGGCATGTCATAATTGCGCGTGAGGGAAAGGGCACCCTCTACCTCTCACCCCAGCCACCGCTGAAGACACCCAAGGCGTCGGAAATAGCGGGTCATATTCCAGCCGTTTACGGACGGGGAGTAATGGGTAGTTTGCCGTCCGACAGCACGTATTTATAAAGAAGCACTGGCCAATCCCCGCTGCATCGACAAGTCGAGGCGCGGCGGAAAGAGCTCCGGCGCCACCTCAGGGCGGTATGGAGGGAGCGACTATCGAAACCGAGGTTCGGGCATGCCTCAATCGCGGCGGTAAGACCTCTCTTTGAGGAGTGGCTGGATAGGTGTCACGGCTTCCTGACCAACCACCTGACGCAGGTCCTCACTGGACACGGAAGTTTTGGAAGGTACCTTTGTCGGGGAAGGAAGAAACGCTTGGATGTCACCACTACGAGGTTATGGGGGGGGATGGGGGTCTAAGGTAGAGCATACGGTGCAGAATTGCCCCGCTTGGGCAGAGCATCGCACATGTCTTCACAACGGCAACGGTGATAAGCGGCGACCTCTCGCGCTCGGCATTGGTTGACGCCATGCTGCAGGGTAAAATAGAGTGGTAACCGGTCGCCTCCTTCTGCGAAGCAGTCATGCCAGCGAGGGAGGAGGCGGGACGCGTGAGGAAGAGGACAGCGTCTACCTCACGACCCAGCCGCAGTGGTAGACACCCACGGTGACGGACGTCGTAAGACTATCTCTGGCCAACAGGCGTGGGCATTCGGGCGGCGAGTAATCGGGCGACTTACTGTTCGATCATGGACTATGCCCGGGTCGACGTCCCGTTGTGTTCCACGAGCGCCTTAAAGAGTGTCAGCACAATGACGGAGCCCCCCTTAGAGGGCCAAAGCCAGTCGGGGTCGTGGGACTTACGAGCTACCGTGACCCCGGAACGTAAAGGGCTATTGAAGGACGCCGTGGATTTTAGTCAGTCCCTCTTGCCCTGCCTTGGGTGAGAAGACTAATTTGACGATTTTATGACGCTAAAAAAAGCATAAAGAAAATGATTTATATCGGTATCCTTCAACAGCGCTTCGCACTAAACAATATCTACATTGTTAAGTTCCGGCATCCACGCGAACGAAGTCGCGGGCACAGCTAGTTGGATAATATGACTGTGGTATTATTCATTTGATTCAATGTTTCAACAAACCAACAGTTTTATTTAGATTATGGAATGCAATAAAGTATTGAGTATTTTGGTAGTAGGAAGTAATAATTCTAAACTTTCTTTATTCATAGTAAAATTATGTCCAGTGTCAGTGTGAGTAGTAAAAATATAACTAATCCTATTTAGGACCTTTTTTGGGGGTAGAGAATCAAGATTATGAGTTCTTCTGCCCCAAAGCAAAGGGCACCTGAACGAAAACGGTAGATTTTTTGTCAGTAAGTGTGACAGTTATTTCCTTTCCACTCAGGTGGGAGAACTCCTTTAGTTTTACCATCCAATGATAAAAAGATAGATAAATAGAACATGCGTGAGAGGCCCTTTTTCAGCAGGGGGATGATGCTGGCTAGCAGTATCAGTATTCTACATACTTACATTCTACCTTATAAGTTTGAATAACATAACAAGAAAACATTTCGCAAAAGGTGACACATTGAGCTTATCGGTAAACACAATCCTGGGCTGGATTAGAGGGTAGACAAAGAACCTTTCTTTATTATTTACTAGCTGTGCCCGCGACTTCGTTCGCGTGGATGTCGGAATTTAACAATGTATTTTTTAGTGCGAAGCGCTTAATTCTCGCCACGTATTTTATAAATCATATCGTTTTCATAATTATAATCCCTGTATTTAGAATTTATTTTTCAAGAATATTTGAGGTGATTATAATAAACGCCCTCTGTCGTTCAGATTCAGAAGAATTGCTACTGGATTAGAGCACCCATTCTATTTCATTCCATCCCACTCCATCCCCCTCCATCCCACTCCATCCTACTCCATCCGACTCCATCCCTTTCCATCCCACTCAGTCCCACTCCATCCCACTCCATCCCACTCCAGCCCATTTCATCCTACTCCATCCCACTACATCTCACTCCATCCCACTCCATCCCACTGCATCCCACTCAGTCTCACTCCAAACCACTCCATCCCACTCCAACCCACTCCAACCCTCTCCATCCCACTCCAACCCACTCCATCCCACTCAATCCCACTCCATCCCACTCCATCCCCCTCCAGCCCATTTCATCCTACTCCATCCCACTCCATCCTAATCCATCCCACTCCATCCCACTGCATCCCACTCCATCTCACTCCATCCCACTCCATCCCACTCCAACCCACCCCATCCCACTCCAACCCACTCCATCCCACTACATCCCACTCTATCCTAATCCATCCCACTCCATCCCACTCCATCCGATTCCATCCCACTCCATCCCACTCCATCCCACTCCATCCCACTCCATCCCACTCCATCCCACTCCATCCCACTCCATCCCACTCCATCCCACTCCATCCCACTCCATCCCACTCCATCTCACTACATCGCACTCCATTCTAATCCATCCCACTCCATCCCACTCCATCCGATTCTATCCCACTCCATCCCACTCCCTCCCACTCCATCCCACTCCATCCTACTCCATCCCACTCATTCGCATTCTAGTGTGAGTCTAATAAAAACCTTCTTTCTTTCCATTCCATCCCAAACTATCCCATTCTATTCCATTACACTCTACTCTACTCTACTCTACTCTACTCTACTCCACTCCACTCCAAACCACTCCACTCCAGTCCACACCATATTTGAATAGGTATGTAGTTTTTCTATTCCAAGCTAGATCGCGCTACTAAACTGCGCGTCTCGGTGTAAACTGACCGTAATTTTACTTCTGGGTCTGGAACACTTTAAATTCAAAATAAATATCTTTTGATAGTCTTAACCGATTGCAATGAAACAAAAACTAAATTAGTCCTCAAGTTACGCTCGATCGTTGTGTATATAGGTTATCTACATTGCCTTCGTACATTTTACGTGATGGAGCCACAAATAAACAGACAAACCGACAAACCGACAAACCGACAAACAGACAAACAGACAAAAATTCTAAAAATGCTGGAAATGGGTTCTGTTGGTTGTCCTTCAACACCCTAGCTATTTTTTTTGGATTTTATTTTGATGTACAAAAACGATTTTTCTACAGTTTTATTATATGTATAGATTGATAACTACAAAAATAAAGAAAGTTTTTCTGAAGCAAATTGTCCTTTTCTTCTTATTAATGACGGTAATTTAGAATCAATTACTGTATCGATTACCAAGGAGTCTCGCCGTACTCCGCTCCGGTTGGTACTTATATTTTTTGGGCTGAATTAATTTCGGGAATTTATTATATATTGGAGGTTTGAGGAGTTATTTTTAATAGATTATATCAAATACTAACTGTTATCAGCGGCTTCGCTCGCGTATAACTTGAAAATTATCCCACGGGGACGTAACACCGGGTATTTTTAATGTAGCTCTTTAAAGTGATCGAAATCGGGTGAATAGAACATTACTTTAACTTAAACTTTACTAGAAAGACAAAGACTAGGCTTTTTCTAAATCAATAGCCTATCGACCTATTGTATAAACCTTATCTGTCAACCTATTACAAGTGCACATGTTGACGTGTCCAGATTTAATCAGCACTTACTCATTTATTCATGGGTAACGAAGTACTTCATTTACCTTGGTTGGTTACATACTAGCGGATTGCCCCGCCTTTACTCGTATTCTTTTTGACTCACCCGGTGTATTTTCCTCGTACTCATAATACAGAATACAAAAAAAAAACTTACTTTGTAACTGAATTTGATAGAAAAAAATGTGTATTGAGGCTGCCACTTGCTATCACCTAAAAGTTTTGTAGACCAAAACTACTTTAACTGCTATTCCTAAAAAAGTTGATTCGGCACGTTTACCTTCATTAAAGAATTCATCCCTAACAGCATCTAAGAAGGTGCACTGGAAATGACTCAATTGTGTATTTTAATATATTATCTAGTCTACGCTAAGCTAAGCAACGGCCTCCCTCAAGTTTTTCCAAGAGGCCAATGACACATAGAGGAGAATAATTTTAATACTGCAAAGACAAGACAAGTCCGCTTTAATTTAGAGACACTCATTAAATATTAAACGGTCATAATTTCTTGACAGCTTCGCTACACAAACAATACAAAACATGCGCGAGTGTGCTTGTTTAAAATAACCTTGATGGCGCATGAATCATTGATTTGTTTATACAAATTATACGATTATGTCCAGTTACGAGCGAATCAAAACGACATTTTAGTCGCCGACGCGCGGCTTACTTCAAATTTTGCACTTCATGACGAGCGCTACCTTTTCAATGTAGGTTGAACTAGCATCGGGTTGACTTTGCGTACTATGGGGGGTCAGGTTATACTGGAAAAGATGTATTGGTTGATTGTTGTTGTATTAATAATAAAAGTATGGAAAACTAGTCAACTTATAATGATGTTAATGTGCCTTTGGCAAAGATTCTTGGGGCTCGAAAACGCCACTTTGGCGATGTGGCTAATAGAATTGCGATAAAATTATGGATTATCAATTTATCTACTCTATTGTTTAAGCAATAGAATAGAATATTATTCTGTGTTTGATGCCTCTGGATTTAGGTTAACCTCTTCCTTGTTTCCACTCATTACCATATCTTAGCCAGTACATTATAACACTATCAACTTCCCTCTATTGTATTCTAATGTTTGGACTTCCTTATACCATGTGATCTCCACTTTCACTTTTACATGTGAGATGATACTCAGCGGTGAGCCAGGGTATTTTTTCTTGTGACGTTAAAGTCATTTTGATTATGGCTATCCCAGTCAAAGGGATAAACGAGCAAAATCGCTGGCAACGGCTAGTCGTCAACACATTTGAGGACAGAACGAAGATACGAGTTGTTACTCGTGCCTGTTCTACATTATGTATATGATAAAAAGTCTTTGCCCTTGTGGCAATGGTGTTACTGTGTAAAAACGTAGTTAGGGCTCCAGAGTTTCCAATCTCCTCATTGTGAGGCCTCCTCATTGGTGTGCCAACTGTATTTAGGAGTGTGGTCTCCTGAATTAAATCCTAATCTATAGTAACATTTTACAGCTGAAGAGTTTTTTTGGTTGAACGTGCTAATTTCAGGAAGAAATGGTTCGAATTGAAAAAATATTTTTTGCTTGATAGTCCATTTATCGAGGAAGGCTATAGGCTATATAACATCACGCTACGACCAATAGGAGCAGAGCAGCGGGACAAACCGCGGGGAACAGCTAGTTATCAGATAATTATAAAAGAGTATTGTTTGGGTTTTCCTGTCAATAATAACCAGAGGACGGAATTAGGTAGAGTTATTTTAGTACTTGCATTGAAATGTTGATATTAATATGGATTTGCCCGAGATTTCCAATAGACAATCTCGTGTTGAAAACAGTATTACAAATGTATAATAATAATAAAAACATCAGAGATAGATTAGACAAATAAATTGTGTAAAAGTAATTTAACATTTTATTTATCTGCTCTTTAAAAGTAATTCCGGGATTTGGGGCATATCCACTTTATTCTTTCGCTGTATGAAAACAGTGTAAGTACATGAATAACTACCTAATTCCGACCTATGATAATAACACATGGTCGCTGTTGAAATAAGGTTATCACCTCGTGACCTAAGTTGCTGGTAATTCGAACATGTCAGTAAAAATGTATGAATTTGTTTTACCAATATTACCTAAAATAAGCTTGTGCTAATACCTAATCTAACCGCGTTAAGCACATCTACCTTTCCTGTTAGTTCTAACAAAGAAAACCATAGCTAAATTTCCTGTTAGTATGCTCAGTAAATAATGTATGCGAATAGTCAATGTCAACAGCACAAAGATGTATGATTGGATGGATTGCAAAATATATAAGGATCTCTTATTTCTAGAGATGTTAGGAATAACATTTTTTCACATCTAATTTTCATCTCTTAGTTCTTATTTGTATGAAAATTCCCACCGGATATTATTATATTTAATACCTTTTATTTCGTGCGACGTGACCTCCAAACCGCAACACCGTATTGAAAAGGCCAACAGAGAAAAATAGAGTTGCTATTGTTCGCCCATTAACTGAAACGCTTGCATCTGATGAAGCATAAAACATCTAATGGCCAAACCGTAACCTCTAACCCGGAGATCTTAGCTGAGATAGAAGACTTCGGGGATTCCAGAAGATATTCAAGTCTGTTTTGGACACCGGGAGAACCCCACAGAAGTGGAATGCGTGACGTGGATTACCTCTGCCCGGTAAACGCGGAGGCTTGTTAGACTACCTCCATCTCCATACCTTGTCAACTTTTGTTCAACCTGTATCCATCATTTCCCGACAGCAGAACACGTTTGTTTGGCGTTGGTTGCTTTGGTTTTGCTTATCCGGAATCTTACAGGACAATTAGAATCAACTCCAAAGAACATTTAAATAGTCTAACTAACGACCGACCCCAATTTTTTTTTTCTCTCGTAAGAGACAGATTGAATATACCTATGTATGACCGTTACTGAAATGATTTGACTTTCAGATCTATCTTTGCCTACCACGTCTTCTCCCTTAGTGTGCCTTTCTTTCATAAAATAAATGGAATAAAGATCCTCCTTCATTTCAGATCGCTGCTATCCGACCAGCAACTCTTTGAGGAGATGGATGGCTACCATGACTGGAGGCAGGCTGAAGCAGCCAATGTTAGCGATCTGGTGCAGAGGAGACTACATTATCTACAGAATCCGCCTGACTGTAAAGATGCTAGGAAACTTATCTGTAATCTTAATAAGGTAAGTGTATTAGTAGAATCAGTTAAGCAAAATCAGGCAAGCATTTTCTCAATCGAACTGGAACCTGCTGCTATTGTGATACAGTTGAACATCTATTAAAGAAATTTTACGGATTAGGGGTATCTTGCTGTGCTGGCTTCTGTAGGTACCATAGTAGGTACAGAAGACATCTCGCCTTTGGCCCCATCACACACTGGATAGATGTGGCAATACACATTAGCTGGCCAGCTTTGTCGGTAAATTTTTATATCCAATACACCCGCAACAATTATTGCATTTTTTCGGTTAAAGTCGTCTCGTGCCGATCGGGTAATACATGATTCTCATATATTTATGTCTCATGTAATGTGTAAAATTACTGACGCAAAAGTCATTGGCAAAATTTGTTCTGCTAAACATGTAAATTATTGCATTCTAGATATCAGACAAAATTTAAAACAAGACAGCTAACCAATTAAGAGCGTATATTCCGAAAGCTGGCAACGTCGCAAATGGTTGTCAAATATTAACAAGTTTTAATTAATTTAGCATTGTTACTGTATGAAAATAAGAAATATGGCTCTGTAGTGCACTAAAAAATTGATAAGGGAATGCAATAATTAATATCGTAACACCGAATATATAGTTTTAGATGTAGAAAAAGCATTTGGAAGCTTTCCAAATGCCTTTTATGCACCTGAAACGGTTACAACATCAAATTCAGTGTTTTAATTGCATTCCTATATCATTTTTAGGGTTCCGTAGTCAACAAGGAACCCTTATAGTTTCGCCATGTCCGTCCGTCCGTCCGTCCGTCCGTCTGTCCGCAGTTTAGCTCAGAGACGCACAGTACTAGAGAGCTGTAATTTGGTGTAAATATACGGATTTGTTGTGCCAAAAAAGTGGTAAAATAAAATCTCGTAAAATATTTTTTTTAGGGTACCTCCTGTACACGTAAAGTGGGGATGTTTTTTTTTTTTCTCGCGTACCCCTTAGTGTGGGGTATCATTAAATAGGTCTTTAAAAAATATTGATAGTTTCCATGAACATTTTTTTGATAAAAAGATTCGTTTGTGAAATATTAAGCTTTCAAGTGCTAATTTTTGCTCGACTCGAGTGACCCCCCCTCTACCAGCTAAACGGTTATGTTTGGGGGTGTGAAAAAATTCACAGTAGTAGCATATATAACGAAGTTTAAAAGAAAATTATCATGACTAAGTAGGCTTTACAACTTTACGAGTAATAGTCGACCAACTTATAAAATGTACTTGGATAACATATTTTCTTAAACAAAATGTATCGGAGAACATGTTCATCAACTGCAAATGTAAGTTTGTCAACTTTATTTTTACAGCTTTATTAGGTATGTTTTTACGGTATGTTTTTTGGGGATAGGTAGGTTTTTATTGTCAACTATTTTTAACTAACTTCAAAAAAAGGAGGAGGTTCTAAATTCGTCGTAATCTTTTTTTATGTTTGGCCCGATTTCTCAAAGACTCCTGGACCGATTTTGAACATTCTTCTTTTTAAAATTAAATTCAGCGAATCAGTTTAGTTAGTTCGCATAAGTATTTTGATGGGAAACTACGGAACCCTACACTGTGCGTGGCCCGACACGCACTTGGCCGGTTTTTTTAGTGCACTACAGAGCGATATTTCTTGTTTTCATACAGAAAATTTGCCAAATTAATTAAAACTTGTAATTATTTGACAGCTTTTTGCGACGTTGCCAACTTTCAGAATATGCAGCCTTAATAACAGTAGGTATACGTCTTATTATACTGCTTATTTATGTATCAATTATTTTTCTTTCTTAGAATTTTAAATTGCAGCGAAAGCGCATAGATAAATGCATTCAAATGTTTTGATTTCTTTGAACTCGAATATATTTTACAATTAAATTAAATACGAAATGTTCCTGTTGCTATCATTAAACTGAAAACTGGATATTTACTATGTATATTATTTGTTTATCAATTCAACTGTGATAGCACTTGCAAAATATCGGAAACACGGAAATACCGAATAAAAAAAGTCGCTTTTATTATTCGTATAGCTCAGAACAAATATTATATAATGTAAAAAAATAATTTTAATTCTAATGACAGTATTAGTGTTCAAAACTTTATTAAATATTGATATTTTGTGCTACGCCGTCGTAACAAATAAAACTTTTGCGATACATTTAAATTCATCGTGTCACAAAAAAGTCTTTGATCAAACTTTCAGAAGAAGTATCTTAAATAATAAAACAATGTTCGCTCGTCAGTCGTTTGTTGTAAATGTTTCCCCGACTGTTGCCATCAATCTTTATTAGCCCATTTAATCCTTTCTATATTTAGCGAGCCAGGAACTGTGGCTTAGGGCGGGAATTCGCGATCTCTGAGCATGAATAAATCGGAGAAAAGCAAATGATAGGTTATCTTCTTACCATACATTAAAATCTCGTCTTTGTTAGTAATGAGTGGATGTATTTTCTAGGACCACAATAAGATTACTTCCTGCACGCGAAGTAGTCATAGCTAGCTCCTAGCATCGGGTTTGATCCACGGATGAAAAGACAAAATGTCAGAAAATATAATGATTTCTACCGTCCTAAACATGGCGGTGTTTAAATGAAGAGCATAAATGCTTCTATTCTTTGTTTGCCTACGGATCGTCCCCATATTCGGGCAAAAACTTTGCAAAAGAACTTTTAATACAAAATATAATTGGTCATGTGACACATGCAGAGACGGGCAAACATACATGATAACTTTTTCTGTCCCTAAGCTGTGGCGTGTTCTGCCTTGAAGGTAATGGCAAATTGACTAACACCATGGTGCTAGTCGGCATCAAATTCATGGAGTCGATTGCGTAGTCAGGTTGCGATCGTATGGTGTAGTCTGTATTACTTGACCCACCTTCCCTGATACTGCTGTATAAAAATACGTTTTGTAATTAAGGGCGTGCCACGTCCACATGCAAGGTGGACAGACGATTTGATGAAAATCACAGGATCACGCTGGATGCAAGTCGCTTCCAAGCGGTCCTATTGAAAATCTATGGGGGAGGCCCATGTTCCGCAGTGGACGTCCTACCGCTAATATGATGATGATGAATTAAGGGCACGGACTGTGCAAAAAATGTTTTTAAAAATGGAAGACACAATAGTCATGGTACCCTTGGGCCTATAAACGGCATATAATGCTAAATATTTTTAAAACAATAGGTTGGCCAAACATTGTTGACTTGACACACGTTCCGAATTCAAATTAAATTACCATCAATTTTTCAATTAGTGATACAAACTTAACTCAGTCAAACAAAAGAAGAAACAAGTCTATCATGTCATTCTAATCGGCACACCTGTTCCCATACGTCTCGGGAGCCCTACGATCCCTGCGCTATGTTTAGATGGCGAACAAACGCACCGGTGGTCATCCGTCACCCGGCGACAGTGACATGTGTCATCCGTCATTAGGTCAGTGACACCGTGACGTTTCTGTTTACGTTGTTCTTTGTAAATTGGCGGTTACGAAATCGTGTTTTCTTAGGGTTCCATACCCAAAGGGTAAGACGGGACGCTATTGGTTAAAGCCCGCTGTCTTTCCGTTTGTCTGTCTGTCTCTCTGTAGGTTTGTCTGTTTGTCCGTATGTCCGTCAGTCACCAGACTGTATCTTATGAACCGTGATAGTTGACAGTTCAAATGATGTCTTTCTGATGCCGCAACAATAACAAACACTAAAAGGCAGAATAATATAAATATTTAATTGGGATTCCATACATTATTTTTAACTGTTTTATAGACAATGGTACGGAATCCTTCGCGAGTCTAAAACCCCTTCTACACGGTCAGACCTGACCGCCTGACAGAGGTGACCTTGGTCCGGTGGGAATGAAAATCTACCGTGTAGACGTTGGTCGTGCGACCAAATATGGGCGGAGTCAATCGGGAGCACAGCCGTCCCGACAGGCTGCGTCCGCGGTGGGACCCGACCGTCAGCCGACAGCGTTCCAGACGGTGGGGTACTGTTGACACGACCAAGTTCACCTCTGTCAGGCGGTCGGGTTGATCGTGTAGAAGGGGTTTTTATTTTGTTATACATTTGCCTACCTTTCTTATAACAAAATAAAATTGTTGTAAGAAAGGTAGGCAAATGTAAGTTCACTGTAGCGTTGGTATAGTGGTCGCAAACGGTGTACACGCACTTTAATAATATCAGATTTAGAAAAAAAAAGTAGCTAAAAAAAAAAAAAACACCAAGATCACCCGTGCCCGTAGGCCAAGTGAAGTCTTCAAAATAAGTCATTAAGTCGCAGGTGGATTTTGTTGTAAAAAAATCATTAAATTACAAACTGGTAACAGCTATTGCTTGAGAGATTCCATTAATAGAATATTAATAAATCTGTATGCGAGTATATTTCGTAGTTTTATAACCTTCAGAATTTTTAATAGGCATATAAAAATGTTATCGTTAAGGTAAATACAGTATATGGCAACAATAGCACTTTCAAAAGTATTGGTTTGAAAGGTAACGCGCGCCTTTTAGAATTTGACAATTAATTCGTCGATACGTGGCGATCTATTATAATAAGTAAGATGTTGTTGTTTTTCTCGGGTAAGGTTCTGTTTTTCGGGATAAAAGGTAGAGAGAGGCAACGACTGTACTGAGCGGCTCATTGTCCAGGGGAAAGTGGAAGGCACGAGAGCACGCGGCTGGTTACTCATGCGATGGACTGACCAGATCAATTCTGCAGTTGGTGGTCCGCTGCATGAGTGCGCACGAGTTACAGCCGACACAGGGAGGGATGGCGTCGCATTTTCAAAGTCAAAGTGAAAGTCAAATCATTTATTTCAAATAGGCCATCAAAGAGGCACTTTTAAACGTCGAATATTAAAATTGTGAGGCAAATATGGCAGCACGATGTCTCGCTGCAACATGCTGACCACGACCACTCTATCAAGAGTGAACGGACGAAGTAGAAGAATGTCCGTTTCTGTACACCTGGCTGTACAACAAATATGCAAAATTTCAAGATGATGTTCAGTGGTTCAGGAGTAAGAACAAACAAACTTACTTTCGCATGTATAATATGAATTAGGAAGTTGGAATTCAAATTACGAGTATCACGTTTAGTTTTCCGCTTAAAACTAATTATAAAATGGTAAATGAGGTAAATTAGATACTTCCGTGAAACAACAAAGCTTGTAACTTTTCTAAATATAGACTGAAACTACCGAAATAAACACAAAAATATACAACGCAAAAAATGTTCCACATTCCACAAATACATTTTCTTCCTGAAAAATACTAATACCAAGAAAAATGTCAACGCCTTTTACAACGTTGTGTCCGTGTTAAATATCATTTTGAACTCTGTAATCGTACACACAAGGTCAGTACTTTAATAACTATATTCTTAAATTGTAATTTGACCTCATGACCCCACGAGAAACAAAACCTTAGAATTGAGTTATCACTTATCAACGAACATTGTAACTAAACGCGAATGATTGATGATATACCTACAACACTACATAATATGAACACATTTTTACGCCAATAAAGCACAAATTGATGCGTTAATTTGACACGAAATTTTTGTACCAATTAATTGATACCCGCTACAATATTTTCAACTTTAACTCTACAGATATAAAGATTAAAAATGAACAACCGCCAAAATTACTCGTGAGTTCATCATCGCGTGAATGTTTTACATTCAATAGTTATTTGTTATGCAAGGCTGCAAAGTTGATTTTTGGCGCGAGTACTTGAGTTGAAAACTGAGCGAGCGAAGGATTCTAAGATTGAACCGCGAGAGAAACGAGCGGTTCAAATATAGAATCCTGAGCGATGCGAAGTTTTCAAAGGTACGAGACGCAGAAAAACTTTGCTGCCGAGTGCAACACACAACTTTTCACCTCACACAGCGAGGAAATGCAGTGGGGGCGGCTCGCCTGCCAGTGTAGAAAAGTAGAAAACAATTGAATACAAGACGTGTTCGAATTTTAAACAACACTTTGTGCTCTAGAGCACAAAATGGAGTTTTGCGCTCAGATTTTGAATGAGAAATAGAATCTTTCCGAGCGGGTGAGGTGAAAATTAATATAAATGCTCGATATGCTTTCGATTGTTTGACCGCGTTTTGTGATTCAATAATCTATCACTATTTCTATCTGTTGAATTCAAACGTCAGAACATCTGAGGTAGAGATTATACATTGCTGGATTTGGCTCCAGTTCCCGAGTCGAGAATCATGGCTATCCATCCGAAATATTGTATAATTCTAGTTTAAATCTATACAAATATCGAGCTCGTGGCTAAAATCTACACAGCTCCATCTTCCGGGTTAAGCGCTTGCCGAAACTGGTCTGTAGATGGGTGACCATCTGTCAATAGCGAGTTTCTTCCGTGCCTCGGAAAGAACGTAAAGCCGTTGGTCCCGGCTGTCATTTGTAGATCATTGATGGTCGCTACTGTTAGCCAGAAGCTCATAAGTCTGACAACCAGTCTCACCATAGGGTATCGTATTGCCTAGTTACTGGGTTGTGGAGGACCGACAGGCAGTCGCTCCATATAAAATACTGATATTCAGCTGCATCTGGTTCGACTGGAAGCCGACCCCAATATAGTTGGGAAAAGGCTAGGCAGATGATGATGAAATCTATACAAACATTATACAGAGATGAAGTTTTTGATTTTAGTTGTAGAGGGTTATCTTCAAATTACTAATTTGATTCCGTAATTTAATGCTACGTTAACCCCGACTATACATGATGAATTTTATAACGGCGTGGATGAGTAAATCAGAAACTATGAGGATAGCGAAAAATATCTAAAGGTTATGCCAATTTTGATTAAAGATAAACGGGAATTATTGGGTACTAGTGTTGCCCGCGACTTCGTCCGCATTGTATTTGGTTTTAAGGCACCTAAACTAATATTCTCTTTTTTAATTTGTTGAGAAAGTGAGGGTACCTGATGTCCCACTTTAAAGTTTGTTATAGAATCTATAACAAACTTTAAAGCAAATGAAATGAAAACTTCCAGACAACTGCAGTAACTATTAGTCGCGTTCCATTGCACAATTTTGGTGGAGTTAGATTTCTTAGAAGCATTATTATTACTTTTAGGTTATTTTATGAGCTCGAGGACCACAGGCAGTTAATGAATTTAAAATCTCGAGTGGGTAGTTGCTGGCATCATCCTGATTGACGACGTTATTGTATGACGTGTGAACCATATTATGCCTATTACCTAGTGCTGCCCGCGACTTCGTCCGCATTGTATTTGGTTTTAAGGCACCTAAACTAATATTCTCTTTTTTAATTTGTTGAGAAAGTGAGGGTACCTGATGTCCCACTTTAAAGTTTGTTATAGAATCTATAACAAACTTTAAAGCAAATGAAATGAAAACTTCCAGACACAACACTTTATACAGGGTGTATTTGAACAGATCACAAAGCCGTTAACTACGCATACTGTACATCTAACTAAGTAGCTTTACGCTAAAATTATCGCTGGGAACCGACTTTTATTTTTAGGTATCAAAAAAAATAATAATTTTATTGCGCGCAATGTAAAGCAAACAGGTTTCTGTCGTTGTGTGCGTAGGCGGGCTTCACGCACACAAGCGCGCCTGCTTACGCTGGCTGGAACGCGCTGTGATAAGAACGTATCGGCGACGCGACGTTTAGTTCTACGTTCTTTCGATTATTTGCGGGGATGAATGAAATGAATAAAGTTTCCGTGAAAACAAATAATAAAAATCCTACTGAGATGCACGATGTTCTTAATTTTTTATTTAAGATCGTAAAATCATGGAAAGAGACCTCTCGCCCAGGTTGGGGCGGGAGGTACTGTCAGACTTCACCGACTAAAATCGACGTGCTCTTTCGTGTGCCCTTTACGTTCCAGGCCCGTGGTACATCTTTCAAACAATCTCACGACCCCAAGATGTTCTTAAATTAAAAACTCATAAAACACTTACCTACTGTCCATCGCTGATATCATCAATCGGTGGTCTCTCAACACTCACTAACTGCGGTTCAAACTGCCGACCTCCCACGCGGAGACAGACGCGAGCTCTAGTCAGCGTCTCTTGATGAACCAGTTCCAGGATTCCTTCTCGCTCTGACCGCTGCTTGAGTTCATCAAAAACATCAATGATTTTTTGACGCATCTCCGCAGCAGTCTGGCAGGTACGGTCAAACACCCTATCTTTGACGTATCCCCACAGAAAGAAATCCAAAGGCGTTAGGTCCGGTGAGCGTGCAGGCCAATCATGGGGCCCATATCGCCCAATCCAATTGTCGCCGAACAGCTGCGTCAGCTGATCGCGAACCGGTCTCACGATGTGTGGTGGTGCACCGTCATGCTGATACCACACGTCTCGCCGCTGGATCAGTGGCATGTCATCTAACGTGTCGGTTAGGTAACCATTAATGAGGTTGAGGTAGGCAGGTCCGTTCATACTTGGTGGCAAGAAAACGGGGCCCAGTATCTGATTTCCCATGATGGCAGCCCACACATTATGTTTCCACCGTACCTGGAAGCCCGTTTCCTGGGTTTGATGTGGATTCACGGAGCACCAATAGTGTGAATTTCGACGGTTCCACATTCCATTATTTGTGAAAGTGCATTCATCCGTGAAAATAACTTTATTCACAAATCCTCGGTCCTGCCTTAGCAGCCACCTGCAGTACTGCATACGGCGTGTTGTGTCACCCGGCATGAGTGCATGCACGCGATGAATTTTATAAGGTCGTTGCCTATCCCTTTTTAGAACTTTGTGCACGGTGGAATGAGACACCATGTACCTAGCCCGATGGCCATGCCGCCTTCGCAATACTTTAGCCGCTGTACGCACTCCCAAACGAGGGTTTTCTCGCATCACAGATAAGATGGCCGTTTCGGCCGCTGGCGTTATTTGCCTGCCACCCCCCTGTGAAATCGGCACGATAGGCTGATTATCCAACAAACGTTGCACTGCCCGCGTGAAAATACGTGAATCACTAGGCTGGAACGCTTCAGGGTATTGTCTTCCATAAATTCGTAGGGCTTCGGCAGCATTTCCATGCGCCATACCATAGCAGTATACCATATTAACATACTCGCGCGCAGAATAATCATGAAACGGCATTTTCGTATCTAAAACTTAAAAAAAAAACAAACGCACTAACTAGCAAAAACAAACACAAAAGTACTCAAAAACACACAGAATCTTTGTGTGTTAGCGAGTACACAGTCACAGAACACTCAATAGTAATGTTTTTCGGAAACAAAGACACAAGAAGTAAATTCGATCGTGTCAGAAACCGAACTAAATAAAAATTCTTTGTTTTGTCGGCACGTGGCTGCTGGCAGAGGGGCCAGCGGGTGTCGCGTAGGGCGGCGGGGGCGGGGACGCGCCCGCGCCGCCTGCTCGCTCCGCCCTAGCGGGCGGAGCGCGGGCGCGTCGGCTCGTTTTAACATGCGTTTGAACTACCGTGGAGGGCGGGTTCTCATTGACCACAAATGGCGGCCGTCTGCGCACGTACACTCATGAAGAAAAGACTTAAGACAAAATAATAATGTTAGTTAAATAATTTGTGTAATGTTGTAAATGCTGGTTATGCAAATAAATCAAAGGTAAGTAATTTAAAATGTTTATTAAAATAAATTGAACTTGAATTGATTTACTCTTTTGTAATTCTTTGTACTGTCGATACACACGTCTTTGTTGCCGCGGCCGTTTTTTTTGTAAGCTTCGAGTATTTTCGGAGTGGGAAGCGGTCTGCTCCTTCTGCGAGGCAGTTATGCTCGTGAAGGAGGAGGCGGGCCGCGAGCGAGAGAGGACAGCGTCCTCCCTCCGCCCCAACCGCTGTGGTAGGCGCCCGCGGCGTCGGACGTCAGCAGATGATCTCCGGCCACCGTAGGCGCGGGCATGCGGGCAGCGAGTAAAGGGCAACTCGCTGCCCGACCATGGACCATGCCCGGGTCGACGGCGCGTTGTGTCCCACGCGCGCCTCAAAGAGCGTCAGCACACTGACGGGGCCTCTCAGAGGGCCAAAGCCTGCCGGGGTCGCGGGATTATTTCCTTACCGTGACCCCGGAACATAACAGGCTATTGAAGGACACCGTGGATTTTAGTCAGTAAAAGTCTGACAGTCCCTCCCGCCCTGCCCGGGGCCGGAGGACTCATTTGATGATTTTACCACGCTAAAAAAAAAAAAGCTTCGAGTATTTGAAAATCTTGTGAAAAATTGTAAAACATTGTACACCAAACTTCTCGAATGTCTATTCAAAGCATTGCCTTTTCCTCGCGGTATTGTGGTGGCTTAAAATAGCAAATAAGTTCAACACAATATCAAATCTCAACAAAAAACCTAACAAACAACGAAACTAAAGAAATAAAAAACAATTTAAAACAAGGAAACACTTCTTTTCGACTGTACTTAGTGTACTAGACAGCAGTGTGAGAGCCACGATAGACGAATAGCGACTGAGCGGCCTATCACGAGACGCGCGCGCACCAATGGCGTCGCTCCGGTCTTGACGCATTCTTCCCGCGCCTCACCCCGCACCTCCAAAGGGACCTAAGTCTAGAGAAGAGAGTCATTGACCGTCGGAAGTAATCAGCTGTGCGTTTCCAACGTACATTACTGTTCGTAACTTCAAATGCGTAATTTATTTAGAAAAATCGAAAATACAGGTAATGTTTGTTTGTAAAAAAGTTTTGTATTAATACTTAGAATTGGATTTCGTAAAAAAAAGTTTAAAAAAAATGCAACTTTGACCTTCAATATCTCGAGAACCCGTGGAGTCCCAGGTATGGTCTAAAAGAAAAAAATGATCCAAATAATGGGTAGAATACGTGGCTTTCGGCTTCGTTAAAGGTCTTTTTCCACCCTGTATACGACATTGGTAGTTTTTCCCTCTGGTGCTAAAATAAAAAGGTGGTCAGCATTACTGACAGGCGAGCATGTGTTATATAGTTGGCCGTGGGAAAAACAGTTGGACCTTAGGTCGACATCAGCTTCCTTCAGGGTCTATCCAGTATCCTTGGGACTTATTTATGGTCATCGCAAAGTAAGCGGCTACCGAGAATTGTGTGAGTTTGAACTGGAAAGGGAAATTGTTGGAGATGAGTGGTATTCACGGTATCAATGCAGTTTCCCCTGAGCCACATCCGGTGAGAATTTCATTTCTTCGCTTAAATTTCTGTGTAAAGGTGCGTACAGACCATGTAACATGTTATATAACATGTGTTATAAAACACTACAACTCTATGTACAAATGTTACCATGAAAAATGTTATTTAACATGTTACGTTATATAGTCTGTACGCACCGTAATGCAGTAACTATTAGTCGCGTTCCATTGCACAATTTTGGTGGAGTTAGATTTCTTAGAAGCATTATTATTACTTTTAGGTTATTTTATGAGCTCGAGGACCACAGGTAGTTGATGAATTTAAAATCTCGAGTGGGTAGTTGCTGGCATCACCCTAATTGACGACGTTATTGTATGATGTGTAAAACACATCACTCCCAACAATTTCGGCTAATATGTTTTCATTTATTGCAGCGGTTCGGTCATTTTTTTAGTATCGCACGATCACATAGCCAAGAGTTTTCCTGAAGTGTTATACTTGACGGGACTCCGAATACGTAACTTATCAATTCTTCTTACAACGGGCAGTGTCTGCGGGAATTTTACAGAGAACAGTACCTACCATGATATTGTCCATGGGTCTATCATCATGGCGAATGTCTCAAAGTGTTCTGTCCACGGCCTCGACGGCTTTTTTGTTCGACATGATACATTCAGACGATTACAATTTTTTAGCGTGGTAATACATCACGTGGAACACAACGTGCACTCTTACTCGCCGCCCGCATGGCCGCGCCTACAGTGGCTGGAGATCGTGTAGCGACGTCTGTCGCCATCGGCGTCTAGCGCTGCGGCTGGGCTGGAGGTGGACATTGTCCTCTCCCTCATGCGTCCCGCCTCCTCCTTCGCTAGCATGACTGCTTCGCAGAAGGAGGCGACTGCTTCCCATTCTGTCTCGCCCCGCAGCATGGCCTCGACCAACACTAAGCACGAGAGGTCACCGATTATCGTCGTAGTGAGGACACGGCGGTGCTCTGCCCAAGCGGGTAGTCCTGCACCGTATGCTCCACCGTGTCCTCCAGGCGATCCACGCAGTGGTGACACCCAGGCGATTCTTCTTTCCCTATCAGACACAGCTACCTCCCGAAACTTTCGTGTCCGGTGAGGACCTACGTCATGTGGTAGGTCAGGCGGGACGCCGTGACGCCTATCCAGCTACTTCTTAAAAAGGGGTCTCGCGGTTGGGGCGTGCCCGGAACTCGGTTGCGATTGCGACAGTCGCTCTCTCAATATTGCCCTGTGATCACGCCGGAGCTCTTTCCGGGAATTCATCCTGGCGATTGTATTGTATAGCGGGCTGGTATCCGCAACTCCACGTCATATGCGCGTATTTTGCGTGCGGATGAGATGATCATTTTCCTGGCGATGCGCCTCGATAGACGCGATGGAGGGCCGTCGCCTCCGACGCGACGGCCCTCCATCGTGAAACACCTTTACTGAAACACCTTTGCTTTGTCACAGTTTCATGACTACGAACACGTTGAGTGTTGCAGTGTTGTCTTAGTCAAATGGGACTTTAAACAACCAAAAACAAAAAAAAAAATACGCATCTTACTTTGTTAGTGACGTACAACAGAGACTGCTCATCAGGCTGAACAACTTTGCTAAGACGTCATTCCTTTTTATGTTATAGTGTAGCTGGGCTCTTGGAATTCCACAACAGGTTTTCCAGATCTTCAATTTTTATACGTCAACAGAGAGTGCTCATCAGGCTGAGCAACTCTTGCTAAGACGTCATTCCTATATATGTTATAGTTTAGCTGGGCTTTTGGTGTTCCACATTAGGTGTTCCAGATCTTAAATTTTTATATTTCAACAGAGAGTGCTGATCAGGCTGAATAACTTTGCAAACACGTCATTCCTACATATGTTATAGTGTAGCTGGGCTCTTGGTGTTCCACATCAGGTGTTCAAGATTTTAAATTTTTATACGTCAACAGAGACTGCTTATCAGGCTGAACAACTTTGCTAAAACATCATTCCTTTATATGTTAATATTGTAGCTGGGCATTTGGTGTTCCACATCAGGTGTTCCAGATCTTCAATTTTTATATGTCAACAGAGAGTGATCGTCAGGCTGAACAACTTTGCAAAGACGTCATTCCTGTATATGTTATTGTGTAGCTGGGCTCTTGGTATTCCACATCAGGTGTTCCAGTTCTTCAATTTTTATACGTCAACAGAGAGTGCTCATCAGGCTGAGCAACTCTTGCTAAGACTTCATTCCTATACATATATGCTATAGTTTAGATGGGCTTTTGGTGTTCCACATCAGGTGTTCCAGAGATCTTCAATTTTTGTATGTCAACAGAGAGTGCTCGTCAGGCTGAACAACTTTGCAAAGACGTCATTCCTGTATTTGTTATAGTGTAGCTGGGCTCTTGGTGTTCCACATCAGGTATTCCAGATCTTCAATTTTTATATGTCAACAGAAAGTGCTCATCAGGCTGATCAACTCTTGCTAAGACGTCATTCCTGTATATGTTATAGTGTAGCTGGGCTCTTGGTGTTCCATATCAGGTGTTCAAGATTGTCAATTTTTATACGTCAACAGAGACAGCTTATCAGGCTGAACAACTTTGCTAGGGCGTCATTCCTTTATATGTTATAGTGTAGCTGGGCTTTTGGTGTTCCACATCAGGTGTTCCAGATCTTCAATTTTTATACGTCAACAGAGACTGCTCATCAGGCTGAACAACTTTGCTAAGACGTCATTCCTTTACATGTTATAGTGTAGCTGGGCTCTTGGAGTTCCTTAACAGGTGTTCCAGATCTTCAATTTTTATACGTCAACAGAGAGTGCTCATCAGGTAGAATAATTTTTGCTATCGCACCATTTTTGTATCTCTTATAGTTTAGCTGGTCCGTTGCGGTTCTGCACCAGGTGTTCAAGTTTCCAAGATAAATTATAGCCTATGTGTTGGCCAGACTTAATACCTATACAACAAAAAAAAAAATCATTCAAATCCGTCCCGTACTTTTTGAGTTTATCCCGGACATACATACAGACAAACAGACAAACAGACAAACAGACAAAAATTCTAAAAACTATATTTTTGGCTTCGGTATCGATTGTAGATCACACCCCAAGTATTCTTTTCAAAAAATATTCAATGTACAGTTTTGACTTTCCTACTATTTTATTATATGTATAGATTTGAAAAATCTATATTCCTAGCCAGGAATCGAACTTGATTGATTTTGTAAAAAAAAAAAATCACGTACACTATTCGATACTGTCGGTAATAAGGATCAAATTCTGTAATGATATGGTATTCTCATAGTTTCCCGAGTTTCACGAGATGGCCAAATGGCCATCTCGTTATCATCATCAGTTGGAAAATTCACCCTATATGTTTAATGAAAAGAAACAGTCGTAATTGTTCTCAATAATTTAGATGTTAATTCCTCAGATCAAAGAAACAGGCAGATAGAGCGCTCAGAACACGCGAGTGGGTCCACCAAAGTTAATACAAAATCAAAAGTTACTACAAACTCGCGACAGTACCAAGCTACGCATCGTCTCGCTCACACGTCACTAGTGATTTGCCATTTTATGTCAAAACATGCCGTCTTGTGTGTTTAAACACTGCAAAAGTTGTTCACAAAAACAAAGAAAACAAGATGGAATATCTTTCCACAGGTAACTCTTGTTATTTTTATTGTTTTGGTATTTATTTTCCATAAAATATTTTCGGCTCACTTGAAACACAAAACCTTAACAGTAAATCGTCTGTGTTGCTAGTTTATGACGGGTAAATTACCCTGAATTAGGGGAATGTGTACTGTGCATAAAAATATCGATCAAATTCGTCAAAACAACTGCACAGTCGTAATCTATAGTACCTATACAACATTAGTCTTAACTTTTTAAATAATTTTGGGACAAAATATAACATGGTGTAAAAATTATTGGAATCGATTCAGTTATTGATTCTGAACAAACTATATTCAGGTTTCGCATATAGGTACTAAAAATAATGTTGTATGGTCTATGGTCGTAATGACACAAGGTCACTAGTTAGTTCCGTCCGGGTCGTAAAGACTTCGGGTCTCGGGAGGGGCCCCCGCGCGCGGGGCTGTATTTGTATTTTTGCGTGAGAAAGTGGGACGGAGAGCATGCCTTTGAGCTATTCGATACTTGTAAGGATGTGCCGCCCTCGCGCCGCTGGATTTTTTTAATTATTTTAGTCGTTTACTTTTCGTTCCGCGTGCGGTGCGGTGTACTGCGCTTTAAAATTTTTATATTTCAAGCCTTATTGGGGTTTATGAAGTATTTTATTATTACCTTTAGTATTTAATTGCAACAATTAGGCTTTGCCATGTGACATTATAGAGGTTTCCATACTTTCATTAGTGATATTTTTCATTTTCGAATTATTAGTTGCAATGCAATCAGTATCGTTAGTAGTGCTGGTAGGGCCTTTTCAATTGGCCGATAAATCGTTTTGATTTTGCAAAAAAAAGCAAAATCGCGTTTCCAATTTTAAACATTAATAGTACTTAGATGTTTGTTTGCACAATATAATTGGTGCAGAACTAAAGCATGATTGTGTGTAAAATAATTATGATTTTAATAAAAATGTGATTGTGTGTAAACAATTATTATTTTAATAAATATGTTGATTGTTATAACAAATTCTTTATCTTTTTAAACTAAAAAAACCTATCCTTAAATAGTTTATTAAAAATATTACCAAAAAGCGTTATAAAGTGTTATCTGGTCTGATATAAATTAATTAAATAGGTACTAAGTAATTACGCATATTAACTTTTATTCCTTATTATTATTCTGTTAAATAATAAATACTACATGCTTATGCTCTCTGGGTATAACCATAAAGCAAAATCGCGTTTCTAATTGAAAAAAAAATATTAGTACAATATTTGGGAACAATTAAACTGAACAAAAATATGGGAGTATTTCTCAATATCTGGCAACCGTAAACGCACACAGATGCACGTGTCCGTACACGGCGCCACTTATCTGCCGCGCACACATAAATAACGACTGGCACCACGTTGTTGTTCGCGCACGTTCTATCTGCCTGTTTTTTTGATCTGAGGTTAATTCCATCAAGTTTTCTTTGGAGTCAATGAAGAGTTTCACTAACAAATTTTTGACTTTGCATACCGTCAAAACACAAGGAATAAAAATTTCCAAACGACTTCAATTTTTATATAGCTAAACGTATGTTCATCATTAGTACCGTACATGGTTTTGTTTCATCATCATCATCTCAGCCGTAGGACGTCCACTGCTGAACATAGGCCTCCCCTTTTGGTTTTGTTTACTTCATTATAATAGATGGTAGCTGCAAAATTTCGAAAGCTGCATTTCACAAAATATTCGTGACTGTGAAAAGGTCAGCAAAGAAGGCTCGCATGCCATGCAAACATGCACATTGTGTAGAACAGCTTAGTACACAGCTTAGTTAGTGCTTAGTAGGTACACTTGGAAATAGTATTTAGGTTAAAAACTTCAGTTAAACGGTTTTTAAAAATAAAAACATGGGGCACATTTAAAAGTGTCCTTCCAGGTCTTACCAAATGGATAATATATTTTAAATGCGCTCCTTGTGCATATGTTCTCGTATCCTGTATTCAAGTCTGGATTTTTCCTCGCGGAGTTATGGCTAAATATTTTTAAACAATGTAACCTGTGATTACTAAAGGATACTCTAGTATGATTTGTAATTTTCAGTAATAAGGTCATAAATAATATTAATATATAAACAAATAACTGGCAATTGTACGTACATATATTTATAATCTACAACTATTAGGATGAAATAGGAAATGGAGCATTACGTCACGTGACAATTATAGTTATCAACTTTTGGACAAGCATGTTACATCACGGAATTATTATGTACGGACGCCAATTAATGAACCACAGAATACTACAGAACAGAAGCTTCATCAGAAACAGGCGCACACATTGATGTGTACGCGATCTCAAACATGTGGGGCAACGTCTTATAAAAAAACCTTCCAAGTGCTCTTTTCTAGTGCCACTTTGGGCCAAACATCAAGGTACGCGTAGATCGTCATGCCACCTCTTTTTCTGCCATTCTCAGGCACCCATTGAGTGCATCTAAACAACATATTAATAAAATTGGAGTGTCTGTTTGTATTTTTGTAATATAGAAATTACCGTTTTTTACTACATGCATACGAATATAATTATATACATACTAATATTTTTTACATTTTTTTCTATCTGTCTGTCTTTCTGTCTGTTTGTAATGGTTAATCTCTGAAATGACTGGGCCGATTTTGACGGGATTTCTATTATTGGCAGGTAGTTGATGTAATAAGGAGTAACTTATGCTACTTTTATAAATAGAAAATTTCTTTGTTTAAAAAAAAAATACATTGTCGAGGTCCGACATCCACGCGAACGAAGTCGCGGGCACAGCTAGCAAAGAATAAACGGAAAAAAGTTATTATGGAAATGCGTTCTATTATTGGCATAGAACTACAGAAAAACAAATCCGCACATGATAAATGCATATGTCCGCCTTGCTAAACGCTTCTGAATGTCAATAGACCAGTTGAAATTAACACTGTTCTGTTAGAAGTGGTTGTGGTTGCGTCGTTTCGGTTCACGGAGTGGCGCTAAATGATGACAATATGCTACAGTTTAAATATGAGAGGTGAAATACCTCTGCGAGGTCGTGTACCTATGAAAAGTATGTTTTTGATGGTTAAATAGATAGATGATAACAATGTGGTTGTGGGGAATTTTGGTGATGTTTATCTAGTATGACAAATGATGAATGATCAGGTTCCATCATTTGGACAAATAGTGTCGGTACTTAAAAAAATCGGGTTATATTTTCTCATAACAAACTAAAATAAATTAATTCACTTTCGCATTTTATAATATTAGTTAGTATAAATCTTGTCTTTAGCAATGTGGAATAGCACTCTTTACTCCGATTCATTCTTGAATTTTTCTCAACATCTCACATGCTTGTATAAATAAGATTTAGAAAAATAAAACATTAAAATAGAATTTTGATTGTACCGTTATAAAATCCAGTATATAAATACTATATGGAAATAATCTATTGTTCTTCTTTACGTTTTGATGGGAATATAAAATTGTTTGTGTTTTAATAAGATATACAGACATAGTTATATAGTAATACATATTAGATTATAAAATCCAGATCTGATGTTCTAAACAAAAAAAAAAAATAGTTTTTTAGTAAAGCCACTTTTTATAAATGTGTGTAGACGAATACCAGTTCTCATAATTTAGAGTTATTTCGTTTTTGGAACAGCTGAATTTATTTTTCTTTTTTTTTGTCCGCAGGGTTGCGGCTTCGGCTGCCAGTTGCACCACATAGTGTACTGCCTGATATTCGCATACGCGACGGAAAGGACCCTGATCCTCAATTCTAAAGGGTGGCGGTACAATAATAAGGGATGGGACTATGTATTCATGCCCATCTCTGAAAGTTGTACCAGCGCCTACGATGACAAGGTTGCTCAATGGCCAGGTAATTAATGGAAACCTTTTATGTTTTGCTAGGATGCAAGCAAATATAAAACTTATTGTGCCAGGTAAAGAGGTCAATTTTTGAGAAGTGGCTGTACCCCATAGACATAGAGATTGGACTGAGACTTCTCTATTCAAATCAAATTTAAAATAAAAGCGGCCAGAACTGTGAGCGAGGCAAATGGACAAGTTGATCACAATGTATTTTCCTTTGTCTTTCATTATGTCTTACAGGAAAGAGATGGATAATATTTGTTTTGGCTCTTTTTAGAGAGTGGTCTATTTCATACAGATAAGGATCAGACTATCCTCTATGTCTATGCTGTAACCCAATACCAACCTTGTCGCGTTTGTAATAAAGAACACAATTAGTATTTTAATATTCTAGTGTGCCCATGATCAAAGTTTTTTTGGAATTACCAGCAATGTTACATTTAAAAGGAACTGCTTTTACATTTTGAGATGAAATGTTTGTTAATTATGTTGACGTCAAATGTGTTGACCTTCGTGCAATTCTTCTCAGAATTGTCTGTTCAAAGGAATTTTTCGAAGGAATCGTTACAAACCGTCACGTACCTATAAATTACATTGTTTACTGAATTGCATTCATTTGTAACAATACAAATAGTTTTTGATCTGCTGAAATTCTCAAATTATTCTTTTATCATTGTATTCCTTTTAGACAATGCTGTTAAAAGTATTTGATCATTGCTGTCCGTCCGAAAATAAATAATTTCTCTATTCAAACAAAATTCCTTAATGCAAACCAAGGGTCATAAAATCTGCCACTTTAGCAGAATGATAATGTGAATTGCGATAAAATTCGTAAAATTGTTTATACTGACATAATATTTTAAGTAGCAAATCATAAGTAACAAACTAATACACGAAGAAAATAATATTTTATTTTTTATTAAACTAGAAATCATGCAGTCCTTAGAGTGCATTAGAAAAGACATAGCCCTTGAAGATTGTCCTGATAGCATGATACGGATACCACCAGAAGTAAACGCTTCATGTAAACTATGTTTTTTTACCGGGTTTTTATTTTCTGTAGTATGTGGAAAGGTCATCATAGATGTATGTAGTGGTGCACGGGATCATTCTTCCGCCTAAACATGAATCGTTCAGGAATCTTTTAATTGCCATATTGCAACGGCGGGTCACCGCACAGTTATGATCACTGCACTGTGTCAGGATCGCCTCAACTTGAGCTTGAACAGTTCGGGAAGTAAGGGAACGAGGTTTCAAGTAATTATTGGACTGGGAAAATCTCACCAACGTCATTGGACTGGGAAAATCTCACCAACGTCATTGAACTCGATCAATACGTCTTACTTGCGTTTAAGAGCTGTCAGTTTTATTATTTTAATTGCTTTAAAATAGTAACGCTCACAGCTTTTGGTGCTGTTTAGAATTGTTGTTTGAGTATAGTATAATTTGTGGAATTCGCTTTTTGACTGTTTCGTGTCTAATTAAAAGTATTATTCCATGTTATAATCATGTCCATGCACAATATCTGTCCATAAATTGTATATGGCTAACCGAAATCTTTTTATTAAATGTTCTCGCAAAAAATATGTAGTGCAACGCATTCGCCATGAATTTAAAATTAACTACGCATTTTAATTGTCACAACCATTCTATACATTAAGCTAAATACCACTGCGCAAATGCGTACTTATAAGCGAGGCGTCGGATCCAAGGTGCTAACACGCTGATTTTTTTTTATCGAAAATACAAGTATCCTATAACATGTTGGTCTGATTTTTGGCAAAACGTACCGTTTGTAATAATAGGGAATCAAGGGAAACGATTATTTTCAATTTCAAAATCGAATTTAATTCACGTCGCTCCCTCGCGGTTGCGCCTTGAATGCCGTGCTTATAAGTGTGCTTCAACCTTCAAGTTCTTGCTAAAATAACTATATGCTTACATGTATCATAAATAGTGTTTTCTATGCAATTATAATGCTATTATTTTTAAAGATTTTTATAAATTCTCCTTTTATAGTGTCATGTGTTTCTTTCAGCTACGTACGATGCCAAGGTGTTGTCTCTAACGTTTATAGACTCTATATCTCAGAAGCCAAAGTTCTTACCGCTCGCTATACCCAAAGACTTGGCACATAGGTAAGTTTAAACCAATTTTTTCTTTTGTAGTAATCTCGTTTTTAGTGCGGGTTTCACTTGGACCTGCAACGAATTTTTGTAATATTCTATAGGAGTTAGGGGTCATTCAAGTATTACGTAAGCATCAAAGAGGGTTTGGGAAGGTCTGCATTTCTTGTTTTTCATAATCTGGGTGCAAGGGCGGGTGGATCTGGATTTTGGTTGTGTGAGAAATATTTATTTAGTACTTCATACTTCCTTAGAATCAATATATAACTCACCTTTTAAACGTTCCCCGGACCAAAAATAATTCAAAACCAAAATTAGCCAAATCGGTCCAGGTGTTCTCGAGTTTTAGCGAGACCAACGAAAAGCAATTCATTTTGATACATATAGATAACTCAAACTCAAATTCTTTATTGCATACAGAAAATTATATGTTTCAACATGAAACCCGGTTGGGGCACGGCAACATAATATAATATTAATTACATTGACAATGCAATGCAAGGAACAATTAACAATTTTAAAGTAGGTAATTATTATACTCGTATTATAGTACCTACCTACTATTTTACTATACCTACTTAGTATGTAATAATTTTACTAATATTTCAGTTTTTTTTTGCAAAAGAGTAGGTTTTAATTTGAAAAAATGTTACAACTCTCACCTTTTTTCCATAAAAAATAATATAATATTTTATTTAATCTTTTTGGTAAACTTGTTGAGTAATTACAGAAAGTAACAAGATAAACGATAATAAATCGTTCGTCATAATTGATTAATTTCAGGATAACGCGGTTCAACGGCGACCCGTCGTCGTGGTGGATCGGTCAGATGCTCAAGTACGTGTTGAAGCCGCGCCAGGCTATGCAGAAGGCTATCAATGAGACCATCGCTAAGATGAACTTCAAGACGCCTATTGTTGGGTAAGTTATATACAAAATTATATTCCCTACTTAAAATGTTGTTTCCAATAGGACGGATCACCCAAATTGGTGCAAAGATAATTTTTGAGGAAAGAAAAATATCCAGACGCCTTACCGATTATGCTACCGCTACACACACTCGGAAGCTGAATCTTCTATTCCCTCGTTTGAACGTTTTGTAGTAACTTGGCGTTATTCTTGGACTAGTTTTTTATAAGTTAGCCTAATAAGTAAGGAGTACTTATCCAGTAGACACGGCTTGAAATCCCACTCGACAGTCCTTTTCGTTCAACTCAGTTCTGGAGGACTTATTTAATGATTTTATCACGCAAAAAAAGGTAAAAAAGCGTATAACGGTATTGATTGGAACAATTTTACAGCTACGATAAGATTCATTTATCCATAGTGTTGCATACAATTAATTACTTTTGCGTCGTTTCCTTATACTGCATTACGTTCTAGTTTTACGAGTTGGCTCGTATTGTTCAAAGTTTATTTGCCGTATAATGTACGGTTATTAAAATCAACAATGGTTTCCATTATGATAATTTATTGTGTATTTTTAATGTTTTTTTATTATGTTGTAAAACATTTGCAAGTATTTTAACTAAGTAGGTAGATTTTTGTTTAAAGAAATGGTTGTTTGTGTTAAAATCATTTATTAAATTGCAAGACAAGTGTGTTAATGATGCAAAGGTTGAAATTAGCATATTCAAAACAAAATGAAGTTGTATTAATATCAAATTATTCAAATGAGTTGATATTTTCTTTTTTTCAACACGCGTGTACAGATTATTTTTTCTATATTTCATTATTATTTTTATTATATTATTATCAGCTTAAATTGTCCCACTGCTGGGCAAAGGCCTCCTTCATTATTTTTACTTCTCGTGGCTATCTGAGACCATGGTTCAATCCTTCGGAAAGTACAGTCAAAAAAGGCCTGAGGCCTGATATCAATATTTCTGTAGGTATTTAATTTACAGCGTACTCAAAGTATTTAGTTAAAAAAGTACCTCTAGAAACTAATTTTTACCATCAAATTAAGTCAAACATCCAGTTTACGCGAAAAGTCATGCTTTTGAAACTATCTTGCATTGTTCCACTATGAAGTTTTTCGTTTTATGCTAGGATGTGGTTAAAAAAATTATTGGGACATACTAATTGGGAACCCATGAATCGACACTTTATCAACTTCCGAACATATTTTGTCATTCATTCGTGTATAATATTTTTATTATCATGTCTAAATTTTTGCCTTCGCCGTACTGTTACAGCGTACACATAAGAAGAACAGATAAGGTGGGTACAGAGGCCGCGTTCCACCACATCCACGAGTACATGGCACACGTGAAGGATTACTACGACCAACTGGAGCTCACGAGGAAGGTGGACGTGCGCCGGGTGTACCTAGCTACTGACGATGCTAATGTGAGTTCTGTACAAAGGTTCCCACACATTACACCCCCCACACATGTTATTGCACACGATCCTACGCTTTATACACCCCCACACAAAATACTGCATACAATTCTACGCCTTAGAAAATAGAAACCCTCAAACGAAATGACTACACACGATTCTGCCGTTAGGCACACCCCACACATCGTTTACAGGGTGTCAACGATGTGTGACATAAACTCACACCTTACATAACGTACAGTCCAAACCCTCACACCTTCTTTATACATACAATTCTTGCATTCAAAGTCCACATATTTCGTTCAGCTTTTATTGCGCATAACTTCCGAACGACTGCACCAATTTGCATACAATTCTCTTTTGTTGTGTATTCGTTATTGTCAAGACAAATTTTAATGTAAGAGAGTTTTTGAAAAATCTACCATTTAGGCCAAAAAATTACACCTCCTCCAAGCATTCAAGCTAAAATGTATGATTTCTTTAAAATACTATCATAATCAAGTTCTCATACAATGTTCCAGGTGTTAGAAGACGCCCGCAGCAAATACCCAGACTATACATTCCTAGGCGACCCGTCTATAGCCAAGACCGCGGCCACTCACCGGCGCTACACTCCGCTGTCGCTCACCGGGCTGCTGGTAGACCTGCACATGCTGGCCATGTGCGACTACCTCGTCTGCACCTTCAGCAGTCAGGTATGTGAACCTTATTACATAGAGCATAAGGTTGATAGTAAGACCTGTCTATAGCCAAGACCGCGGCCACTCACCGGCGCTACACTCCGCTGTCGCTCACCGGGCTGCTGGTAGACCTGCACATGCTGGCCATGTGCGACTACCTCGTCTGCACCTTCAGCAGTCAGGTATGTGAACCTTATTACATAGAGCATAAGGTTGATAGTAAGACCTGTCTATAGCCAAGACCGCGGCCACTCACCGGCGCTACACTCCGCTGTCGCTCACCGGGCTGCTGGTAGACCTGCACATGCTGGCCATGTGCGACTACCTCGTCTGCACCTTCAGCAGTCAGGTATGTGAACCTTATTACATAGAGCATAAGGTTGATAGTAAGACCTGTCTATAGCCAAGACCGCGGCCACTCACCGGCGCTACACTCCGCTGTCGCTCACCGGGCTGCTGGTAGACCTGCACATGCTGGCCATGTGCGACTACCTCGTCTGCACCTTCAGCAGTCAGGTATGTGAACCTTATTACATAGAGCATAAGGTTGATAGTAAGACCTGTCTATAGCCAAGACCGCGGCCACTCACCGGCGCTACACTCCGCTGTCGCTCACCGGGCTGCTGGTAGACCTGCACATGCTGGCCATGTGCGACTACCTCGTCTGCACCTTCAGCAGTCAGGTATGTGAACCTTATTACATAGAGCATAAGGTTGATAGTAAGACCTGTCTATAGCCAAGACCGCGGCCACTCACCGGCGCTACACTCCGCTGTCGCTCACCGGGCTGCTGGTAGACCTGCACATGCTGGCCATGTGCGACTACCTCGTCTGCACCTTCAGCAGTCAGGTATGTGAACCTTATTACATAGAGCATAAGGTTGATAGTAAGACCTGTCTATAGCCAAGACCGCGGCCACTCACCGGCGCTACACTCCGCTGTCGCTCACCGGGCTGCTGGTAGACCTGCACATGCTGGCCATGTGCGACTACCTCGTCTGCACCTTCAGCAGTCAGGTATGTGAACCTCATTACCCAAACCCGGAGTAGGTAGATTGATTTGTGGTCATTAACCTGAAACGTTTATATTAATATGGACATGCCTCCGGGATTCCGGGATTTTAAAGACATTTTTCCAGCATTTTAAAATTGTAAGGATCATGCAGGATGAAGACATAAAGCACTCGCGGTTGCCCGCGGCTTCACCCGCGTGAATTTCAATTCAATCCCGTAAGTACTGAAATGAAATCTCGGGAAAAGGGCTTATCCATGTTATGATTTCTATGACAGTTCGTATACAAGTACATAAAATCAATCTATGCTTATTACTGTAGACTTATGGTTGAATTGACTCGTCTTAACCAAGACCGTACGGCAGTCAGGTATGTAAAAAAATGGTTCAATTTTGAACCTTAATTTTAGGACTTTCGAGCCGAAACTCAGACTTTCGAGCTTCTGATTAACAGTAGCGACTGTCAAAGATCTACAAATGACAGCCGGTAACAATAGATTTACGTGCTTTCCTAGACACGGAAGAAACTCGTTACGATAGATTGTCACTCGTCTACAGACGGCAAACGCGATTTAACTGTTTTTTTTTTAAACTTTGCCACACACTAGGATTTTATTCCTGTATCGTGGGTACGTTTTACAAACATAGAAACTCACATACACATACACCCAGACCCGGAACAACTACTTGCATATCATTTAAATAACGTTCCGTTCGGGGATCAAATCCCCGACACGATGCACAGCAGTCGTTCGCTGAGCCACTGCACCAACAGTGTCATCAGATCGTGTAACTGTTATAGCTATGATCTCTTTACGAGCTTCTGTAAACTTGAAAATATAAACAATCCTACTAATATTATAAATGCGAAAGTTTTTGAGGATGTATGTATGTGTATGTAGGTATGTTTGTTACTCTTTCACGCAAAAACCACTGAACGGATTTGGCTAAAATTTGGTACACAGATAGTTTATAACCTGGAATAACACATAGGATAGTTTTTATCCCGATTTTATGTTCCCGTGGGATAATTTTCGAGTTGTAGCGGGTGAAGCCGCTGGAAACAGCTAGTAAATTATATTTATGTTTGCCCTCCACAGGTCGGCCGCGTAGCGTACGAGATGATGCAGACGAACAGAGTGGACGCGTCCAATAGTTTCTTCTCGCTGGACGATATCTACTACTTCGGCGGACAGAACTCACACGACCGTGTCGCCGTCATGCCCAATGCGGGCGGGTATAAGGATATACACTTCCAGGTAAGTACACTTTATGATAGAAACACTAAAACTTAAAACTAACTAAAACAAATAAAGTTTTAGAGAGAGTAATTAATTAACTAATTTCTTCGAAGTTAGAGTGAACAGGCTTCTTCTGGGTAAGTTCGCTCCAACGACGATATATTACTAGACTCCTAGATCTAAGGAACAAAAACTATTCTGTCAACTCGCTGAGGTACTACGTAAGCGAGCGGGACGGGGTACTGCGTTGTGATTGGCTAACTCAATGTCTGTTCTGTCTCAACGTATGTTTACGGCTCACAGGATTGGTCGAAATGAGACGGATATAAGACTTTTTTGCCTAATGTGTTGACAGATATCGGTCGCCTGTTATTAGGAGTCTAGTAATATATCGTCGTTGGCTCGCTCCATCGTCGACCTTGTCTTAGTCACTCCTGACCTAGACTAAGGTCAAGAGCAAACCCAAACACATTACACATTAAAAAAAAATGAAATAATAAGTTAAAAGAAAAACTAACAATTTAACGCCAAAAGGCCTCAGCTCAGCATAATGCCAGATGGCAAAACAAAGTTTGCCACCTGACGCTGATATTCCGCTGATCTTTAGTTGTCATAATTGCTACCTGCGCCCGCGGTTTCTCCTCTTACAAGTTTTATCCAACAATAAGCGATTCCTATAACTGTATCCTCTAACGATTTCTGGCCACGCTAGTCTTAGAAACTACTGGGTCTAATTGAAAAATTCTTTTTTTGTTGAATAATCAATCAAGGAAGGCTTTAAGCCATAATAATATAACATCACGCTACGACGTAAAGGTGCCGAGCTAACGACGATATATAATACTAGACTCCTAATAACAGGCGACCGATGTCTGTCAACACATTAGGCAAAAAAGTCTTATATTCGTCTCATTTCGACCAATCCTGTGAGCCGTAAACATACGTTGAGACAGAACAGACCTTGAGTTAGCCAATCACAGTGCAGTACCCCGTCCCCCTCGCTTACGTAGTACCTCAGCGAGTTGACAGAATAATTTTTGTTCCTTAGATCGTGCATGCGGAGTCTAGTATTATATCGTCGTTGTGCCGAGCAGTGGGTGAAACTGTTGAGCACAGCTAGTTTATTCTAAATTTGGAGAAGCAGACGTTCTAAAATCGTTACTTTGATGACAAGATTAGAATGTTACGATGGAGATAAAATCAGAGTTAATTTATTTATTTCCTGCAGGTTGGCGATTTGATCGGCATCGCGGGTAACCACTGGAACGGTTACGGTCGGGGAACCAATAAGAGAACAAACATGGTAAGTAAAAATAATAATGAAGCAATTTTAAGACACGCTTTATGAGCGAGCCGAGAGTTACGTGCAATTTTTGGGAAAGTGAAAACTTGTCCCATACTTGATAACCCTAAATACAGAAAACAAACCTGGCTGGCACAGTGTAGTATTAAATGTACTCGCTAGATAATGAATAAGCCGCGTCTCTCAGCCGCGGCTGACGGACGCGTCCGATAATTTGTTCGCAGCTTTAAAATTGCACGTAGCTCTCCAACCACTATTTTATTATGTGAACCTTATTTTTGGTTTAATTTGAGGCAGTGCCGGTTTTAGCACTACCAGCGCCCTTGGGCGAGATTTTCTACGGCGCCCCCTTACTGCAAGGGCGGATCCAGATTACATCAGGGGGAAGGTCACCATCGTGTTAGCTGTACTTTTTTTATCGTGGTAAAATCATCAAATGAAGGACTCATTTGATGATTTTACCCACTCAAGGCACGGCGGGAGAGACTGTTCTTCAATAGCCCTTTACGTTCCGGGGTCACGGTAATTCGTGAGTCCCGCGAACCCGGCAGGCTGTGGCCCCGTCATTATGCTGACACACTGGCATGGTCCATGGTCGGACAGCGAGTCAACAACGCCCACATGCCCGCGCCTAGAGTGGCCAGAGACCGTCTGTCGACGTCCGTCGTCGTGGGCGTCTACCACTGTGTCTGGGGTGGAGAGAGGACGCTGTCCTCTTCCTTACGCGGCCCGTCTCCTCCTTCGCGAGCATGACTGCATGGTAGAAGGAGGCGACCGCTTCCCATTCCGTCTTGCCCCGCAGCTTGGCCTCGACCAATGCCGGGCACGAGAGGTCTCCACCTATCGCCGTCGCCCGTCGTGACGACACGGCGGAGAGCAGAGCACCACTGCGGGGGTGCTCTGCCCAACGTGCTCGTTTAACGGCAGATCCTGGCTGAAGTCATCATCTGCCTAGCCTTTTCCCAACTACATATATTGGGGTCGGCTTCCAGTCAAACCAGATTTAGCTGGATATCAGTATTTCACATGGAGCGACTACCTGTCGGACCGCCACAACCCAGTAACTGGGCAATACCATACCCCATGGTAAGACTGGTTGTCAGACTTTAGAGCTTCTGACTAACAGTAACGACTGTCAAAGATCTACAAATGACAGCCGGGACCAACGGCTTTACGTGCTTTCCGAGGCACGGAAGAAACTCGCTATGACTGATGGTCACCCATCCACAGACCAACCTCGGCAAGCACGGCTTAACCCGGAAGATCGGTCTGTGCGGCTGTAATTATTTAGCCACGAGATCCTGGCTGAAGTAAGTTTAATAAAAAAATATCCTTTCTTTTCCATAGCTTATTTATCCATTTACACTCATAAAATCACGTTATTTCGATGAAAAATAAAACTGAAGACTTTTACTTCCGTTCGATCAAACAGAATGAAAAAGTTCAGAAAAAGTTCAACTAACGTGACTCTGTCAATTTTGCACAAACGTTCCTTGAATTTATTGTGTAAGTTTTGTGTTTTGTTTAGACGGGTTTTGGGTTTATCCCCTAAAAATGGGATGAAAGAAATTGGGAAATTAACGAGAAAGTAGGCCTGCGGCGCCCCTTCGTATTCGGCGCCCCTGGGCGGTCGCCTAACCGCGCCTTACCCTAACGCCGGTACTGATTTGAGGGTTACTAAAAAAACTTTAATTCCAGTGATGTTTGTCATAAATATAATTTTTTAAATCTAAAATATTTTCCCATTCGTTCCAGAACGGTCTGATCCCCTGGTACAAGACCGCGGATCACCTGGTCTTGTATCCGTTCCCGGAATACAAACAAGTGCCGATGTACTCCGACACAAGACAAAAGGACTTATAATCATTGTTCCATGGTAACAAGGACTAAAGTCGCGTGCTCAGCGATATTAATAGTTTTGTTTTTTTTTTTTAGTAAATCAAGGAGTTTTTTGTTGATCGGTCGACCGGACTGTGGAGGTGTGTGGTGAAAGAGATATGTGTATAGGTGGGATGTAATGTCTATATTGTTAATGTCTATGTAGACAACATGTGCTCATAAAAACTATGCGCAGGAGTGTCTAGGGCGCATTCATTGTTTTAATTGTGACACTCTTTTACTTTGTAGGGCAATGTTTTGAACTTTACAAAAGATAAACATATTTTAACTGTGGTTTATATCTAGAATATTTTTGTTGCTATGTATTTTATACATTTGATCGCAAAATTGACGAATTATCAAAAAAAAAAACAGAAATTATGGTAAATACCCCGTTATATTAAGTTGTAATAAATAGTATCAGTGCCAATGTCAGTTTTAAAATGAAAATTGCAGTCTGTTTACTGCATTTAATTAAAAACGAAATATCAACCGTCTTACTACAAAGTGTTATACATCTATTGAACAGCTGTCTAAAAAAAAGTGTAACTGCAAAACGACCCATACATCAACGTCAAATGTCATTTTGCAGTTGACAGTTTTTTAGACAAGTGTTCAACAGATGTTTAACTTTTTTGTAGTAAGAAGGCAAATGTTTCACCTCACAATGTTACCCTCGCTCAACTGACAGAACAACATATTCTCACTCTTTCTTCCCTGTATACCTATCTCTTTCGGACAAGGTATTAATATTTATGTCGTGTACGATCGTTAAAGTTTTCGTAAACGTCTTTTACGGGCTTGTTAATTGTTAATGACTGTCAGTGATTACTATATTGTGAATGTGGAATACTTCCCCTTTGGATTTTTGTTGAATTTCTGGAGGCTTACCATCACTTCTTATAGCAGTACTACAGACCCCTGCTTCGCACAGGTACGATAAAAATATATCGAGATTTATAATATACGATAACAACGCCATCTATCGGGTCCAAAACTATCCTATCTTTCAAGTTGGACCCAACTGTACACATTCACAAAATTGCTGGTTGGTTTTCGAGATTTGCGTGTACAGAAATACCCAGTGATTTCTTATATTTTAAGGTAATACTGCTATACGAGACGGTGATAGGCCCTGATAATAATTATGATGTTAAAATCATATTTTAAGATATAATGTTCACGTTTTTTTATGATTATGATCTACTTACTTGAAGTTTTTAAATGAACCCACAAATATCATAAAAATATGAAATAAAGTAACAGTTTACTTCGAAATAGATCTCAAAAGGAAAAGAAAAAGCATCATTTGTCACAAAAAATGTTTGATGTACACGGGCCCTAGCATGACGCCCTAAAACGAGAGTAGTCTACTGTGTGAAAGAGACAAAGCTATGCAAGTTGTTTAGCGCCATCTCGCTCCAACAGTGAAACTACTCTCACTTTAAGACGACATGTTAGGCCACCTGGGGGGGTATTACAACGTATTAAAACCAAGCTTATTCCGGCGAGTGAAAGTGACAGAGCTATACAAGTCGTCTAGCGCCATCTCGTTCACTCACTGGAACAAGCCGGGTTTTAAGACGTTGTAATACCCCCCTGTACTGTAAAAATAATACTCGAAATTGCTGTACAAAATGTACTGTAATAAAAACATCGGTTGCCAAATCTCTGATCAATGTGTAGTTGTTGATATTCTGGCCAACCAATTCACTTTTTTTAGCATACTTAAATTTTATTATGAAATTGGTCCTCCTACCCAGGGTGCGGCGGAAGGGGACTCGGCCCGTATTACAGAACGTCACTCAATACTCAAGTATTACTTAAAACTAGATTCAAGGCATTTGATTGGTTGAAATCTAGATTTAAATAGAGATCAGTGCTTGAGTTTCGTTCTGTAATACGGGCCGTAGACTCATATTGACTAAAATCTACCGTGTGAAGGAACACGGTAGATTTTAGTCAATGTAATAGCTATTCTAAGGTCACGGTTATCTGGTAACACAGTCCCGCGACCCCGGGAGGAATTTGGCCCTCCCACTGACTTGAGATTTGGCCCTCGATTTACCAATTAGGGCTCTAAAAACCGGGTTTTTTAAGCTAGTTGCCTATTAAAGTATTAATTCACGTTTTGACTTCCTTTAAATGTTAAATTTTAATGTCACAATACGTTATAAACATTGGCGCTGGCGTCGTATACTAAGTACAAGGATCTTTTGGCGAGTGGTCTAAATCGGTTTCTCATTTTTTCAAAACAGGCAATGCGCAATTTTCTATCTCGCGCCGCTTACTTTAACTCCTGCGCAGCTGATCAATGACCTTATCCTATGTAATCGTTCGTGTAGCTGAATTTTGGACTTAACGCTTTCGAACTTTATAGCATTCGACACAATAAATTGAAAATACAATTTTACGAATGCTCTACGCGGTTTTTGTGGTGTTAAGTCACCAAATATATCCTCTGGGTAACGCGGAAGGTACTGTCAGACATGACTGACTAAAAACCACCCAGCTCGTTCAGTTGCGCTTTGTGTTCCAGAGCCAAGGTAACTTTTGAGATATTTCCACTTAGCAGTACCCATACCATGAGTTGTCATTACGATACTCGATCATCGATATCGACTGCGTTTGGCGCTCTCATTGGCCCGCTCCAAGGTTGTATGAACTGTCAACCAATGAGAGCGCCAAACACGGTCGATGCGTATGATCGAGTATCGTAATGACAACTCATGGTAGAGGCTCAGCAAAGCCCCTAAAGCGTTAAAAGATCCTGTGTATAATTTTACCTACAATTTATTTCTGAATAGAGTATAATTATCCCGTTTTTTAACCAGTGTATATGCCTTTTTCCGATAGCATAACACTATGCATAGTACCACTCTATTTTTTAACTACTCTGTGATGTGAAGAAATTGTTTGTCGATAGGATTAAAATTTAAACGGATACTTTAAACTGAATAACAGTTTTTTAAATCTCATTCCAAACTAATTTTGCTAACTGAGAATTAAATAAAACATTTGTTAATATTCCATTTCCCTGAAACTTTATCAAGTGTCGTATTTAGTTTTTCTGTAATATTTATGTTCATGTTTACTTGAAATAATGAAAAATTTTCACACAATAATAGCTTTTACTGTCAGTAAATACATTCCATTCTAATTTGTTCCGTTATATTTTATAAACTAACGAATAACAATTTGAAGGTTTTGAGGATGATTTTATTATTAATAGGAATAAAATAACTGTCACAAATTACTTTATAGAATTTGAAGATTGTCAACTCTTTCCACGCGTTCTTATAAAAGTGAAATTCTCACAAATACGCGATTTCTGCGATACTTCGTCACTTACGGATCTTCCGTGACGCGATTCGTGCAATTTCCACTAACTAAAAATGAAAATCGTCTTTGCTACTACGATATAATGATGCAATTCGATTGACTTGACGTCGTCGAAGCGAGCGTGTTTTGTTTTTCATCTACCCGTAGACAAACGCACGTTTTATGTGATATGTCGTAGTGGTAAGGATGATTTTCACTTGTAGTTGGAATCGGTCGAAATGCGTCGCATCGCGTCATGGGGAACAGGACGCGATGCGACGCAATTCCCTTTTCTTTGTTCGGAAAACCGAAAGGCATGTATACGTGGACCTATCACTTTTTTAAGCTGCGAAATCACAAGGAATAATATGTTTGTGATCTAGCTAAATTATGAAAATGAGAAGAAATGTCAGCTCCACTATTCGTCTCTCTCTTTCTCATGCGCGCGAGAGGCGAGTAAGAGTAATGGGGATGGCAACTGGGGAACTAATGGCGCTAGTATAGCTTGTTCCAAGCATCGTCATTGGTTCAAATCTTATAGGTACTTCAAAATAGTACTACCTCATTGGTCGGATTAGGACTTAGCTATGGTCGCGCCATCTACAATTAGCTTTGACCGGCCTTCCCCATTGAAGAATACGTGTTTTCAAAAATTCGCATTAATTATTCCTTTAATTGCACATTCTAATTCACTTTCACTATTTTTTCTGAAATATTGCAACTTGAACTGATTTCATATTCTCCAAAATGTATTGCTCCGTTATAAAAAGAGATGATACACGTACCATATGTTTTGTACATCTCTATATCTCTTGAATAAGTCAAATTGATAGATTCTCTCTCATGCGGGGGCCATACTAAAGAGAAATGCCGTTAACTATGGCGATAGTAGACGTTATAACGAACATCCAAGGCCCATTATCGCGATCACCGACGGCATTTGTCCTTAGTATATGGGCCCCGCATCATAGACAGATTCAGAAAAGTTGGTGATATAAAACTAACAATAGTTCAACTAAGACAAATAGTACTGATATAAATTCACGTTTCTAACACGGCCTATATGTTGATAACATGTTTGTATGTTATTCTATAATAATTGTGTTCGTTTATTTGTGAATGTATGTTTCTTTGGCGCTGCTGTGAGTTCTCGTTATAATGTTAAGTTTATATAACTTTAAGACAATCCGCCTTATATAGTTCTACAGAAAAAGAGCCGAAAGCAATATTGGCTTAAATGTTGGCTTGATTTTTCTTCTCGACAAATTGGTTCTAAGAAAAAACGGAAAATGAAACTATTGGCGCTAGTGTAGCTAGTTCCAAACATCGCCATTGGTTGAACAGCTGTTAATGGCAGTTCCTATCTCAAAATCGGTTGCACCGATTGGTCAGATTGAGACTTAGTTATGGTCACGCCATCTGTGGTAAGCTTCAAAGAACCAACCCCACGAAAAGTGTGAAAGTTTTTAGCCTATTTCCGTATTTCTTTATATTGTATACGTAATATTATTGACCACGAATATTCACTAGTTGAATTCAACACGCCAGCAGCGTCGAATAGAAACTTTTGTGACGTCATTTAGAAAAATAATTGCAATTTAAAACTATATTTGTGAGTCTCCGTGATTCCCTCACGAGTGTTAGCAAATGAAAAACATAGGTATAATACTGAAATCTGTTTTTATAAGGAAAAACTGATCTAACTTTTATAAAATCTAGAATATTTTTTTCAAAATTAGCATATGATATCTGAAATAAGATCTGAAATTAAATAAAATGGCCCATGATGAAACCCCATGACCTGACTTGATTAGGCAAATTCATGAAAAAATAATTATTATTTAGAGAACGATTTAAGTTTTATTTTATTTACATAATTTTATTCGGCCATTCTATTTTTAAAAGCAATGAATTAAATGTAACTTTTTATAGAAAAAAAAAGATTTGCTCATGTAAGTTAGTTTTTTTTTGTTGTTTATATTTATTTTTGAATGTACCTTCGTTTATATAGTTCTATCTACATTTATTATGTAGCGGTGTACGCAATTATGTCTGAAAAGCATTTATGTATGTGTTACGTAATTACCCAAAATGTGTATCCGAGTGCTATTATACGTACATGCCTTATATCTGATATTAATCGGTCATATATGAAAATAATATGTTATTGCAAATATAAAAGTATATAAAATGAAATCATAAACGAAAAACTATAAAATGAAAATTCTCGAATAGTGCAATTCTAAATTATTTTACACAATTTTAATAACATTTTCGTGAGTTTGAAAAAAATTACGAATATATTTTTTTTACGAATTAATTCTCTTACATAGTACATGATCACAATGTCAACTTCCAAGTTTTAATGTTCCAATTTAATCGAATTATAACAGATATTAATATAAAAGCACTTCAACATATTTTCATGTTATTCCATAATATTTATTATATTTCCATAGATAATAATAGAATTTACTAGAACGGTGATATCTGGTGTATTTTTTAACATTGTATCTGTCGGAGCTTCAGTAAGATGTATGATAAAGTAACATGGACCTAAAATGTGTGTATATAGCTTTATAATATTATAGTGTATATAGAAAGGAAAAATAATATAAATAAATGGTAACATGTGAAGGTAGCTTGGATTTTATTTCGTTCATCAATTTCTTTTACCCCATTCTTAAACAGCCAACTTAGTCTGCGTGTCCATCGGAGCGCAACGTGGTTGCGGAGCGGAGAAAGAAAAAAATATTAAGCAATAGGGTTGCACTATTGTTAGGGGCTCCCTTTTCCGCATTTGGACTCGTAGGTGGTCCGTTATGCGTGAGGTGGGACGATTGTGGCTATATGAGCCAACCCAGCTCCTTCCAGAAGCTCAGAAGTCTCCTGGGACGTTCACAGGCTTCTTGGAGCGACCTTGGAATGCCAAGGTTTTGTGCCCGTTGGTTAGCAACGCCCTCGCACTCCAGGATTACGTGGGTTGCCGTTTCATCCGCATTCAGGCAGCCCCTGCACAACGGGCTGTCTGTCGCGTTGATAGTAAACAGATGTTTGTTGAGTGGGCAGTGACCGGTGAGCATGCCCACTACAACTCGTAAGTCAGTTCGTTGGAGACTGAGAAGTCTGCTGGTCAGTCGCGGTGTTAGTGCAGGTACCGCCTCTCTAGACTGTCTGCAGTCGGTTGTAGATGCCCATCTGGCATTATGTTTTTTTTGGGTTTGCAGACGTACCCAGGTCCTGAGTTGACCGGATGGGATAGGCAAAAAGGGTGTGGGGCCGGCCACGTCCACATCCGAGCCTCTCCTTGCAAGTTCGTCTGCCGCATCGTTACCCAATGATCCGCTATGTCCTTTTATCCATTGCAAGATGACCCTATTGCGGTTCGAAATTTTTTGCAATGCTAAGTGACATTCATAAATTAGGCTGGACGACATAATATTGCCGTTCAGCGCCGTTAGTACAGCCATACTATCGGATAGAATTCTAATCCCGTAGTTGGAGATGTTTCTTTCCATGACTGCGGTGGCAGCTTGGGTGATTGCTACACATTCACATTGGAATATGGAGCTATGTTCCCCTAGCGGTAGAGATACTTTGATGTTGAGATCCATTGAGAATACACCAGCACCTGTGCCGGTTTTGGTTTTAGAGCCGTCCGTGTAAATTCGGACTTCGTTAACTCCTGATTGATCTCGCTCGGTCTCTGATAGTTGAATTCGATAAAGTTTATCGAACACGTGAGTTTTGGGGATTCTGTCACAGGGCGCTTCAATGTATGGTACATCGTTTAGCGCCCTTTCCCATATTATGGTGTGATTGCCCCTTTGGTTTTTCCACATGCCGGAGTGTTTTAGCCTGATTGCCGCCATACTGGCCTCCTGTTGAATAAAGAGATCCAGTGGCGGCAGACCTAGCATTATCTCCAGGGCATTAGTAGGTGTTGTTCGCATGCATCCTGTGGTGGCTGAGCAGGCCAACCTTTGGAATGACTGCAGTTTTTTACGGGTGGTTATGAGTTCAGTTCTGGGCCACCAAACTACCGCTCCGTAGGTGATTATTGGCCTAATTACGCTCTTATACAGCCATAGTGTTATTTTCGGCGAGAGGCCCCAGGATTTCCCCAGAAGTCTTCTGCATTGCCAAAATGTTATGCTAGCTTTGTTAATCTTGTGGTCCAAGTGTTTGTTCCATAACAGTTTGCTGTCAATAATGATGCCCAGATATTTGACCTCATTAGTTAGGGACAGCTCGGTGCCAAACAGTTTGGGTAATTGTAAACTGCCAAGATTGCGTTTGTGAGTGAACATGATAAGTTCCGTTTTTGACGGGTTCACTGATAGTTCGTGCTCCAGGCACCATTGTTCGACGATCTTCAGAGCCTGTTTTGCCAGGTTACACAGTACATTCTCAAAAGGTCCCGTTATGAGAATGGCTAGATCGTCCGCATAGCCTACCGTATAATACCCATGGTCGGTGAGTCTGCAGATCAGCTCATTGACCACGACGTTCCATAGGAGGGGGGAGAGAACTCCTCCCTGTGGACAGCCTTTTGCTACCACACCTCGGGTCGTGGTATTTACGGTAAATTGAATAGCCCTTTGTCTTAGCATATTGTCTATCCACCCGGCAGTCGTGGGTTCGACCCCATGCCTAGATAGGGCACGGCTAATGCTGTTAAAGGTGGTTTTGTCAAAGGTGCCTTCAACGTCTATAAAGATGCCTAAGGTTGATTGTTTAGATGATAGTCCGTTCTCAATGCGTGATACGACGCTATGTAGGGCGGACTCTGTTGATTTGCCCATACTGTAGGCATGTTGGTTAGCGTTGAGTGGCTTACACGACAGAGCATGCGTTCGAATGTCCCTTTCACAGAGCCTTTCGAGGGTTTTAAGTAGGAAGGATGTGAGGCTGATTGGCCTGAAGGACTTCGGCTGCGTGTAGTCACTTTTGCCGGGCTTGGGAATGAATACGACTTTAACTTCTCTCCATTTGAGGGGAGTGTAACCGAAGGCAATGCATGCTCTGAACAGGTTCACGAGATGCACCACCAGACGGTCATCGCTCCATTTCAGCAGTCCCGGAAAGAGACCGTCCAGGCCTGCTGATTTGTATGGGAGAAAGCTGTTGATAGCCCATTTCACCTTATCATGTGTGACAATTCTCTGGGCTTGGTTCCAGTCGGTATTGGATGCTGAATTGCTGGTCTCAGCTTCCCAGCTCCCTGAGGAGGTAATAACGCAACCTGGAAAGTGAGTTTGGAGCAGCAGTTCGCAAGTCTCTGCGTCCGACTTGGTATACGTGCCATCCGGTTTCTTTAAAGAACCGACATTGCGCTCAGGTTCGCTGATCAGAATGTTTTTCATTCTGGTGGCATGGCTGTTGGATTCTATGTTCGAACAGAAGCGTTTCCAGCATTCGCTCTTCCTGAGACGGATACGCTTCTTGTATTGATGTTGGGCTTCTTTAAATTTATCCCAATCGTCATCCTGTCGGGTGTTTTTAGCTCTATTGAACAACTTTCTTACCTTGCGACGTAGTTTCTCCAGTTCTGGGCTCCACCAGCTGGTCTTACCTGCGGGGGCCCTTCTTGGCGTCACAAGTGGGCATGTTTTTTCAAAGCAGTCCACTAGAGTCTTGGTGAGTTGATTGTTGTGGGTGTCAATCACCGCGGCGTTGTCATAGCTAGGAATCGGAAGTCCCTTCAGATTTTCCGCCGTTTCGGCAAGATACTTAGCGCGGTCCATCTTCCGGGGATTCCGTCGCGGCTCCGCGGGATTTACCATGATGTTAATAGTATATATGATCCACCTGTGGTCAGAGCAAGATAAGTCTTTCGAAACATGCCAGTTCGAGATGTGCCGCGAGATGTTCTCTGTTGCAAGAGTGAGATCAATGATAGTTTGGGCTCGTCTAGTGACAAAGGTCGGTTCAGAGCCCCGATTCATAATTCTTAAGTTAGTGGTGAAGAGATAGTTCAGAAGTTCCTCACCTCGTGCGTTCGACTTCTCGCTGCCCCAGATGATATGGTGCGCGTTGGAGTCGGCTGATATTACAAGCTCCAGTCCTTCCCTTTCGCAATAGGCCACCAGTGCTGTGAGCTCCGGTGTGGGTACCTCCTCGTCGCCTGGCAGATAGGCAGACGCAAGTACCACCTCGGATAAGCTGAGGGATGGGTTACTCAGGAGCCTGATGGCAGTCAGGTCCCTGGAACAGAACTCGGTTAATAGAACTACGGGTACATTATTTGGTGTAAATATACAAGTCCTTGGTTTACTTACGGTAGTGTTCAGGAGGAGCTTACCCCCGATGTTGGATAGACCACAGATTCTGCCATTCCTAATCCAGGGCTCCTGGATTAGGGCTATGGTCTTGATTGGTCCCTCCAGCGCCTTACGCAAGTTGGTCGTAGCAGTAAGGCTGTGCTGGAGGTTGGTTTGGACGATTTTAATGGTCTCGAGGAGGGGAGCTGCTTGGGCCATCACTACTGTTCCCGAGCAGTTTCTCCTCATCGTCCACACCTTCCCCACTGAACCAGTCCAGCCTGGTGGTCTTTGCCGAGGCATCGACGACGGCCATGGGACTGGGAGGTGAGTTATCTCCAGACTCCTGCAGAGACACAGGGTTGTTTTGGCTCACCGTGGGGGAAGGTGTTGATAAAGCCGGACCTAAGCCTCCAGCAGCTTGCTCCGTCTCTACTGGGACGGTTGCTTGCTCGCTTTTGGCACTAGGTCCGGTGGTCTGAGGGGCAGAGGGTTCGGCCTGCTCGCCCTTGGGTCCGCTTGCCTTCACCTCCTGCTGAAGCATCAGGTATACCGACCCCGTCTTGTAACAGACGCGGCGGTCCCTCTGGATGATCCGGTCGGTCTCCGATTGCGGGATTCCAAGGACAATGTAGACACCGTCCTTGTTGTCCTGCTTCTCGGCGTGGTAGAGGCTCCAGGAGTCGACGCTATACCACGGGTTTTGCCGTCGAAGCCTGATGCGCAGCCTGTCCACGGTCCCGTCCGTGAAGTTGGGTAGGGTTGCACTAAACAGCTCCTCTTCAGTGAACAGGAAGTAACGAATTAGTTTTAAAAAATCATTTAAAACCGGGAAGCGGAGCGGGGAAACAGAGAGGGAAAATTTAGCGGGGAAGCGGAGAGGAGAACCGAATGAGGGCACGGGTGTGGCGGCCATCTCCGCATGTTGACAAACTCAGTCTGCAACTCCGCTCCGCAGTCTTGCTTCGCTCTAGTGGACAGACCGCCTTAGTCTAAGAATTAAGATTCATTTGTTGATCACCGCTTGGCAAAAAATAACAGTATTTCTATAACTATTACTTGTGCGTACGGAGAAAGCTCTGCCGATAAGGATATTTTTCTGAGTTCAACCACTGTGTGTGTACACCCACTCATGGAAGACTTCGTCTATATACCTGCCGAGCTAGCCAAAGTCACAAGTCGAAAACGATAATCGTAAACGCTCGGTACTCCCCAATAGATTTTCAACTTTATAGTAACTATGTCCTGCATAATATGGAAGCCGGCGGTCAGGTTGACGTGATTTACACAGATTTTGAAAAAGCTTTCGATCGTGTGGATCACGTCATCCTGTTGGCTAAGTTACAAAAACTTGGGATCCGTGGTGATTTGCTGAGATGGGTCAGGTCATATTTATCAAACCGATCGCAGGCTGTAGTTATGGGAGGTTATAAATCTGACTTCGTAAATGTCCCCTCCGGTGTTCCCCAGGGATCTTTGCTCGGTCCTCTTTATTACTGCGCATCCCTGCATGACATTCAGTCCTGTTTCAAATCCGCTAAACATCTAATGTACGCTGATGACATGAAAATATACATGTGTGTCAAATCCAGACTTGATTGTGAACGGATTCAGCGTGATCTTGATGCATTGTACAGGTATTATCAACAAAACAATATCACTGTCAATGTATCTAAATGTCAATGCATTAGCTTTACCCGTTCCAAACACCCAATTATATATCCTTATAGTTTTAATGGCAGTGCGATCGAAAGGGTTGATGTAGTCAGAGATCTTGGTATAATGTTAGATTCCAAACTGCTCTTTGACCAACATATCGATACCATCACCAATAGAGCCTCTCGTAACCTTGGTTTTGTAATGCGTACTTGTAAGCCTTTCAGGAACTGTCACAGTCTTAAGATCATTTACTTTGCATATGTGCGTAGTATTTTGGAGTACTGTAGCCCAATTTGGTCACCCCAGTACGACATTTATAGTAAGAGAATCGAAAGTCTACAGAAAAAGTTCATAAAATTTTTAAATTTCAAATCCCAAAGGCGTCACGATTCCTATGCCCGTGACTGTAAACACTATGATATGCTTCCCCTTGTGGATAGGCGTAAGATGTTGGATATGCTTTTGCTCTTCGATATCTTACGAGGTCGTTTGGACAGCAGTGATCTGCTATCATGTATAAATTTCTGTGCCCCAAAAACACGAACGAGGCATGCAAAATTATTTAATATCCCTGGCTACCGTACCAAATACGGAAGAAATGCAGTTATGACGCGTTTGCCTCGCATCTACTCGGATAGTTTTGAAAATGTTGATATCTTCCATTTGTCCAAACAATCATACCGGAGGCAAGTCAAACAGTTATTGTTTGATAAATTATAGAATCAGACATTACGTTGCCGAAATCCATGACATTAAGTGTTGTGGGGAATAGGTATCTAGTTTTGATTCCGCGACAAAAGTTTGTTCGCTTAAGGTTTTGTAGTTGGAACTGGACCTTCCACATAGCATTGATTAATGGATTTTGTTTCGTTGCGGGTTGTGCCATGACTCATTTATTTATTTTTCCTTTCATCTCATTGTTTATCATCTAAGCGCGTATGAAGGTAACCGTGTTCCCGTTTGTTTTCGATTATCAGATAAGTAACAGTTTTTGCCATTATCTCAATCTCTAAACATAATAGTAATTTTGAACTACGAATGTAAACAATATTAGCTGCATTTGTGTAAATTGTTCACCACTTCTAGTTACATTTATCCTCTTTAATGTCGTGAGACTCTGTTATTGGCTTAAGAGATAATATTGTCATCACCTTGCTATCACTGTTCAGTGGGTGAGTATATGCGGACCGCTAGACGCTTGTAATAGTTCCGCATAGAGATGTGCCGTTGCCGGCAATATTGCCCAAGGTGGGAATTTAGGTGGAAATATTGCCGGCAATATTGCCGGGTGTGGAAATATTTGGGAATATTGCTTAATTTTAAGTCAAAGTGAGTGCGAAAACTATGTAACACACTTAAAATTAGCATTTACAGACCATTGATCTACATTATATACAAAAAAACATTGTTTTGGGTAAAATTTCCAAAATTGCCGGCAATTTTTGGCAATATTCCCGGTATCTTACCGGCAATATTGCCCATTGTTGTCGAACACGACAGTGAATCTAAGAAATGACACATACATTTTAAGATTAGAATTGACGGTCATTGTATATTGAATAAATATTGAATAAAAAGGCATAAATTCGAATAATTTCTTTTAATGTTGTAGTTTAATCTAGTCAACGAATGCTCAAAGCATAGAGGGAGATTCTAGAAACACATTTTTTACTACGTAACTTTGTTTGGACTAGTTAGGGGTGAACATATCAAAAGTCCCCCGTCTCTCGACCATGAGCTCTGGAAGGGGGGGGGGGGGGGGTTGAAGGTATCATTTTTTGGTTTTTGCTTATATCTCGGAAAACCATGCGTTCTAGCAGCATAGCGTGTGTGAACAAAATGAAAACCTAAATAAATTTTCCGTAAGTTTTACTCAGTAAGCATTTCAATATCTTGTTAGTTTTCGAGTTTTCATAGTTTTCGAGGTATCCGCTTTTGAAAGTCTGTAATTTAGGGGAAAAAACATTTTTAGTTTTCGCATTTGGAAAGTTGTATTTGATATCGCCATAGATCCAGAAAGCAGTAGCAGTTGATTCAGACCCTCCCTTCACCACCTGCGATGAACAGCTGCATCTTGAGGTGACATTGAGAGTGTCTGAATGTGGATAAGTAGTTCTTAAATTCGGTGACTACCATCAAGCTTGATATCTCTTGTCTCCCTCCAGTGAGTGAGGAGTAAAAATTAGTTTAGAAACTCATTTTAAATTATACAAGGTACTTACAGACGGGGTAGGACTGTACTATGTACGAGGAAATCCGCAACCATAAGAGATGCGGAAAAACTATCTTTAGAAACTTGAGTTCTTTTTTGATGTAAACAATTTTCGTATAGGTAGGTACCTATTCATTTTTGGCCAAGTGTGAGTTGCCCACAAAAATACAGGGAGGAGTAGGTACTACAGGGGAGAGCTTGAAAAGACTGCTGCTGCTTTCTGGATTTATGGCAATATTAAATAAGACTTTCCGAATGCAAAAAGGTAAAAATGGTTTTTCGAAAACTATACAAGATATCGAAATGGTTACTTAATAAAACTTATAGGAAATTAATTCAGCCTTTGTTTTGTTCATACAAACCATGCCGCTAGGAGGCATGGTTTCCAAGTTATAAGAGAAAAACCAAAAAATGAAACAACCTCCCCACAGCTCAAGGGGCAAGGGCTAATGGACTTTTGATAATTATATTCACCTCCTAACTAGTTCAAACAAAGTAACGTAGTCCAAAATCGTGTTCCAAGAATTTCCCTTATAACTGTTTTCTGAGTGGATGGACTACTAGTTTTTCGTGCAAATCACATAGCAAAAACATCGAGTATAAACAGTACCTACTACCTATACAATATGGAAATAAAAAAAAGTATAAATCTCTATCAAAACTACAAATAACCAACAAAAATAACATTATTATAATGCACTTGTTTCGGTAATTCTTACAAAATCAGTAAATCATCGTTTAGAGTTAGAACTTAGTAGTTTATATAAGGCGGACTTAATGACGCAATGCCTTATCTACAGTAATATAAACTGCACCTGCAGAAATAATAAAATATACTGGTGTTATTTGACTGGCAACATTGGCAATATTGCCAAAGTTGCCGGCAATTTTGGTATTTTACCGGCAGTGGCAAAATTGGGAATATTGCCGGCAGTGGGAATATTGCCATCCGGCACATCACTAGTTCCGCATCAACTTAAGCTGTGCATTGATAGTGAAGTGAACACTCAGAACTCATGTAAATTAATAATAAGCTGTTGAGTTTCCATTAAATAAATAAATAAATAAATAAATAAATAGCCTAGAGCCTAAAGTTGAAATTCTATTTAAGATTTCTGAGCGTTAGCGACTGGAAAATCTTCAATAGATCTTCAACTTAATAGCCAAGTCTATAAAGTTAAAACTCTATTGAAGCCTACTTAGCGTTTGCGTTTATCGTTGGTTACATGGCTACAGGCCCAGGAGTTCCCAAATAGATATCCCCTTTTGTACTCTCTTTGGTGTACTAGGGGTTAGGGCGCAAAGTTTGGGAAACCCCGAGCTACACAATCTCTGAGTTTACGTTTCACCCTTTTGCTGCTTTTCTGTGGAGCTAAATATTTTGCCATTTCTACCCATATTACCGTGGACTTACCGCAAAGATTCAACACGGTTTTTCCTCATAAATTTCTTGGAAACGTGCGCACATCACCCTATTTAAAAGGACTCTTTCTTATACTTTTCTGAAGAAAAGAAAGTTAACAAAAACAAAAAGATTTTTTAAGGTTTCCTGTTACTCATTATGCATATGCATCTTGTTTGCGCGTTAACTGGGGGTTCTATAATGTAATCATGTAGAAATTTTATTGATTACAATGAAGGCCACTAAAGCAGCGTGTACGGAAGCAGTTTGTAAATAAAAAGCATATTGAAGTGAAAAATCTGGATTTGTCTTTGATTTGTACCTACTTAAGATTTGCTGTGGATTTTCAAGTTTTACTAATGATTTTCACCTGTTTTATGTAACGAGAGGATCGATCTTTTTGGCGTAACGGTTTCTAGGAAACTTCAATTGATTGATGATGTTCGTGGCTGATTACACACTTTTCAATAAGGAGTCGCTCGTACTACCCCAAATCCACCCTGTTGTTTCTGTTGCAGGTTTGTGAAATTTTAGTACGAGTCTGAGGTCAGTCTTACGTCGCTTAGCACTGACTTTGGCTTGGCTGTTGCTTAGCTACGGCTTTTTATCTCGGCCTGAATCTCTTCTGCTGCATCCAGTGGCCGGCAGGTATCTGGACACATTTTAACTATAATAACAAAAAAAAAACTGGTCCCTGCAGCTAAGCCGACGGCGAAAAGTTTTCTAAACATATGCATTAACAAAAACAAACATACAAGTCCATTTTAAACAACATCTCGACTCAACCACTTTCTTAAACCTCACTTTTAATGGCCTCATAAAAAGCGACCGTGGCGAAAGTAGCCCCTCTCGTCCAAGTTCAATAGCACGGCGTAACAGTACCGCGTCGACTCTTGCGCAAGCTGCATCTTCCGCAGTCTACAGTCAATGGAGTCAGGATGTGGTCAGTGCTGATAGTTGTCGTTTGTTGTGTCACCACCGTGCTGCCGGCTAAACATCTGCCTAAATGGAAGAAACAGGTTGGTTTTGGATTTTTGGTGTGTTTTATGGGTCCGGTTTTCTAGGTATTTTCTTGAAACTAGGGTTTAGACAGGATTTTCCAAAATGTCACTATTATTAACGTAATGAGAGGGGGAAGTAATCACTGACAAAACCCTTTTTTTCTGAATGTAACATTACAAAACAATAGATATAAAAAATATTTTAGATAGTCTGAAGACGACTAAGTATTGGCATTATTTTCGCGTAAATTAAACAATACCCCAAACAATTATTAATGGACACAAAAAACCGACAAGAAAATTTATCTTCTCACATTACTCTGGCAAGTAGGTAAATAATGATAAAAAATACTAGTTTATATACTAAGTAAACAAGATGTGAGTAAAATATGTTTTCACCGCCTTTTTCCCGCGACCTACTTTCTCGTTGCTTTCTCGCGACTCACTAATAGAAAGTTCCTTCGGTGAGTCAGCGAGCTGCATGCGATCCTGTCGTTAGGATGGAAGGAGACCCATCACTTTCTATACCTCGTTTATAACACTTTACCTTGAACTTGAAATTTTAACTAGAAAGAATCTGCGTAGTCCGTGCGGATAACGACCGGATTGGACTGGCTACCTATGGGTAATATCTAGCTTAGTGGGCCAGCTTATCATGTTAGTAAAGCTTTCCAAAGCTCTCTAGCTTAAACATGTACTATCTTATACTTAAACGAGTTCAAGTGAACTGGTAATCAGTATTAGCACAGAACAGCTGATTGGCTGCCTACCGGTATCACTGCAGTCACAGAGTTATACACTTCAATACAGGATACCTAATATAGTTCGTATTGCTCAATAGGGTTCATAAAATAAGTTCAAACTGTGCGAGCAATGTTCAAGCAATTTCTTTATTTTATCTTCCGTGTCGCTAGGAATGCAAAAGACAATATTAGGCGCGGGCCACATAGTAAAGACGTAAGACACAGACGGGGCGGAGACATAATGTCTCTTCGGCGTCTCTTTCAAACCAAATGTATAGAAGCGTCGCGACGACTACAAATAAATGTCTTGTCTTGTCTTGACGTAAAACACACAGACGAGACGCGTCGCGGGCGCGACTCATACATTTTCGCCCGTCCCGTCCGCTACGGCGCGGGCCACATAGAAAAGACATAAGACGCGTCTTATGTCTTTTCTATGTGGCCCGCGCCTTAGTGTTCTTGTAAGTAGGTATACAGCTTGTACTTGTAGTAGGCAGTAGCCTAGGCCTCATGTTAGTGGCAGCCACTATAGGCACCTAACTTAATTTTCCATCCAATTCTCCATCAGTGCCTGTAGAAGTTAACATCGAGGCACCGATTGTAATGAATTAAGAAAGAATGATCTTTTCCCTCCCGTTACAATATCTGACATTTCTCCTTAGAACCTCTATTTCTTGAAAGTTTTTATGTTTTGTGAATAACAAGCTATCATTGCACATTTCAACCCTCATTCACTGCCTTCTCACTAACCCTGATCTTCTTACGACGTGTGTAAGACGGTGCACCGAATCCGACAGGCGTGCGAGCTGCCCGCGGTGCAGAGTGAACACAGCCACTACGTCTGCGATGACAAGGGGGAGCCCAAGTGCCTGCCTGGGTGGCAGGGAGACCTGTGTGATGTACCGATCTGCAAGAAGGGGTGTGATCCGTTGCAAGGTAAGCAAATCAGACAGAAGAACGTTACTATGTAGAAAGGTGTAAAGTAGGAGTGTACTACGGTAGTTCGACAAACGGACGTACGATTCCTGCTTGTGTGACAAAACTCTACTGCAAATCACTAGTTCGAATGCAGGCTTGTGCGACAAACTGAAGTTCGACATTACTCTAGTGCGACATAAAGAATGGTGTTTTGTAGCCAATCGTAAAATCACGTTACATTGGCCAGGTCGACGGGCTCTTACCCTTCTCGATGGTTTAAAAAGAGAAAAACACCTATCCGAGTCGGGGTGCCACAACAAGCTGCGCTTGCTCTTTTATCCTAAGTTCTCCATACCTTTCTCGACCATAACTTCTTTGACACACTACCGTAGTGTAGAACTTCAGTGTATCTTTCAAGCGTGTATTAGATTTATAAGATGTGGATGTTTGTGTGATAAATATAATGTGTATTTCTGGTTTTTATTGACATTAATATCGGCTTTATTATCAAGTTTTAGATATCAGGATGGTTAATGTTATTTATTTACTGTATGTAAAGTATCTCTTAGGATTTTTGTACAGGAATGGGTTTATAAAGAAAAGCACAAAATCAAGACTAGGTATTTATTACCAAGCTACCTCCGTTCGCAAACCCTAGGTCCTCGTGGAGAAGAACGGAGAAAGAAACTCCACGGCAACATATTTTATCAGTACACAGTCACACATTTATAAAATACATCAAAAATTCTCATCATAATAAATATCAATTAACTTACATTTTCATTGTAGAACAATAGAACACAAATTATAACTTTCAGCATCACACAGTTGGATTCTCAATTATTAAATCACATTAATTAAATAGAACAACACTCAGAGCACAGCTTTCACCTTATAAAACGATTGGATAATAATGACCACGAATTTGACGGTACATCTGTTTTTATAAACATAGAATTGTACCACTTCCAACAAAATTGCCGCCATTATTGACGAATCACAGATTGTCATACATTTTAGCTAAATAACTTATAAAATAAGCAATAATAAACAAATCTTATGTAGTAGAACCTTTTTAAAACTTGATTACTTAATTTAGAAATTTAGTTTTGATTTATTTGCAACCTTTATTAATTTCGATACAATATTTGACTATCAACTGATTTCGTTCGGAAATCAGATCATTGTTGTTTTAAATATATTACTATTTTTAATTACATAAGGGCTATGTATCATAAATAAATCTAACACGGCCATTCTGAAAAAAAACTTCGTTCTCGAAGTTTATACCTTTTTGATAAAACATTAGTTAATAAATCTTAATACACATGATTTAACATATACACAGTACATGATTTAACATTAACATACATTGTACATCATCACACATGTATACACAGTACATGATTTAACATCAACACAGTATTATACTATCTGAATAGCCACAGGTAAATCCACAGGCTCAGTCTAAGTCATAGGTTACAGTCTCAGTCATGGCCACAGGCACTGGCAACAGGACGGTACTGGCACAGTATCAGCCATGGGCACAGTCATCAGTCTAAGTCATAGGTTACAGTCTCAGTCATGGCCACAGGCACTGGCAACAGGACGGTACTGGCACAGTATCAGCCATGGGCACAGTCATAACGATATTAATAAATAATTAAATAAATAAATTATTTTCAAATAGTCTCTGGCCTTGACATATCAGTCCTATCACCTGCTGCGCGTGAATTTCAGAAAGATATCAGGGCAGTGACCGACCAGCAGTACATATACATAATATTCATATAATAGTCTCTGGCCTTGACATATCAGTCCTATCACCTGCTGCGCGTGAATTTCAGAAAGATATCAGGGCAGTGACCGACCAGCAGTACATATACATAATATTCATATAATAGTCTCTGGCCTTGACATATCAGTCCTATCACCTGCTGCGCGTGAATTTCAGAAAGATATCAGGGCAGTGACCGACCAGCAGTTCATATACATAATATTCAGTTCATAACGTCAATAATCAGTTCATAATGTCAATAGTCAGTTTATAATGTCAATAGTCAGTTCATAATGTCAACCTTATTGGGCAGACCAAAACACCCCGCCGTCGGTGAAGCTCAATCACCCGCAGTCAGTGAATGTCATTACCACAACTAAGGTTTTAATTCATACATAATACATACAATTGTCATTATCAATCATCTTTAAACTAATTATAATAAACCTTCACCAATGTAAAATATAATACATTAACGATGACAAAATAACATCATCATCTTACATCACTTAATCTCTAGATTAAACTTAGATTGTTTCTCTTTTTTTTAAAATTTGTATTTAGATTATCAAGGACAACAAACAATAATGTCATCTATCACTTAGTTATTTTTCATTTTCTTTTGCATATTATTCAGTATGTCCTCAACCCTGTACCTGTATACTAATACATATTATTTCCCTTTTTTTTGTACATGAATCATGGATTTGCATTTCAATTTCCAAAGAAATTTACGGCTCGGCTATTCTGACAATTATTATTATTATGGTCTTAAACTTTCGTTTCCTCAGGTTTATTTATACCTGGTATTTATAGAATCTCACGGGTGTGAACCAAGGCGAAATTCTAATTATCTGTTTGTAAAGGTGAATTATTTTGTACTGCAGTAAAATTATTATTATCTAATATTATTATTGGAATAGTTTTGTCACGTCGAGACCTTTTCAAAATCACAACTTTAATCTACATGGTGCAATGCTTTACTTTTAATTTTTAGACTTAGCTCAATAATGAAATCTTTCCATCAAATTGTAATTTTCATAATTATCAGTCAAGATCTTATAATATAACATTAATAAAACTTTCAATTAATTATTTTATTAATGTCAGAATGACATTATATTCATAATCAAAACGTCTTTTTATTTTTAGCAGATTGAAAAAAATAAACTAATGTTTACAAATATACCCACTAATTGCAAAAAAAAAAAAGTTTTTTTTTTTTTTTTATAAATTAATGTATTTTTTCTTATGAAAATGACCTTTAGTTTAAGATCTGGTCATTGAACGGAGGATCTACAACTACTTTGCTTATGTACACCTCCAGGAAGACTATCTATCTGTATTTTGCAAATGAAAAACAGAATCAATAAAGAAAAACCTCATTAGTCTTAATCTTTATCAATTGTTCCTTTTACTCAATAATGTAACAACTTGTTACCGTTTTTTTTTTTGTAACCTGTTATCAGTTTTTCATAATTTTTTACTTTTAAATTATATCCCTCCCCCTTTTTTTTTAGATTCGTTAAATTATTAACGAAGCTCAACTTTCAAAAACAATTATAAAATAAGTTTCATGGTATAAATCTATAATCTTTTCGACTCGATTTTAGTTAGATTACAACATAATAAAACAAGAGCCTCCGAGGGCCTTACCGACATTAAGACAATAATTCATACTGTAGTGCAGAAGTTCCCGTTTCGTTATCCTCGGCATGGCTTCGCTTCTTTTCAGCAGCGTCGCAGTCCCGCTGTTCGAGATGGCAGCACGTCGTCATCGCCCTTCTAAAGACGATTCGTCCACCCGATGACGTCACAGCTTTCAGCAGGGACGTGCAGATTGATAGCTCCAACGTTGATTATGAAAAACATAATAAAAGTTCATTAGAATTAATAAATAGGTTAGGGCACAATCCCGCTTCTGATATTAGATTTATAAGATGTGGATGTTTGTGTGATAAATATAATGTGTATTTCTGGTTTTTATTGACATTAATATCGGCTTTATTATCAAGTTTTAGATATCAGGATGGTTAATGTTATTTATTTACTGTATGTAAAGTATCTCTTAGGATTTTTGTACAGGAATGGGTTTATAAAGAAAAGCACAAAATCAAGACTAGGTATTTATTACCAAGCTACCTCCGTTCGCAAACCCTAGGTCCTCGTGGAGAAGAACGGAGAAAGAAACTCCACGGCAACATATTTTATCAGTACACAGTCACACATTTATAAAATACATCAAAAATTCTCATCATAATAAATATCAATTAACTTACATTTTCATTGTAGAACAATAGAACACAAATTATAACTTTCAGCATCACACAGTTGGATTCTCAATTATTAAATCACATTAATTAAATAGAACAACACTCAGAGCACAGCTTTCACCTTATAAAACGATTGGATAATAATGACCACGAATTTGACGGTACATCTGTTTTTATAAACATAGAATTGTACCACTTCCAACAAAATTGCCGCCATTATTGACGAATCACAGATTGTCATACATTTTAGCTAAATAACTTATAAAATAAGCAATAATAAACAAATCTTATGTAGTAGAACCTTTTTAAAACTTGATTACTTAATTTAGAAATTTAGTTTTGATTTATTTGCAACCTTTATTAATTTCGATACAATATTTGACTATCAACTGATTTCGTTCGGAAATCAGATCATTGTTGTTTTAAATATATTACTATTTTTAATTACATAAGGGCTATGTATCATAAATAAATCTAACACGTGCATTCGAAATATAGTGAGTCGCAGCACAGTTTTATCGTACAAGCATGAATTGCACTTCTGTTTGCCGAACTACCGTAGTACGCCCATCAACAACTAGATCTCAAAACGTTGATTAAAGTTGGGGTTTAACCACTCTGCACGACAACATTTTGACACATGACACATCAGCTGAGTCGACCGGGTGATTCGAAATTTGAGCTATTACACAAGATTTTTTGTCAACTTCCAGCATCCAATTTTTGATCAAAAATATGTTACTACAGCTATTTCATGCGATAAGTTTGTGAGCAATATCTCTAAGAACATGTTGAGGTCAATAAAACTGCCTCATTCTGTTGTAAAATGTGTGTAACATACAAAATGCTACACCGTTCCAAAAACTAGGTAATTTAGATGTGCTGAAAAATATGTACATAAACAAGCTTATCACATGATAATAATAGTTACACAGTGAAATAAATAAAATAACTTACTATATACATTATTAGATTTGCTAGTGTTCATACATAATTTTATAAATAATAACGATCAAAGTCTGGATAAAAATTAGCAAAAACTATGTTGCAACATGACTCTTTTTAGTGCTGACCGTAAACCCAATGTTCACAAAACGATTAAAAACGTTCATTCAGCCTAATCGATACTCGCAACATAATCGAACATGGAAAAAAAGTAAAACAAGACATAGAGCATGGACTGATTTATCCGCTTATTTGACTATAGAAAGCTCAGTCCATGCAATAAGTCTATGAAACTAAATCTGAATCATGTTATAATATTTCAAGTATTGTCGTTTACGCAATAATTTATTTAATTTTATGTTTTATATAGTAATAAATATCGGTGTTTCATTGGAGGCTAAACATGTGTGTCTTCTAAACTTAAATTCAATCATAAGGTTTTACCTATACTATACCCATTTTGTGTTTTCGTTAATTAATTTAAATTTATCTTTTTACAACGGATCTAAAATACGTGAAAAGACAAACACCGGGTTCGGATCTAATGCTGAGAGATGGGAGTACTTCTAAATGATTCCTTGCAGTAATAAACAATTAGAATTTCCAACGGGGCGTGGATGGCTAAATTTTGAACTATGAGGAATAGCGAAAAATCCTGAAGGAAGTCTCGAAGTCAAAAGAAAAGAAGATAAAAATTAAATAACACCATAAAAATTAAATTTTTGAAATATAAATTCAGCAATCAAACTATCAATATTCTGTGAAGTAGTAACATGCGACAAACTTGAGGTATAAGGATTTTTTTTTAATAATTCGATTTTTACGAGGGATGGAATCATATTCCATTAAATAAAATTTCGCTACATGTTCACAACATACTGTTCTCATTTCAAATTTTTATTATCACTTCGCGGTGCAAATACATTAAATATTTTTTTGAAATTCGAACTTTAAGTGAGTTTGCGCGTATTTTGATTTTGATCTGCTGTACAATGACTAAATTATTGTTTGTATATTAGTTCATATTTACCAAATTATCATTACTTCACCGAATTTGATCCTTAACAGCGACATCGAATAGTGTAAAAATATACCTAGCATTTTCTTTTTTTAATTCAAAAGCTCGATTTCTGACGTGTAATACTTGCATGACCAAACCAATCTCACGAAACAATTTTGTACAATAAAATAATTAATTTGGCCATCTTTCGAGAGGGAGAGGACAGCGTCCTCCCTCCGCCCCAACCGCAGTGGTAGACGCCCGCGGCGTCGGAAGTCGGCAGACAACGAGTTCCGGCCACCGTAGGCACGGCATGCCACCATGCCCGACCATGGACCATGGACCATGCCCGGGTCGACAGCGCGTCGTGTTCCACACGCGCCTCATAGAGCGTCAGCATAATGACTTAGAGGGCCAAAGCCTGCCGGGGTCGCGGGAGTTATTTCATTACCGTGACCCCGGAACATAAAGGGCTATTGAAGGACACCGTGGATTTTAGTCAGTACAAGTCTGACAGTCCCTCCCGACTCCCGCCCTGCTCGGGGTGGGAGGACTCATTTGATGATTTTTATTACCACGATTACCACGATATTATCATAGATTACCACGATAAAAAACAAAAAACTTTTATTTGGTAAGAAACAAACTCATTTATAAAAAGCCTATCAAGATCCAAGGCATTCTATATTCATTCAACCTTAAAAATTATGTTATTGTACAAAATAAAATGTACAGTAAAAATTAGCTAATAAATTAAAATGTTATTACATATTTTGAATAGCAAGTACCACAGCGAGCGCATTCCTAATTCAAAATTTTAGAATTAAATAATTGCCGCGCATTCAAACATTTATAACTGACATTGTTCCTTTGTCTATTATTGTTTTTTGGGAATGACAATGTACGTAATATTATTATAAAAGCTTTAAACAATATTATAATAGATAATAATTGTAATCTAAGCTTAAAACAAATTTATTTTAATTTTTATTAATCGATTTCCTAGTTTCCTTATTTTTTTCACTCGAGTTGACAAAAAAATCAATTATGGAATCGATTAGAATACTCGCTTTCACACATCATTACGATTAAAAAAAATAAACATGGTTGTCGTTTACGAACACAAATTGAGTAGTGGTAATGAAAAATACGTGTTATTGGCCCTTTATTAGAGAATTACGCCAAGATCTGTACTTTTTTACGTTATTTATAACATTTGGCATGATATATATCTTAATAGTTATTGAGTATAAGCACGCGTATGTGAAAAATAAAAATGTAAACAAACAAAAGTGGCGCGAAAGTTCGAGTTCAGATATCAAATTCTTCATTACCACTGCTAATTTATGTTGAATGATGTATGAATTCGTTACAATACTAAATGAGAAGTTATTCATTCCTCCTATAATGATCCGTTGGATGTCCGAAAACCACGTTTTTTTATGATTTTTAGCCCTACCCAGCACTGCCATCAAAATGGCGAAGATCGTATTTACACTTTTGGATTTTGTTACGGTAAATTAAGAAAATAAGCGCTAAATGTAGAAGTTTAAATTTCGTGAATAAATCAGATTTTTATTGAACATTCTTAATTAATGCGCACTCATAGGATTTTACGCAGGGAATATTATATTTTTTTAATTTATAATGAGGATGTCGTATGACTACAACGTCTGCCCCTTTTGGACCCACTATTGAGCCAGCGTAGGTTTACTTGTCGCGCCCATTTCGGGGGCGGTACCGAACTATACGGTTAAGATACATTATTTTTACTACATAATGGAAATCTGAGAAGTAGCGTGACATATTGTCAGTAATCATCAAGCAGTCTTCAATTCAATGTTATGAAGCGCCTTTGTATCAACGTTAGGACTTTGTTAGTCGATGCGATTGAATAGTGTTCAAGTCAAAACAAACTTAGGCTCTAGCAAAGTTCAAAAAAATAAAACACCTAGGTCAACAAGTCATTTCGGGTCATTGACTACTAATGATACAGCGTATAGACTGAATGGAGGTAGGAACATCTAGTTCTAGCAAGAACTTTCATAGAGAAAGTTCAGCTGTTCAATGTGTTACTAAGTAAACTTTCAGTCATATTTTGTTAGTCACGATTTCGTGAATCACGATTTTTAGTTTCACTTAAGTTACTCATCTGCAGTCCTTTTTTTTTTTTTTTTTTTTTTTTTTTTTTAGCGTGGTAAAATCATCAAATGAGTCCTCCGGCCCCGGGCAGGGCGGGAGGGACTGTCAGACTTTTACTGACTAAAATCCACGGTGTCCTTCATAGCCTGTTTCGTTCCGGGGTTACGGTAAGGAAATAATCCCGCGACCCCGGCAGGCTTTGGCCCTCTGAGAGGGGGGCCCCGTCATTATGCTGACGCTCTTTGAGGCGCGCGTGGGACACAACGCGCCGTCGACCCGGGCATGGTCCTTGGTCGGGCAGCGAGTTGCCCTTTACTCGCTGCCCGCATGCCCGCGCCTACGGTGGCCGGAGATCGTCTGCTGACGTCCGACGCCGTGGGCGCCTACCACTGCGGTTGGGGCGGAGGGAGGACGCTGTCCTCTCTCGCTCGCGGCCCGCCTCCTCCTTCACGAGCATTACTGCCTCGCAGAAGGAGCTGACCGCTTCCCACTCCGTCTCGCCCCGCAGCATGGCCGCAACCAATGCCGGGCGCGAGAGGTCTCCGCCTATCGCCGCCGTGAGGACACGTCGGTGCACCGCCCAAGCTGGGCAGTCTTGCACCGTATGCTCTACTGTGTCCTCCGGGCGATCTTCGCAGTGGTGGCACCCGGGCGTTTCCTCCTTCCCCATCAGGCACAGGTACCTCCCGAAACTTCCGTGTCCGGTGAGGACCTGCGTCATCCGATAGGTCAGGACGCCGTGACGTCTCTCCAGCCACTCCTCAAAGAGGGGTCTTACCGCCGCAATTGCGGCGTGCCCGGCCTTCGGTAGCGACAGTCGTCCCCTCCATACTGCCCTGAGATCGCGCCGGAGCTCTTCCCGCCGCGCCTCGACTTCACGGGGCAGCGGGGTCACGCCCCGGCGCTGCGCCTCCACGCGCCACTCATAGACGCGCTGGAGGGCAGTCGCCTCCAGATCCCAGGGCAGTAATCCGGCAAGGAGGTTGGCCGATTCGCCGGCAATCGTGCGGTATCCCCGGATCATCCGGATAGCCATGACCCTCTGGCATGCGACCAACTTCAGTGGTCGCGTCCGGATGCTCAGGGCCCACACAGGGGCCCCGTAGAGGGCCATGGACCGCACGACGCCGGCGTACAGCCTACGGCAGGAGGCGTTCGGCCCGCCGAGATTGGGCAGCAGTCACCTGAGGGCGGCCGCCGCCCGGTTCAGCCTGGGGGCCAAACTCAGGAAATGCTCCCTGAAGTTCCACCGGCTGTCGAGGACGAGTCCCAGGTACTTCATCGTCCTCTTGACGCCGATGCGAACTCCTCCTACCGTTATGTGGGACTCTGACCGCGGCGCATTCAGACGGCCATGAAAACACATGGCCTCTGACTTGTGCAGCGCCACTTCGAGTCCCAGCTGCCGGATCCTATCGACGACTGTCGCAACCGCTTCCGTCGCCACGTCGGCCGCCGCCTGGTGCGACTCTCCCTGTGCCAGGACGAGCGTGTCGTCAGCGTAACATATTACGCTGACGCCGTCAGGGAGGTCGCTGCGCAGCACCCAGTCGTATCCGATGTTCCACAGGGGCGGTCCCAGGACCGAACCCTGTGGAACACCGCACGACATCTCTCGCCGGTTCCACTCTCCCCGGTGACCGGGGTAGATGACGGCTCTGTCCGTCAGGTAGTCCTCGACTATGCGGCGGAGGTAGGTCGGCACCCGGTGATACCGGAGTGCCTCCCTGATGCAACTCCAGGGCAAGGTGTTAAAGGCGTTGGAGATGTCCAAAGACACCGCCAAGACGACCCTGCCCCGGGCCACTGCATCCCCCGTCGTGAGGGCTCTCACGCGCATGATGGCGTCCACCGTCGAGCGCCCCCTGCGGAAGCCAAACTGGCTCTCCGACAGGTTCGGGCCCACTCGGTTCAGGTGCCCGACGAGGCGGTCTGCAATTACTCTCTCCAAGAGCTTGCCCGCCTCGTCGAGCAGCACGATGGGCCGGAATGCGGACGGAGAGTCCGCAGGGCGCCCGGGCTTCTGGATCAGGACCAGTTTCCCCGTCTTCCAACGAAGCGGGAACTGGCCCCTCTCCAAGCATGCGCTAAAGAGCCCCCCCAGTCGAGGCCCGAGAGTCCCCGAGGCCAGGACCCAGGCTTTCCCTGGCAGGCCGTCGGGTCCCGGGGCGGTATTTTTGGCTTTGAGCCGCTGTACCGCCACTCTCAGGTCTACCTCGGTCACCTCTGGAGCGTCGTAGACGTCGTCGTCGCTGTGGTCCGCGTTTGCGCCAGCTTCACTGTCAGATTCCGTCGGAGACGGAGCCATGGGCGGGGGAGTATGCTCCCCTCGCGATGGGAACAGGGCGCTCACCACGTCCTCCACGAACTGAGGCTGGAGACTCTGCGTCAACGGGGGGGCCCAGGGGCGGAGCCTTTCTCGCACCCACTTGTAGGGGCGGCCCCATGGGTCCCCGTCCAGAGTCCCCAGCATCTCCTCGCGGGCCAATTCCTTGGCCCGAAAGATCTCGTCGCGGAGGACGGTCTTCGCTGCCCTGTAGCCCTCGTACAGCTCCGCCTCTACAGCCACCGCATCCGGAGGTCGGGTGCGGCGCCTGCGGAACCTGGTGTACCGGCGTCGCGCGGCAACGCACGCCTCGCGCAGCGCTGCCAACTCGCTTGACCACCAGTACAGCTGACGCCGGGCGCGTCCTTGCCGAACCCGGGGCATGGCCACGTCACAGATCTCCGACATGGCCTCCCGGAACCACTCGGCCTCGTCGTTTATGTCGGCAGGCCTGTCCGGTGGTGACACCCAGGCCTGCACGATCGAGGCTTCCAGGAATAGCTCCCGGTCCAGCTGCTTCAGCGCCCATCGCGGACCACTTGGGCCCCGTCCACTTGGGACCGGCGCGTCTGAGGTCTGGGCGGAGACGTCGAACCGGATATACCGGTGGTCGGAATAGGTCTCCACCTCCTCCACAACGCGCCAGTCAGAGACGCGCGGTGACAGGTCGGAGGTGGCGAACGTAACGTCCACCACCGACTCGCCCTGCATCCGCACGCACGTGGGGACAGAACCCCGGTTCTCGATGACCAGGCCATGTGCCAGGGCCCAGTGCTCGAGTATCCTGCCCCGCGCAACGTCCATGGACCGGGAACCCCAAGCCGGATTTTTGGCGTTGAAGTCCCCGAGGACGAGCGCGGGGAGGGAACCGAGGGCGACGACAACGTCTCCCAGCTCCGTTAGGGAGTCTTGGAACTCGGCGAGAGTTCGGCTCGGAGAGAAATAAACGCCTACAACGGCGATCTCCCCGAACCGGGCTGCGACGATCCCGCGCCCTCTCTGTACGCGATCGAGGGGCGGGGTACCAGCGGCGGCCGACGAAATAATGGTCACCAAGCCGTCCAGGTCCGCTACCCAGTCATTCCTGGGCGGGACCCAATACGGCTCGGCGACCACGGCGACGTTTATCAACCACTGCGCCATGCTCTGGAGCAAAAGATCCTGAGCAGCGGCGCAGTGGTTGATGTTCGCCTGGAGGAAGCGCAATGGGGCCATTAATCGGAATCCATTGCAGCCTCCCCCAGGGCCCCTCGCGGGGGTACGGCCACGGCGGCGGCGGCGGCGGCGGCGGGAGCGGCGGCGGCGGCGGCGGGAGCGGCGGCGGCGGCGGCGGGAGTGGCAGTGACGGCGGTGGCAGAGGGCCTACCTCTGCTCTTGGCTTTGGGGGGGGGGGCGCAGGACTTGCCCCCAGCCCGGTGATCGGCCGGCTTGCCAGCCGCCGCACATGTGAAACAGTGCGGCGGGGCAGTGCACGAGCCGGCCTTGTGACCGGGCTGACCGCAGCGGAAACAGCTGTCGCTGCGGTCCACCTCCGAGGTGCAGTTGCATGCCACGTGGTTGCCCACCTGGCACCGGTAGCACCTCAGAGGTCTGGGATCCAGCAGTCTCACCTGCGCGGAAACCCACCCAACCAAGAGCCTTCGGCCCTCCTCCAGCTTTTTGGCTGCCGAGACGGGGCAGCTGACCGTGATGGTCTGTAGTCCCGCAAAGCCAGGACGCAGGACGCCCGCCTTCACCTGATCGGGAGGGCACCCCCCAGTCCTGGCAACAGCAGCCACCACCTCCTCAACCGTCGCAGAGTCATCCAGACCCAATATGCGCACGTCTGCGCGCTTGGTGGGTCTGGACACTCGGGCCTCGTCCGCGTTTAAGGACGCTCTGAGCCGTTCGGCTAGAGCGTCGGCGGTCGGGCCACTGGCCGCACCCGGGAGCTCCAGCATCCGAGCTCCCGTTGCGGTGACCCGTAGACGGAGGCCCCCGGCGATGCCGAGCTCCGCGAGGTTCACCGCCTCCCGCGCCTTTGAGAGCACGTCTCGGTACGATACGCCCCTCTTGACCGCGTCCGGCTGCAGCGTGATCACCACAGCCGCGGTCTTTGGGGCGCGCAATCGCGCCGCGACGTCGCGCTCTTTGCGCCGCCGCCGTCTCTCCCTCCGCCTAGAGGACCTGGCCGTGTTGGCAGCCTTCCTCTTCTCCCCGGCCACTTGCCAATCGGCGCTGGCCGGAGGAGTCTTTGGAGGAGGCTGCTGGGGCGGCTGTTTCCCGGCCTGGGCCTTTTTCTTTTTGGCCGCCTGTTTCGGCTCCGCAGGTGTCGGGGTCGAAGGCGGCTTTGATGGGCCCGCCTGGCTGGACTTAGCCGGGGCCGCCTTTCCTCTCGCAGGCGCCGCCGCCACCGGGGCCGCCTGCACAGGGGCCGTCCTCGTCTGAGGCGGCTTCGTCGTCTGCGGAGGTCCGGACGCGGCCACAGCCGCGTACGAAGACGCCGCCAACGGGGGCCGCAGCACACGGCTCTCCAGAACGGAGAACCGCTGCTGAAAGGCGGCCAGCTCCTGTCGCACTAGGTCGAGAACAGAGTTCTCCGCTGGTGTGGGCTGGCCTTTCTCCTTTCGGCCCCGCGCCGGCACGTCCCGCTGGCCACCTCCCCGAAGCCCAGCCAGGTCCGCTTTGAGGGCGGCGTTCTCCCCCTGGAGAGCCTTCATGGCGGCAGTCAGGCGAGTGACCTCCGTCCGCAGTTCAGACATTTCGTCCCTTGCAGACGGAGACTCGCCGTAGCTGCGCGCTGCCGCCAAAATGGAGGTCGCGGCCTCAGCAATCGCTCCGTCACGGGTGGCCTTTTTCCGCTTCTGGGTGACAGAGCGGATGGCGGTCGTCACGACCTCCGCTAGTCTGGCCTCCTGCATCGCCAGACCAGTGTTGGGCTCTCCAGAGGAGGAAGGCCCCCTCCCCGAAGTCTTGCCTCGGCCTTTACCCCGCACACTCGTGGGGATCTTACGGGCCGAGACAAGCCCTTCCTCTGACGACGAGTTGTCGTCCCGGGGGCGCTTGAGGAATTCATTCCTCCTATCGGCGCCCCTTCCCTCCCTCCCTGCTACGCTTCCAGAGCAGACGCTCTGGAAGCTTATGGCGTCTGATGCCGAGTCGGACTCCGACTCGAGCACCAGCGCCCCCTCCTTCCTCGGAGCGGCACTCTGTGCCCGCTCGATGTTCGGTGCCGGTGAGTCGGACGTACTGGACAAGTCCAGTGACTCCTCCTCACGGGCACGTGAGCCTCCCTGGCTCAATGCGGCGACTGCCGGAGCGAAAACAGGAAAAAAGTGATTTTTGTCCCCCCCAGAGTACGGTGGGACAGACCGAATCCTTACGGAATCGGTGCGGGATTCTCCAGCTGCGGAGCAGCTGGTACCCGCCTGGGGTACTACATCTTTAAAGCACTTCTTCATGTTGGGTTTTTTCACTTTTTTAGAGAGGTGAGTTCCTCTATCCTAACCCCGAATTTCCCTCCCCGGTTCACTTCACGGTTACGTCTATAGACTAGACGCGTACCGGAAGTGAACATTTCCCGCCCCTGACCCAATCTCAGACGACTGGGCCCGCGCCGCCTGAAAGCTCGAGCTGACTGCTCGATCCTCCAGGCGGCGCGCCTTTCCCCGGTGTATCCCTCTTAGTTTGAAAGCCCCACCACGACGACAACGTGGAGATACGACGGTGGGGCTCATCTGCAGTCCTAAAACTGATATGACTTTAATTCACTTTCATTGTATTTTGACATAATCTATAACGAAGGGCTTAAAAAGTTAAAAATCTTGATAGCAATTTTGTCCTACAAGCATGGTACCTATATGAGATCTCTTGTTTGTTTCTATTTGCACAGGAGTCCAGTGATGTCACTGAAAATCTGATTTCGTTACCTTAAGTCGGTCCAATTATCATTTACTTTTCCATCGTCGATAACGATGTCAGAAGGACACTTTGGAGCGTGGAGCCGTCCACCGCCCTACCTCAGGAATTTAATGCAACCTTCTATACTTTTCTGCCGCCCCGGTATTATTTGGCATTGACTTAGGGGAGCCGTCTGACGATTTCTTGTCGAGGAACTGATACTGAATGAAGTGTTTGTTAATGTTGCCCGCTCTTTATTGAAACCTTGTAGATAGAGTCCAGTGTAACATATAATTACTGATCCAAAGTACAATTCAGTGCCAAAAATATGTACCGCAATACTAACACCTTCAATTGACATTACATTAACTTTACTATCATTGAAACCGGCGCAATGTGTTTAAACACTAATCACTGCGAGATAACGGTGCGCTCCGTTTTATTCATCTCATTAGCGATCCGCTATGACTGTGTCGGGAAAGTTTTTGTGCAGCATCCATCGAGATAACAGTTTTGCGTATTGTTCTATTTGCTTGAGCATTTCTTTTGTAGGTACGTATGGTTTGCTAAATGTTATTGATTTCTTAATATTTGATTAGTTATCGGAGCTCGTAGATCTTTGAACAACCACATATTTGATTCAGATGAGATGAACTTTTGATTTAATAAAGATAACCACTGTATACAAAGGTCTAGCATGAGGTTGAGACAAGTGTTTCATTAAAAGTTAAAGGTAATACTAGCTATTTTCCGCGGTTATACCAGCTACTCTGCTCCTATTGGTCATATGTTATTATAGTCTTCCTCGATCAAAGAACAATCTAACCCAACAATTTTTAATCAATTCAAACTAGTAGTTTCTATATAAGATTAGCGCGTTCAACTTGAAACTACACATTTTATTTATTCTAAGTAGTATGGATTAGAAGATTTTCTCCATTTTTACCAGGTAAAAAGACTGATTAACAAACAAGTGACGATTAACAAGTATTCTAGTACTCTTACTAAAGGCCTATATTTCTTTTTATTAATCTGGTGTCCTTTTCTAGGGTACTGCAAGCGTCCCGGCGAGTGTCGCTGTAAGCTAGGCTTCTACGGCGAGCGCTGCAACAAGTGCATCCCACTGCCGGGCTGCCAGCACGGCTACTGCAACGAGTCCTTTGAATGCATCTGCAGGGACGGCTGGGATGGCCTGTTCTGTTCTGAGCGTGAGTACTGCGACATTGGCAGCAAATAACTGTACTGGGAAGTGAAGTGCAATCAACTGATAATATTGTTCAGTCAATTAGATTCCGTGGCAAGAAATACTGAAAATGAACAAAGGTCTTAGCATGACTTGTGACGTTAAGTAATTGGGAACGGACCTTAATTTTTTGATGGAAAAATAGTTCCTCGTTCGTACAGTACAGGCACTTTTTTCCTATACTCCGCCGCAAATACCCTGTAACTAAAATAAGGAAATCTTGTGCTAAGGCTTGTGCTCAAGACGTCACGTTTTATAGTTTTATCTTACTTCTTCAAAACCGTTATATGAGCTTATCTACCTGCTACAAAAAAGAGACTTACCTCTTTTCCTAACTTTGAGAAATTATAAAATTTACTGAACAGAACTATTCTAATGACGACAAAGGCGTGGTATACAGTTACACCTGAATTTGTTACTTTATCAATGGAACTCTACCTCGCAGCCATTTGCCGTTCGGACTGCCATGCAACAAGGGGCTTCTGCGAGTCGCCTGGAGAATGCCGCTGCAAGCTGGGCTGGGCAGGCCCCACCTGCCGCTCCTGCCAGCAGCTGCCCGGCTGTCAGCACGGCTATTGTGACAAGCCGCTAGAGTGCAAGTGTCTACCGGGGTACACTGGATTGCTGTGTCAGACTCGTGAGTATGGGCTTGTGATTATGGTTTTATTGCCATTTTTTGACAGCACGGTTGAAACAATGGCTGAGCGATCGACTCCTGCGCAGCGTGTCGTGGGTCCTACAAGTACCTAGTTGTTCGGCGTCTGGGTGTTTGTTTATGTGTTTCTATGTTTGTAAACACATTTTAGACAGCCACTGCAGCATAAGTAAAATAACCTATGATATTAAAGATATTTTAAATAATATTGTGACCTGTTTTGCAGGTCTAATGAAACGAAGTTTAGTTAAAATACGAGATAGCTTTTATGATAAAAATGTAAAGCTTCACTTTTGATTTGAGTAGAACTGATGATAATTATTGTAAAAAAATTGCCTCAAGGCGTTATTGAGACATACAATCATACATTTATTACATCTCTTCTGATGACCAGCTCTTTTTTTTAAATGTGCTTTACCTTATCTATTTCAAGGCCTCTTGATTGATAGACCAACAGCAGAATATGACCTTGATCACAATACTTTTCCAGCGATCTGCGCTGCCGGCTGCCATAACGAGCGCGGCTACTGTCGTCGTCCAGGTGAATGCCGCTGCAAGGTAGGCTGGACCGGCAAGTTCTGCAACGAGTGCCACAGATACCCTGGCTGCGTGCACGGCACCTGCAACAAGCCCTGGGAGTGCAAGTGCGAGCCGGGATGGGGAGGCATGCTTTGTGATGAAGGTGAGACCATAGAGTTCTAGAACTGAAAAGTTTTTATAGCTCTCGACTCTTGTCTAGGTTATAAATGCCTGCCGGGCTCGCGGGACTAATGAGCTACCGTGACCTTGGAACGTAAAGAGCTATTGAAGGACACCGTGGATTTTTGTCAGTACAAGTCTGACAGTCCCTCCTGCCCTGCCCTGGGTGGGAGGACTCATTTGATGATTTTACAACGCTAAAAAAAATGTCTAGGTTATAGATGATGGGGATAAGGTCTACGATGGAGTGAGCTTATCTAGATGAAGCCTCACTCTAGCTTTGAAGAGAATCGGGATGTTTGACATCACAACACAGATTCAGTTTTGCCTGTAAGGAAAGTTGGATTTGTTCCTTTATCCTCCTGTACGATAACACTTGAGCTTAAAGTATTACTTTCCTTTTTCTACGCCCGTCTGGTTCCTTTTAGATTGGCTGAATATGATTAGTCTTCTTTACATATCAGGATTTTATACAAAGAATGCGTTGTAATACTTTTGGAATTTTTGTAGCATCTATGGATCACGTTAAAATATAAAATTGTGATAGTCGGAAGGTTCCTGTCCTTGATAATTTGTAAGCGACGAATACTACCGGGATTTTGAAATTCAAACTATTTTCCTATCACAGAACTCAACTACTGCGACAAGAATCCAGACACTTGCGAGAACGGAGGACGGTGCGTCTCCTTAGAATCCACAGACGGCTACTTCAAATGTTACTGTCAACCGGGAGTCACAGGCAAACGCTGTGAGATTGTGCCTGAGATCGCGGCACCAACAAATGCTACCATAACTGAAGAATCCAGCTCCGAAGCTCTGACCTCATCGGAGACTTCGGCAGAACATGGGAGCACCACGGAACCCAATAATGGAGAAAATGAGACTGAGTGATGTATTTTTTAGGTTTGCTGTCAGATCTTAGGTACTAATGTAGAAATAATACCAGATTTATAAAGTTCTAGTATTGATGTCAATCTGTATGGACGTAGGTCTAGGAGTGAAGTTTCAAAATTTCTTTTCAATCTCTTTAAAAAATTAAATAGCTAAGCTACAGTCCTTGATATACCTACTAATAATGGTGTACATAAGTTGGATAGTGAAAATGAACTCAAAATCAAAATCAAAGAATTTATTTCAAGTAGGCCAGTTACAGGCACTTTTGAATTGTCATAGACAATCAAAGGAATATTATTAAACACTACAAAAGTTATGGGGCTACAGTCCCAGTCACAAGACATAAAAACTGTGAAAGTACCGTAGATGCCCGTTCCAAGAAGTAGATCTCTATGGAGAAGAACGTGCAAGAAACTCCATGGACACTCTTTTTAGATCGCCAGAATAATTACAGAACTGTAATGTATTAGTTGGTAATGGAAGACTTATTACCATATGCCCGGGAGTAGGTAGATTGACTTTGTTTACTTGAAGTCATAACATGGATAAGCCTTTTTCCCGGGATTTCATTTCAATACTGACGAGATTTTTAACCGATTTGGCTGAATTTTGAAATAAATCTGGCTTATGAGCTATGTTTTCATCCTACATGTTCCTAATAATTTTAAAATCTCTTTAAAATTCCAGAATCCCAGAAGCATGTCCATATTAATATAAACGTTTCAAGTTATTGACCCCAAATCAATCTAATTACTCCGGGCTATGCTTATTACTTAGACTTATTTGCTGTGTCTATGTTCGTGTTTAGAAAATACTTAATTGTAGATGTCTACATTGTTACTTACTATAGCGTGTATGTTATTATGTAAAAACTGGTACTGATGACTTGCATGCTATCTACTCAAGCTTGTATAATTATACTAGCTAATTAATAAGAAGTAATCTTCAATTATACCAGTTTGATAGAGTAATCAACAAGAAAAAACTGGCTAAGTGCTGTCAGACCACGCACAATAATAGGTACCCAAAAACTAACTTGACATTGTAGTAGCCCCGCTAGCAAGTAAACAGTTACAAATTAAAAAAAATGACTTTTTCCTCTATTTTTGCTATGAAGGTATTGATTTTCTTACGAGTATCATAAAATGTTAAGATGTCGCTTAAATTATTTTTGTATTGCGTTAACATAAAAGCTTGATTTTTCTACCTTGGAATTTAGAGGCTTATTTGTGATGCACGTGTATTTTTCCTTAGTTTCTAATTACAATGAAGATTGTTTGTGCAGAATGAGGGGCGTAAACAAATTCGGTCGACGGGCCAGTTGATCAAAAAATTGATACCATTATTGAAATCCATTTTCTAAACACGAACGTACAATCTGTACAATATGAAGGTAGACAAGAGAGACTGTCAATTGTCAAATTGATTCCTTAGGTTTCAGCTGTAAGTATATGAAATGAATGATAATTTATTATTGTGAAATTGATGTAATAGTATGATTGTTTTGTGTAAGTTATTTATTTAAAATTAAATTATTAAAGTACCTATTCATTGTGTCTTTTTTTTCCTGTTGTTCATTAATAGGAATTATTATTTCCCCATTAAAGGGGATGGGTCAATGGAACATCAGGGAACCCATTCATCTATTACTCGCCGACAGCAAGCCCGCACTTTACTGTGTTTATTTTTATGTGGCTTTATTTTATTATTTTCTATGGCTGGAAATCGCTTCTCGTATCGTCCCGTCCAACCCTATTAGGCGTCTTTCGCAACTGAGGACTAAAGAGGAGGCGAACATCTCCCGAAAATTCGAAAGTGTCCTCCTCCTTCGCTAGCATTATTGTTCCACAGAAGCAGCTGACCTTTTCCTATACACATTGTGGACCGAGGTGGCCATGGACCCTGGCGTGAACCTCCCGATACAGTCGTGTCAGTTGAGGACCTGCGTCACGCGGAAGGTGAGGACGACATTGTCCTCAAAGTAAATACTAACAGTTGCTACCGCAGCGGGCCTAGTCTTGTTTAATACGTGAACTGTTTTCTCATTTATTACCATGGAAAGTAAAAGTGAGTTTCTGAATAAAAATCTAAAATATCATTCATGTGAAGCGAAATATAGAACTCTTATTAACTCTGATAATTTAATTCACAAATCAATCCAACTGTCTTCGGTCTACATACAAAGTTAAGTAACTTCAGTGACAGATCCCGGATCGTCAACTGCGCCTATTACACTCACGCAAACGTATGAAATTATTTACTCCGATTTCGAGCGGTCTGAGTACTTAATAACTAGTTAAGAATAATAAAAATGGTACCATTTTAAAGGTTTAACTGTTAACTTTAAATTGATTCCAAATTCATTAAAATCACGTCATTATTTAAGGAGCTATCCTGGATCAATTACAAGTAAGTGATTCCATACTTTTGCTCGCTAGTGTAGTGATTGGAGGATAGCTAAAGATATATTTGAGCACCAATTTAAATAATTTTGATCGAGAAGCATTTCATAATACCCACCATAAAGAAATAAGTTAATATCGAGTATCGGTGTGAAATATCGGGAACTGGAAATGGTATAGTAAACAAGATGTGATCGATCAAATAAGCTGGTTTCTTCATCGACTGGCATTAAGTCAGTTTCCACCAACATCAGTTATCACGAAAAGGTTGTCAACCTTAATCTGATCTCCTTACAACATAGTTATGGCACATAGGATATACATAGTTTACCAAACTTAAGTATTCCCTATGAATTAATTCGCAGCGAAATTGCATCAGACGTTGATCAGACGGTTGTAAAGCTCAGAGCAAGCATTCTATTTAGGCGTGGGTAGTGTAAATTTCAAACTCTTGGAAAATGGAAGACCTATATTACTGACCTTATTGGTGAAGTGCTTGAGAAAGGCCGTGTGTGTAGTACCTATATAATAATAATAATAACAAAATAATAACCACTTTATATCGGTGGGGTGTTGTAAGTTCGCCACAAAAATAACGCCCACGAAAAAAGTAAGAAGGTAGGTAGATATGTATAAATTAGCCAAAGGTTTTTGTTTTTTTTTTAATTTGATTATTGTACATTCGACCCATTTTTTCCACACGGGAATAGCAGAACCATTAAATTATAAAATCCAGCACAAAACTACCGAAAACGAGGACACAATGTGGAATCTGAACAGAAAGTACTAGGAGAACAGGATCAAAACTTTTTTCGAGGGAATTTTTTTTTGTGGTGAACTTACAACAACCCAAATCGGCGTAATACTTGTATGACAAGCTGTATGAGCGCTCATGCACACGAGACGGTTTTTACACGGCACGGTTTTTTAAGCCGGCTCTGGCGCCGGCGTCGTGTGGTTAGCTTCATAGAGTTTCATACACGACTGACGACCGCCCGTAGACCCGGAGCCGGCTCTAGCGCCGGCGTCGTGTTGTTAGCTTCATAGAGTTTCATACACGACTGACGACCGCCCGTAGACCCGGGGCCGGCTCTAGCGCCGGTGTCGTGTGGTTAGCTTCATAGAGTTTCATACACGACTGACGACCGACCGTAGACCCGGAGCCGGCTCTAGCGTCGGCGTCGTGTGGTTAGCTTCATAGAGTTTCATACACGACTGACGACCGCCCGTAGACCCGGAGCCGGCTCTAGCGCCGGCGTCGTGTGGTTAGCTTCACAGAGTTTCAAACACGACTGACGACCGCCCGTTGACCCGGAGCCGGCTCTAGCGCCGGCGTCGTGTGGTTAGCTTCATAGAGTTTCATACACGACTGACGACCGACCGTAGACCCGGAGCCGGCTCTAGCGCCGGCGGCGGCGTCGTGTGGTTAGCTTCATAGAGTTTCATACACGACTGACGACCGCCCGTAAACTCGGTTTGTCGCCGGGCTTAGCTCCCGCGCAAAACCGTCTCGTGTGCATGAGCGCTGAATGTCGACGAGGCGAGAGAAGTAGGACGTAAGAAATGTAGCAGATAGCGCTCTGTAGTTTCTGCCTAAGGCTTGAAAAGGGCTTAAGTGTATGTAGATCTGTCTCTTGGAAAATGAATCGAAGGACAATTACGAATGTGACGAAACAATGACATCGATAACTTAATTAAATCCTTCTGGATAAGTATGTAGCCCATTTTTGAGTTCCCTCTAGTTCCTATAGTCACATAATATGAATTTATGATGCACATAAGAAGTAGTCTATGCCTTTTATATTAAAAACATATTTGGATACACCTGCGTTCAGCCAAACGGTATGATGGAAACCAATATCTAAGAATCCATACAAAAAACTAAAACCATATCCTTCATAACCTAAACTCCATTAAATAATTTTAATTATTAATGAATTATTCACGTAATCTTAACACATGTTAAGCAACCAACGTTTAAGTAAACTGATTAACTTATGACCAGCGGATTACAAATTCAAATTGATCTCGATCACTGTAAAAGGAGGGCCCACGCCCGTCTTGAAAACTAGAAAATGTCCGTTTGGGAAATTCTTCTAACGTAGCGCGACCAGTTTTTGTTGTCACTTCATGTTTATTAGCGCATTAAGTGTCAGCTGCTTGATTTAGTAGGATGACAGCAAATCAGTACCCTTAGCACGAATTTTCAGTATTTGAGACGTAAAGTAAACTGGAACTTTGACAATTTCAAACTGACAATTTTCAATGAAAAATTTAGTTCCTTCTCCGCACACCAGAGGCGCTGTTCCGTTTTTTCATACAAAAACGCTGTAAATACTGGAAAGATGCTGTAAAGTAAAAGAGTGAAAATTCGTGCTAAGGGTACTGCTCTCGCATCTGTCGGGAACTGTTTATGTAACTGTCCTCCAAAGAGACAAAACTGCTAAAAGTTTTCTTGCAATAACCTCTCTCTCTTTTAACTTCCACTACTTTTTCATTAATTTCACAAACTTGCTCCTTTTCTGGAACTCCACTGGCGCAAACCTTTCTTCATGACATGTTTTGTTAGCAGGCAATTCTTCTTTATAGAAATCGAATCAATCGAAGTGTGGCTGAGCCTGAATACTACAAAATGACACCCTGAACTCTAAGAAGATTCCTTTCTATTCGAAACTTTGTAAAATTGGAGGGCAATGTTAACCTTTGCAACAGTTTTACAGAGAAAAAATAATCTAATAAGTTAGTATTTACCTACGTCTGCCACAAAAAACTAAGCCCTAATACTTACGTACTCGTATTCCCTTGATAAAATGGCAGGTCTATGGAATGATTCCATTGGAATCTAACCTCGAATTAATTTATTTTGGTCTAAAAACGCGTGCAATATTGCGGATGCCTGAGGACCGAGGCTGCTACCGTGGCGCGCCTTTAGGTCATTTAGAACATTTATCCATACGCTTTTGTCGAACGAGAATTCGTTTTAGGGACGGAAATAAAATTTCAACGAAAATCATTAATTTATTAGGTACTACAGTACCTACTAGTTTACGCTATCTTTATCTAATTAAAGCTCTTGAAGCTAGTCGATCTTTAATTTCAGCTATCGCATTACCATGCTCATGATTGTTCATCATATTGTTGCCAATTCTTCACTACTTAAATTCTTGCTCACTTTTAAAAAACCATGAATTCTTGTTCGCCTCTTCGTATATGATAACAATAACACAACTGTTTGGTTTAAGTTAATTGGCAAAAAGGGAATCTTAGCTGGACTTATGATCAGTACGAGACTGATAGTCTCTTCCGCTTCTCGTAGGGCGGTAGGACTGATTTGATGATTTCATCACCCAATATGAAGGATCCATAAGAGTGGCAACTACTAGAACGACTGTCTTATTGACAGTTGGTGTGGTTTTCCATAGGTAGCAAATACTTACATTTTGAATGTCTCTTTGTCCAACCCATGTTTAGCAACAGGCCAATAGGACTGAAGTTCCAATCGCCATACAACAAATCGTTTCGGTCTTGACCTTTCAAATAATTCAGTGTTCAAGTTCCACTACATTAACTTCACTAACAACGGAGCAAGACGCATTAGGTGTTCAATTAATCATCCAATACTCCTGATTGCAGCAAAAAGTATACAAAACTGATACTTTTAACAAATAGTCTTCTTCCTAAACCAGTTAGATCTTTTTGAATTAAGATAGGTTATGGTTTGACCATCATATCGTCTGAAGGTAAGCAATGAATGACGATGAAGCATTTTTGCCTAGAAGTATTCACAGTCTTTTAGACTTACCGTCCTACTCCAAAAAAGTTTAACATCTGTTGAACACTTGTCTAAAAAAAGTGTCACTTGCAAAACTGCATTCGACGTTGATATAAGGGTCGTGATGCTGTTCACTTTTTTGACAAGTGTTCAACTGATGTTTAACTTTTTGTAGTAAGGGGGGTAGTATTATGTATTTTTCATCTGCCGAGACTTTTTCCCAACTCATGTGTGGTCGGCTTCCAGCCTTACTGAATGCAGAGTACCAATTATGTTACGTTATATGGATCGATTGCCTATATGTATTCTGACGTCCACAACCCAGTTACCAGCTAATAGAATACAGAGAATACTCCTTGGTTATACAGACGGAAGCCGGGAGATTGGGGACGGTTTAGAGGCTGGCCCAGAAAGAGTTGGTACGACGACTTGGATGTGTCCCTTGAGGGCTTCTTTTAGGAGGCACAGGAGAGGAACTCTTTTGAGTAGGAGAAAGGCTTTTGTTCTGCTGTGAGAGTAAGAATTTCATCGAGCTTTCGAGACCTTTCACGTTTTTGTGATGCAAAGCAAACTCTGACGTTAATTTGAAGGAAACAATTAAGTAGTTCCTAGTTTGTACACTAGAGGCGCTTTTTCAATTTTACATACAATAAACGCATTGTACATTCCATACAATAAACGCAGTAAATACTTCAAGTAGGTACGCTGTAAATAAAATACAGAAATCTAGTGGTAAGGCCTGATCGTCACTCGGACAATCGAGGTTTGGACTACTTATAATGACTGTCAAAGATCTATTTGACAACCAGGACCAAAGTATTAACGTAGGTACTTAATAAAATATAGTTTATACTTGCAATGGAGCTGTCTTGGCATACAGGAGTAGCGCCTTCGTCTATATAAGAGTGAGGCCGCCTGCGTTTGCGCAGAACGTTGGCACACTCGAATAGTTGCTGAAAGTAATGTGATACTGTGATCTCGGATTTTATTTTTTTATTTTATATACTACGTAGGTATATAAACTTTAACACGATGCTGATTTTTGTTTTGATGGTAAGATATTCATTTTTAATTACTATAATTAACAAAAAAAAAAAAACTTATATTCAGAAAATCAGTACGATATTATTTACCTCGTGATGACAATCAAAAAGCTATCCACCTGTTATGTAAGGACGTGGTCACCTCTGTCTTTGATCTTAAAGATTGTAAAATTAATGGGTTGAACAAAAAATGACGCAACATATAGATTGGTATAAGTACATAGAACTAGGGACTGTGATTAAATTGGGGTAAATACGATGATTGATTATATTTCACTTTAATCAAAATTGATGACACCTAAGTTTGATTACGATAAGTAGTCTAAAAGCTAACATTATTTTCTGATTGATTTCAATATCGAGTATCATAATATTAAAGTTATAAATATTAAAATAGAGCTTATCTTTTAAGAATTGATTGAATTGCACATTTAAGCTTTCAAGTTTTTTAAAGCTCTATGAATAGGATCATTTAGGTAATCTACTTATCTTAATATAAACTAAACCTAGCTTTTAAAAGCTTTTAGAATAATAATCCGTAAAATAAAAATCTTGTTAAACCTACTTCTATACAATTGACTACTCAATATTATATTTAGTAGCCCGCTCCGGCTTCACTTGGGTTTTAATTTCCGAAAACTTTCTTACAAACGAATATTGTTCTGACAATGGCGGTAACAACAAAAAATAATTATCCGATTTGGTGCAGTCTGCCAGACAGATTTAAGCTACTTTGTTTTATATCTATATAAATTCATTACAATAGTCAATAGTTCCTACGTTTTTTAAACCAGATTAGTGTTTCCATCATTAAGGGCGCATGACCAGAAAGTTGGCAACGTCGCTAATTAATAGCTGTCAAATATTTACAAGTTTAAATTCATTTGGCAATGTCACTGTATGGAAATAAGAAATATGGCTCTGTAGTGTAGACAAATGATATAGGAATGCAAATAAAACACTGAATTTGATGTTGTAACAGTTTCAGGTGTATAAAAGGCATTTGGAAAGCTTTGAAATGCTTTTTTTACGTCTAAAAATATATATTCGGTGTTACGATATTAATTATTGCATTCCCTAATCAATTTTTTAGTGCACTAAATAGCCATATTATTTCTTATTTTCATACAGTAAATTTGTAAAATTAATTAATTAAAACTTGTATATATTTGACAGCCATTTGCGACGTTGCCAACTTTCTGAATATGCACTCTTAAAGCTTCGCTTATGTCATTAGAACTATGTGCGTTTATGTAAACAACGTTCCACTATCTCACCTCAACACTTAAATCACTTAGCAATCTCCATGTAAGGTGCATGTATAAATAGATGCATGCATATTAATAAGGTGTAAGTTACAGCCCATATAGGCCAGAAACCAGTGTAGGTGACTTCAGTGCCCATTAGGGTCTCTTACTTAACATCCCGTCATAATGAGATGGTTTACCTTACATAGTCTCGCTTGTGCCGCGTTCAAATGCGGACGTGTTTGCATATTTTGTGTATTGACTAGCGCAGCGCAAGCTGTCGCTCGAATTTGACTCGTCATGAGTAATCAACTTGTGGTGAATGAGTTGCTGGCGTTCTTGCAGCAGAAACTGGATGTGATGGACGAGGTGTCCGCTGTCCAGATCTGCGCAACTAACTTCAGCGAGGACGACATAGCTGCTGCCAAGCTGATGCTGTTCAGTGTGCTGAACAAGCGCGACCAGATGGTGTCCCGCCGGCGTGACGGGACTAAGAAGAGCCTGCAAGACATAATCACGCTGTTCAAGGAGACCGACCCAGACGACGTGCCCACGTTTGTGGCGAAGGAGCTTCACAAGCTGCCTCCCGTCACCTTCGACCACGTCGATGTAACGAGCCTTCTGAAGGATATTGTCTTTCTAAAGGCCCGCCTCGCGGATGTTTTTGCAAAATTAGATGCTTCCCAAAACACCGTCGCCGATTTGTGCAAGGAATTTGGCGAGTTGCGAAACAGTGTGGCGGCATCAGTCGATGCGCCTAACGTAAACACGTGTCGCGGAGCCGGCCTCGATGTGTCGTCGACAAATTCCGCGTCAGCAGTTTCGTCGCCGGCGCAACCGTCGTATGCTGAGCTAGCGCAGCGTTCCACCTGTGTGCCCCACAGTCCCGCGCTCGTCCCTGCGCCCGTACCCGCAGCTCCTCTACGCAGCGCTGCCCGAATTTCTCGCCCTGTCCCGCTGCCAGCTTCCGCAGCTTTGACGAAACCCTTACAAAAGGGTTTTGCTGACGTTACTGCGAGTATCCCAGATGTTCCCCCCGCGAGGCCCGTGTCTGTAAAGGCAATGGACCGGGCTGTTGATGACGGCTTCGTGACGGTGCAACGGAGGAAGCGCCGGAAGCGAAGCAGTAAGAACCGTTGCGGCAAGGCTCCTATGGAGCCCAACGTTAAGCTACGTGCAGCGAAACCGAACACTCCGGTGTACATCTCGCGCCTCCACTACACCACTGAGGTAGAGGACATCGTTGACTACGTGCGCCGAAAGTTGAACTACACGGCAAGGGTGCACCTGTTGGAGTCGCACCGCAACGTCAATTTCAAGGCGTTTGTAGTGCGCATTCCGACGTGCTACCTCAACCTGGTGCTAGAAGAAAGCTTTTGGCCCCAGAACGTGGTGTTCCGTCGCTTCCGCGGACCTATTCCACACGACGGCACAAAGTCAGTGCAGTGCTAGTGAAGTGTTACTAATATAGTTTTAAGTTTTATTAACTAACACTTATTATATTGAATACTTATGTATTAGTTTATTATTACTTATAAGATTATGTTTGTGTATTTTATCTATGGGCCATCGTTGCCTGATGACAAATAAATAAATAAATAAATAAATAATAAACATACATAGACATGTGACATTAATTGAAGCAACCATTTCCGTCAGCTTATTTATTTTTTTATTTTCCTTTATTGGCCAACCAACAATTGTTTACATTGTAAATATTTTAAATAAAGATCTATCATAAACTTAAGCTAATGTAACAATTTCTTACAGGCTAGCACCGCATGCCCCATAACTTATTAAGTAGCTGTGCCGCAGTCACTATGCTATAAAAATACTACATACCTTATAATTATTATTTAAACATAACAATTTTAAAATAATATAATATTGCGGAACTATGTAAATAATAACGAGAAAATAGATAAAAACAAAACTAGCAGAGATACAATAAGGTTGAGAAACTATTAAACATCTTTAATTGATTAATTGAACATCTTCAGTAATTATAATATATATGTATAAGCTTCGGAGGTGGTCGGGAATTTAGGAGAGGTAGGTGGTCAGTAGTTCTACCTGATTATTTATGGAGTAGTCCTGTCATATCCTGAGGATGTTGCATCAGATTTGTTGGTGAATGGATAACGACATAGTTCAGCAAGTTTTTAGAAGGGAAATGACTTTCAATTTGGTCGTATAATAGGGTTAGGCGGTTTTATCCCTTCCCCTCTATAATGTTCTAGTAACTTTTCCTCGTGACTTCACTTCCGCTGCTCGGATTCTATTAGTCGAAGCGTGATGTTTTATAGCCTTCCTTGAAAAGTGGACTATTCAACATAAAGAGTTTTTTTCAATTCGAACTAGTAGTTCCTGAGATATGCGCGTTCAACCAAAAAAAGTCTTCACCTTCTCAATATTCGTATAAATAGTCGTGCTCTGGGCACCATTTTCTTTTGTAACAAAATTTATTAAAGTCTGTGTAGCGTTTAATTTATTAAATGGTGTTTAATATTATGAGAGTTGAGTTACATTGGGATAAATTAGGATTTGATATTGATATTTATTGTCGGTTTATTAGGAAATCTGGATCACTTAGTAGGTACCTGTGATTAGTGGTTTTAACCACTACCGATACTATCCTGACATACCCAGTTGGTCTTGCGTCAGATTCTTTGAATGAATGAATGAATGAATATAATATCATGATTAGTATTTAGGATAACGATTAGATTTTGAAGAGACGGATTTGTTGTTTTAGTTTGTAGTTGATGCTTTTTCTATTATTCTTAGTATGATAATTATTGATTTCCGATGGTGCTAAGTACCCAAATAATTTTGATCCAAGGTGCCTGTAGATGAAAAGTTTAATGAAAATTTTAAATTGAGATTTTCCTTTATTTACTTGATTTTATGACTTTCAGCTTCAATCATGAGGTCTCTCAGTGTATCTGAACCGTGATTTGAGACAGCAAGGATTTACCTAGCTAAGGAGATTCATTTGAATGACTCCACCAAATGTGCTATCTATATCTTACAGCAACCTCAGGAAGCGAAAAGGATCTATTACTGGGGTTACATACTATTACTAATTACATCTAATGATTGATGAAGCACTTACTTCGCTAATACTCACTGCACGGTACATCAGGCGCGTATGCGAACAGTTTTTGTTACAAATATGAACGTAACGTCTTCAGTTATTGGTGTTAAGTAAGGATTGGTAATCATATTCGTCTGTAATACGCAACTTTGGGCAGTGATCGGTGTTATGGAAATGCGCGTGCGTCGTTTGAAGATAATTCGATTAGCGCAATGACTGAGCGATTGGACTGCTGTGCGGCGGGTCATAGGTTCGATTCCCGCACGGAACAAATATTTGTATGATCTACAAGTAGTTGTTCCGGGTCTGGGTGTTTGTGTATGTGAGTTTCTATATTTGTAAACGCACCCACGAGACTGGAGAAATTCCTTGTTTGGGACAAAGTTTAAATTAAAAATAAATAATGAAGTAGTTTTTAGGAACTGTCATGAGGTACAGATTATTATGTAAATTGTTGAATGACGTCATAGAGTATTGGCACTGAGTAAAACAAGAAGCTGGTCCACTTTCTAAAATAGATAAATCTGAAAAACAATGAGATTCGAAGAAAACTCCACAATAATTAAACCAAATAAATAGTGATATAAAATATTGCAGAACTCTCAAAGTTCAAGTATTTTAAAAAATATATTAATTTTGAATTATCAAGGAGTTTTTTTTTTAGTAAAAAAGTGAGGCAGATGATTGTAAAGCGTAGTAAGTTCCAGTAGAAGAGAAGAGTCAAGGAATTCTTTGAGGAATGTTTTGAGCAAGACCAAAATTGCTTCAGTAAAGTAAAGCAAGCATAATATTTCAAAATCCTACAGCTAATAAAATATAGCCAAATTAATGCGATCAATCAGGGTAAAAAACTAATACCAATTACAAAATCTACAAACTCAAATGACATGAATATCCATAAAATCTACCTCATATAAAGTCCTCCAATCCGGTATTAGGCAACGCCAAATGCAAATGAAGTGGGTTCGTAAATGAACACCGGAAAATGGGTATTAGAGCAATATATCAGGCCCTAACTGATTCTAGAGCTGGTATGTCCTGAATTTTAGTCTGACGGTATTTCGACATGCCTTCAAATGAGCTTATACGGTGTTAAATGTGTAATTGAGACCAACTGTGTTCAAATATTAGGTACTTTGGGCTCGTGTTGTGTTTTTAATGGAGTTGTAGATTGGAAGATAACGATTTTGTTGTTGCTTTTTTGGTGTAGATTTTCTTGGTTTTATTAAGTGATACAAGTTTGTTGTTAGCACAGATTAGGGAAAAACGTGATAAGGTAGTGATTTTAAACATTTTGCAAACATTAGGTTCAGGCTTTCCGAATTATGAGTTAGTTGCGTGAGTGCTTCAATAATCTTCAATTTGAAATCTGCTCTTACAAAGTTTTATTAGTTAAAAACTAGCATCCCGCCCCAGCCTCACACGATATCAAAATTTCGACGTACTTCGTAGATTTTCCGATATTTTTCACATCAACCTGTCCTGAATGTATCAAAGCTAACAATAAAATAATTATTTAAATTGGTGCTTCGTTCGGAAACGATGAAGGTACAGACCTAAATATAAAAATTGATTATGCATAATTTATCTCTAACTATCATTTACCTATATGTTAATCTTTTTGAAAAGTTTTTTAGGCTTATTATTTTATGTAGTAAATTTGCTTCTTCTGCGGATTTTTTTATTTTTCTAACATCGTTATTATAAACACTTTTTATAATACTACTAACTCCATAAGCAAGCTATGTCAATCACCAGGTGCGATCCTTGAAAACTGCCAACTCATGCACTTTATATTCGCTATAAAATATAAAATTCACCCCATGATATAAGTATAGGGTAGCGGTAAGTTCCCACGTGTTATCACGACCTTGCGAGCTCACCTTGACCCCAGCAGTGGGCTAGTGACTAGGCTTGAACAGGTGGACACTGATGAATGACACTGCAGTGTTCACGTAGATATTACCTAATGGAATTTAGTACTGGATAGCTTTTTTTTTTCTACTGCAGTTGTTTGTTTGTAGTTTTCCTATGTCGGCTTTCAGCGTGTATTATTTGCAGTCTTTATTCTACTTTGTCGCGGGACTGTCTCGATCATCTTGTAACCGTGGCCCTGGAAATTAAAGGGCTATTGAAGGATCAACGTGGATTTTAGTCAGTACGAGTCTAACAGTCCTTAGCGTCCCGCCATTTTTTTTTTAAAGTGGGAAAAATCATCAAATGAGTCCACCCACCCAGGGCAGGGCGGGAGGGACTGTCAGACTCGTACTGACTAAAATCCACGGTGTCCTTCAATAGCCCTTTATGTTCCGGGGTCACGGTAATGGGATAAGTCCCGCGACCCCAGCAGGCTTTGGCCCTCTAGGTCTTTTTTTTTTTAACGTGATAAAATCGTCAAATGAGTCCTCCCACCCAGGGCAGGGCGGGAGGGACTGTCAGACTCGTACTGACTTAAAAACCACGGTGTCCTTCAACAGCCCTTTATGTTCTAGGGTCACGGTAATGAGATAAGTCCCGCGACCCCGGCAGGCTTTGGCCCTCTAGAGCAACGTGTCGTCGTCGACCCGGGCATGGTCCATGGTCGCACAGCGAGTCGCCCATTACTCGCCGTCCGCATGCCCTAGCGTCCCGCCTTGGGAGGGAGAACTCATTTGATGATTTTACCACGATAAAAAAATGTTATTTGGCAGTTTGTAGGGTTCCATAATCAGAGGGTAAAACGGGATAATATTAGGTACTAGAATCCGCTGTCCGTCCATCACCATTCTGTATCTAATGAACATCATTTTCATCTTTGAGGCTTTTTGTTTAATGTCTTCCTACATTTCGTCATCACATTATTCTTAAAAAATTGTTATTTTATGTTTTGGTTTTACCATTTTTTGGCATCGAAACAGACCACACCTGTAGGATAGAGTTTACCTGATAATTGAATGTGTAACCCTGTATAAAAAGTTTAAGACAAACCTATTTATGAAAGCTTTGTAGTTTAGTTCTTACAACATAAATACATTCCGTTTCGAATTGAACCAAATCTATTTCGATATGCCAACAATCTGTACGTACGAGTAGTTACCTAGATACCAGCTTTCTGTTAGCTACGTAGATTGTAGCTAACCAACTAACTACTATCGCTAAATGAAAGGTCTATGTTTAAAATTAAGCTGTCAAGCGTGCGCAATTACAGATAACAAGTGGACTAGGCTTTGCTGTGGGGTTTACTCGCTTCAATATGTTTTTTGTTAATTATTTTGAGAAATGCTGTCACCGGTTATCCCCTTTGAGCTTGCCAACGGAGTGGCAGTTGGCATTTATAGGTGGCGTTTAGCACACCCAATGGTCAATAGTATTTATTTAGTTTCATCTGCCCCCTTCGTACTTAGTTATAGTACAAGGGTTTATTCGCATTTCGTATTGGATATAAACTGATGTATTTTAAGTTAACATTAATTAGAGATTTTAGAGGTTCGCTTATTTTCGAAATTTTTGTATTTTTTTGGTAAATTTTTGAAACTTTTGTGTTATATTCCCAGGTTTTTTTTTTACCAAAAGTAGATGTTAATGGTTTTCTAAAATAATAAAAGGCTAAAGCACCACTTCTCATCATTCCTGGTTAGCTGATTACCACGGTCGGCATTAGGTAAAGTTATTTTAGTACTTGCATCGAAATGTTGATGTTAATATGGATCTTCCCGGGATTTCTAATAGACAATCTCGTGTGGAAAACAGTATTGCAAATTAATAATAATAATAAAAACATCAGAGATAGATAGACAAATAAATTGTGTAAAAGTAATTTTTTTTTTTGGTTAATAAATCACGGGATTTTTCTGCTCTTTAAAAGTAATTCCGGGATTTGGGGAATATCCACTTTATTCTTTCGCTGTATAAAATCAGTGTAAGTACTTACATGAATAACTCTACCTAATTACGACCTATGCTGATTACTGATCTAATCTGGTGAAAACCAGATTAGATCAGTAATCAGCATTTTCGATAGATTCTCTATGTAATACTGGCCACAATGTAACAATGGAGCAAAAATAAAATAAACAAACCGATCTAAAACAGCTCCAACAGCAACATTAAGTAAGCTATCAAAGGGTCAGAGCAATCGACTCCGGCGCAGGTTCCGTGAGCTGTTATGTAGGTACCCGCTTGCCTCGCCCCCGTTCATATCGCAAGCGTCGAACTGGACCACAACTGACATATTATTTTCTATTTATAGTTTATTAACTTTGTAGATTTTATCGTGAACGAATCTTGCAATTTAAAGTTCTATAGTGAAAACTTTCTATAGCATTCACATGAGAAGTAAATTATAGGCACATGATTTATAATTTTGCCGCGGTCTGAATAGTTTAGTGGTATAAGTTTTGGCACCTTTGTGTAATCTATCGATATGAAATGTTTGTTTTTAACTTTTAATAATTTTCTATGTCTCGAGTGACAATCCAAACTTCAGTGCATTGGACTTTAATTTTAGTATCATCATAACCTTTTGATCTAGAATGTCTTTATACGATAGCTTCGTAATTATAATTATGTTTTTAATCTTTTTTATCTCTTCGATTCCAGGTGCTGCTTTCAGCAAGCAGTCTATCAACATCAAAAGAAATAGCAGACAAAGCTAAAGTATCCAAACTCCTGATCGTCGAGGGGATCAAGAATGAGGCCGTGTCCGACAAAGGAGTCAAGAGACACATCACGGCGTACGGAGGCTACGGAGGTCACTCTATCGGCTTCTCTTTACCAGCTATTGGATTGGGCCACTCAGTTGGAATTGGAAGCTCAGTTGGACTCGGGCACTCGATCGGATTGTCTGGATCTAGTATCGGAATATCTTCGGGTGGTGTCGGTATCGGTGGATCCGGTATCGGAATAGGAGGTGGCGGTATCGGAATAGGTGGCGGCGGTATCGGAATTGGTGGCGGCGGTTTTGGAGGAGGAATCGCGGCAGGACCCGCAGTTGCTGTCGGAGGTCCAGTTATCGCCACAGGAGGTGCCGTCGCAGCCGGACCAGCTTCAGTACAAACATCCGTTAACGTAGAACCTAACCCAGTAATCTTACGTCAGGAAGTACCTCGCTACATCACGAGAACGATCACGCGAGATGTGCAAGTACCAGTACAAGTTCCCGTCCCCGTACCCGTTGATCGTCAGGTGCCATATCCAGTAAGGGTCCCTGTACCAGTTCATATCGACAGACCAGTACCATACCCCGTTGTACAAAAAGTGCCCGTGGAGGTAACAAGGCAAGTGCCTGTGTATTATGAGAGGAAAGTGCCATACCCCGTGAGGGTTCCTGTTAATGTACCTGTTCCGTATCAAGTTACAGTTGAGAAGCACGTCCCTGTTGACAGGCCCGTTTACGTAGACCGTCAGGTACCTGTGCCACAACCTGTTTACGTGGACCGCCCCGTGCCTGTTCAGGTGCCCGTTCAAGTGGACAGGCCCGTGCCTGTGCCACAACCCGTTGTGGTTGACAGGCCTGTCGCTGTGCCCCAGCCTGTCGTGGTTGACAGGCCTGTCGCCGTTGCTGTTGGCGGCGGTTCTATAGCTTCGGGAGGATTTGGGGGACTTGGAGGTGGAATTGGAGGCGGAATTGGAGGAGGTATTGGTGGAATTTCGGGAGGTGTAAGTGGTATCGGCATTTCAAGCGGGGTTGGTTACGGCGGCGGTTACGGTGGCGGCATTTCAAGCGGGGTTGGTTACGGCGGCGGTTACGGTGTCGGCATTTCAAGCGGGGTTGGTTACGGTGGCGGCTATGGCGGTGGATACGGCGGCGGACATGGCGGTGGTTACGGACACAGCTACGGAGTCTCATCCGGGGCTTACGGAGGAGGCTTCTCCAAGACCATCTCGTACAACTCTATTGGTCACCATTAACATGTAATAACCAGTTGTATACAGTTGCATTATATTTTTGTAATTAAACTTATTGTACCTGAACCATGTGTTTGTTTTAAAACTGTCTGCCTGTTAAATTTTATATTCCCAGAGATTTTATATATTTCTATCCTGTAGTATCCATTTGGTTTACTTGAAAATCCTAACCTGTTTTGTTTTGAAATATTGATAATTCTAACATTATCAAGTCAATGTATTTTATGAGGTCCATTTAATAGAAAATTGTAGTACTAAAGTGATACATCAGGATTTATTTTCCAGTAATAGAGTCAAAAGCTGAGATCAGTTCACAATAATACATTTATTGTAAAAATCGCAAGATTGCTGTCATTTAAAACTAAAGGCTGTATGAAATAAAGGACAGGAGAAAATATGGAGACACACGCAACTTCATTAAAATATTAGGAGTGCAGCAAAAATGCACTTCAGTCAACATTTTGTGCGATACAAGTAGGGTTGCCAACTATACTGTTTTGAACAGTATTATACTGTTTTTCACTAAATTATACTTTTTACTGTTGAACAAAAAAAAAGTATTCAAAATACTGTTTTCAGCATCAAAATGCAGACACATTATTATGTGTTACACTTAGACGCTCACAAATTTGTTTTTATTTAGTCAGAGGGCGCTCACTGCTCAGTGCAGCGCAGCCACAAACAAATCACACTGAGTTTACAAATAAAGATTTTCTTGAAATGAGTACTAGCCAAAAGTGGTGCCATAGTTTATTAGTAAACACTTCAGAAGAATTTAAAAACACAACTAAAATTGTCTCATATCTACTTTCTGTTCCTGCTACCTCAGCATTTACTGAAAGAGTTTTTTCAGTAATGAATTCTAAGTGTCGGGATGACAGAAATAGAGCATCTATCAATTTAATAAAAAATGAGCTCCTCATTTATTTTAATTTCAGTTTTAATTGTGATGAGGCGTATGAAGTTTTAAAAAATGATTGTAAATTAATAAGTTGTGCGAGAAGTTCCAAAAAATATGTATTTAAAACAATAAATAAATAAAATACTGTTCGTTTTTCTAAAATACTGTTTAATTATCGTCATAGACCTGAAAATACTTTATTTCTTGAAAAAATAGTTGGCAACCCTAGATACAAGATAAGTTTCACAATACAAATAAATAACATCACACTTAGACAAGAGGAAAAGACGTATAAAATGACTATTGCCTATTTAAGTAACATAGTTACACGCGTTTCCCTCAAGGGTATGACAGAGATGACTTTTAGTATACCCTTTCGCCAACAATGATTAATTCCCATGAAATAAGGGGTGCACCTATTACCAACAGGTAACGACTTCGGGATGTTACAGAAAAAATCCTAGTAGACAAAGTCTTATATATTTATAATTATTCTATGGCACACACATTTACAAAAGTTTTCTTATAAGCTAAAACGTTATTGCTAGGAAATACTGCTTGATTTATTATTTACACTTCATTATTCCATTTTTGTAATTGTAATCTGTGAGAAAACACATTCGTCAGTTCGTCAGTCGTCAAAAACTACTTACTGCCAGAAAACTACTCTCCACTTGTACAAAAGATGTGTTTCAAGTAGATTTTCTTGTCGGAAAATAAAAATAAAAAGGTTCAAAAAAACTTTTTATGGTATTATTGCTTACAGCACCTTGACATTAAGTTTATTGTGAGCCATCATTGACAGCATATCACTGTCCATAAAGCCTCCCAAGAGTTAAAATATATCTAAGGCTGCCTGTCCATAGGAGCGGAGCGAAACTGCAGCGGAGCGGAGAAACGGAAAAATATTAACCAATTTGGATTGTAAGAAAGAAGAAGAGCGAAGATTTAGTGCAATCCTATTGATTAATATTTGTCCGTTTTTCCGCTCCACAGCCTCACTTCATTCCTGTGGACAGGAAGCCTAATGCAGTTATTCAATTTACCTTTAAAATATAACACATCGTTTTTTTGGGTTCATGGCTGACCCCGGAGGACAATGCCACGCTCTGGCAAACTCCTCGCTGTTCTGCAGCGCGCCGCGCGCTCGGAATATCTGCGGAGAGTGCTCGTCTTCTAGATCCGACTTCAAGGAGTCCTTGGTTGATACTCCACACCAGAGCTGCAGATTAAGTGCTAGAGTTAAGTTGAAATACAAAAAAATATTGGAATAGTGCAACTGGTGGCCCAAAACTTAACATCTCACTTCGCATACACGAGGTTGTCAAATATACGACTTTCTAAATTTATTTTGGACATCACTAATCGTCCAGCTATGCTATTGTCTATAAATCTTATCGCTGGACTCTACGATGTACTCTTCGACGCGACGGCATTGAGATCGTCCAATAGCGAATGCTATTGGATAGTGTCGCTGTCAGTAGCTAGCATAGCAAACTTTAGTCCCAGTGCGAGCGCTGCGGCCAAGCGGTCACAAGGCTATGTTAATAGAACATAGCACTGCTGGACTTATATATAATGAATAAAATATGTCTAAACACGTTGCAGAGGAGCAGACAACTCAAAAAAGGAAGATAGAGTTGCGTGGTAAATGATGACCCTGACTGTCTAATGGGATTAATCACGTCCAAAAAAATGTATCACAAAAACATGTTTTGATACAAACAGCGTTACAAAAATTTTCAACTCTCATCAGTAGTAGAAATTAAAAAAAATATTGCTACTTACATTCCCATACGACAAGAAGAACAGTTGCTCAGGCGTCATGTGCTCGAAGCCGGGAAGCTTCGGCTCTGGTCCTTGCTTCCTCATGTGATGCTTAAAAGCCGCCAGAGCTTCCCTCAAGCCTCCGTTATCTGCTATGTTCTCTCCTAGAGTCTTCTTGCCGTTTACCTTTACATTTATACAAATTAACTTAAGTTTAATGTGTCAGCTGACTTGATTTGTCAAATAATACCGTTAATCTAGTTATTTGTTTGTGAAATTTGCATAAAAATAATTAAAAAAAAAAACATGGTCATGAATTTTACTCAAATCAAAAAGGGCATAAAATAATGCCTTTTGCAACCCCCGAACACAATTTTGCCATATTTATCATATTAAAGATCAAGAAAAAATGAGGGCCTAGTAGGTTACCTTGAGGAACTCTCAATGTTTTTGTTCTCTACTACACAACCCATCTACACTTAGGTAGAGCATTTAAGGTCATACGTGGAAACACATCGATCTTCAACTGGTTTAGTGTATAACGGAGTTGTAATAGACTAAACCAGCTTATTCTGGTATTTAAACTGTTTTTCTGAGACTCCTCTATTTCTTGGGCTATCAAGAACAGCGACTTACATGATCATCTAGCTCAGGGACGTAGTACCCGGAGTACTGTTCGATGAAGCACTGCGTCATATTGACGAACTGGTCGATTGTGTTGTTGGACCACCACGGTAGCATGTTGCCGTTCTTGTCGAACTGACGACCTGCAGTTTGAAAGGGGTTAGCATTAAAACTGTTTGATTTAAGGATTTTTTAACATATTTGTTGTCTCTTTTGCATTTCGACAACAATATCAATGAAATCTTAAAAGAAAGAAGAGTCATTTTTAAGTAACAAATCAATTTTACCAAAGTTATCGAAGCCGTGTGTTATTTCATGTCCGAGGACCGTTCCCAGAGAACCGTAGTTGAGTGAACTGGACAAAATGAAAAGAATTAAGATAGTATTAGACAATTTAGAAGAACATAAGAGTAAAGAACATACTTACTCAAGTCCTAAATCAAAGAAGGGATGTTGTAACATCACCATAGGGACAGCTATAGGAAACATTCAAGTATTAAATAAAGTTACTCTACTAGAAAAGATGCAAGAAACAAAAATTACTAAATTCTTTGATCTAATGCTTAAAACTAATAATTAAACCAGTAAAATAATGAGTTGAGACAAGTTTAAGCCCTATTTACCTACTGTCCTAATAAATCATAGTTTCTACTATAACAGGACAATTATAGAAAGAGGAAGAAATACTATAATTATAAATTATCAATCTTCTTCATCTCAGTGCATCTCAGTGTACTCACTTATAGTATTCTCCTGGAAAGTATGATAAGCATTAACTTCAGTAGGATCAGTCGCCCAAGTAAAGTTATTCCCTTCTCTAAATCTATTGAGAACTTTCCTTGTCTTCACTTGATTTATATTTATCATATTCTCCAAATGTTTTTCAGGATCAACTTGTATGCCTTCATAATATTCTTCAAGTTTTCCTTCCTCTAGCAGCCAGTCGGGGAATCCAATGAGCGTCTTCATTTCGATTATTTTCCGGTATGTTGCTAGTTTTGTGTCGTCGTCCATCCATCTTGCCTGACCGACGAGGTGGGCTAAAGAGTTCTTTAACTCGTCAATCATTGTTATTATCTGAAAGCATAATTTGGTTAAAATCGGTGGATGGTACGGATTTAAATAGTTAACTCTCCAACAACATGAACTGAAATATTTAGATCAGAAATCAGGAAAAAAGATTAGGTATGTTGGATGCCATTTAATCCCAAAGTAATACAAGTGGATATGTCTGGTATACCTCTAATCCCACTAGTTTATACCAGTACTATTTTTATACGAAATGATAGTTTTTTTTACAGACTAGTAGCGGCAGTAGCAGTCTCATGATCTCTTTTTACGAACTCTTCCACAACGAGAGTTAATGTTACTTTTTACTGCTATTCCTTTTTCCTTACCTTAGGCTTAGTAACATTAAAGAAATGCGGGTCAGCAATGCCATAGGACACCGCCATTCCGAGCATGTCATTGACAGCGTTGGCGCAGAGCAGACTGCGCGGTGGAACCGTCTCATGCTCGTGACTCTGTTCGTACGCGCGTTGGAATAGATCGCGTAGCTCTGTCGTCGTGTGGACTGACATTACTTCTACCACCTAGAGAAATGATAACTAGAGTAACATGGGTTTGAAATATAACAAGTACAACTCTGACAAATCTTTCATAGATCATAACAGTGTTGATGTTATGATGTTGAGTATTATAGAAGAAAAATACATAATCAAAATAGAGCAAACTAAGTTGGCAAAGTTGTTTCATGAAAACCGAAAAAACCAACCACTGGGAAGAGACTTTAAAGGTTAGGACTAGGAGACATTTTCCCAGCAATATCCCTTGTTGGGCAATATGTCCTCTTATCAGGTTTAACGTAAATCTACACAAAGCAATCAATTAAAATATGAATTACCTTAACCCAAATATAAAGCTCCAGTACAACAGGCGGGGTCTTCGCTACATAAGCGGCCATCAACGACATATACTTCAAATCAGGTTCAGAGACCAGTATCTTATCCTTTTCGAAGTCCAACACAGTATCACTGACATTGAAAAGTCCTTCTAGATACTTCTTCCAAATCGGAGAAGCTGTAACATTATTACTTTCAACAACTGCGTCTGTGTGAACTTGTATTTCGTCTACTGTGTAATCTGGTATTTTCATATAATCATCTTCATCTATTTCTGTTGAATTGTCTGATTCTAGCTGAAAATATTCCAACAGTTATCTATGGCAGTGCTCTGAAAGTTCTCTATGGTTAGACTGATTTTGATGATGGTCAGAATTTGGGAAAGAAAACCGCTTTAAAAATGTCTGGTTGTGTAGTTTTATTTTATACTAGTTCAGTTAATATATCACGGAAAAGAATCACACGGTTAATAATATTATCATGATATCACCAAAATCAGATCAGTCGTTAGAGTGTGAAAAAAATAATTTCACATTTACAATATTAGTAAGAATACGAGTATCCGATGACAATCTAGCTACCTGGAAATCCAATTTTTTCATAAAATATCACATAAAACTGATCTTTATCATCGATTTATTTTATAACACGTTTCACATGTCACACGCGAATACAGTTCACTATAAAAAGCTGCTTCTAGTTCCATAATTATATAGGTGCTATCTACAGTAACTAGACTATGCCATTAGTTATTTATTGAGTTTATGACTAGTAGGTATTCTGGATAAGGCTACATCGTTGATAGTAATATGGATAAGTTATAATTACAAATCGAGATTTTTTTAGCATCTTAATGATTATTATTTATCAAACCATCGTCACTTAAGGATTGGAAACATGGTCAAATATTTTATTCATGAACCTGAGTGGAAATCTTCTTAAACTACATAAATAGTGGAGTTCAAAGTTAACACTGATAATACTGTAGCGGTGTAGGGAACCATAATTTCGTGGTTGAAGTCACGGGCGAAAAACTAAACTTCAGAGGTTATCTTTAAGACTTGCAGCTGTTGATAAATTAATGCTATTGTTATACAATTATTAAAAGACTAAATTTTTAAAGCGCAATGACCTTTACTTAAAATGTTGAGATCAAAGGAACCAATAACAATTTGAGAACACTTACATCGTAAATATCATTGCTTGTCTCATAATATTCATTAGCAGCAATAATAATATTCTGATCAAGTTCTATTTCAGTTAATTTGGAATTCTTGATGCCATCTTCTTCTAAAACAAACAGTTTCATCAGCTCTGCGTAGAATATCTTATGCACTTGTGCTATCTTCTCTTCATCAACGTCGGCTTTGTCACTGCGACTTTCAATCTTGAGTAGGAAATCTGTTGTTTTTCTTAAGAAGTGTTTTAGATTGTTTAGGGTTCTTCTGCCATTGTGGCGTTTTCTTTCAGTGTGTGTGCTGTAAATTAAGAACGAGTTTTAAGAACTGCATTGTTGTCATCATGTGTAAAGTGATAATTCATCATTGGTGACTCCGTAGTATAAATCTTTTTAGGATTTTGTAGGCATTTAAAGGAACCTCGTTGATGAATTCAACTCTTATTTCTGTCTGCAGTGTTGAAAGGAAACTAACCTGAGTGGCACGATGCTTTAAAAATGTTAAGGAATAGTTTTTTATTTCACGCAAAATCAAAATAAACTCATACAGTAACGGAAGCAGATCACGGAGAATATTCTTACCTTGGAAAAGGATTAGTAGTCTCAGGAGATCCCATAATAAGTCTATACACAGACGAATTCTTTGGATCGGTGTAGATATCAAAACCTATGAGTATATCCATACCAATCTGCGTCTTCACCTTGATAACAGTTTCCAACCAATCAAACTCATAGGCAGAGTAGTCAAAATCTTCTGTCGCGTTTATATACGTTGGGTATGGTGGGAGACCTAGTGATTCAAGGATAGCTATCACTGGTTTCAATCCTCGTTTGTCAAGTGTTTCTGGAAGTAAATTAATAATTACTGATATAGGTAGGTAGGGGTAGGTACTAAGCTTACTTGAATGTCAAATAATCGAAAATGTAAATACTCGAACGTTCAAAATGTCGAATGGTTGGGGTTGTATCAGCAGGGTCAGGCAAAAATTGCTATTGAATTTTTCTCAGTAACAGTTCTGAGTTTGGAAATTGGTTCGTGTCTCGAATGATCTTGGAGCTCCGATCGGTCGTGTCAGATTGCCGTCTTCTCGGACCATTAGGGTAAATGGATAGGTACAAAGTGCCCATGTATCTGCTCCTAGCAAATTAAGTTAAAATTGAATTACTCATTAGCTTTAGTATTAAGCTAGATTGTATTTTTTTATGATGTAACCGTATTAGGACACATCATATATAAAAAAATGTATCTGCACACACTTGTGTACTATAAAAGCTCCTGGCCGATGGCTAATCTTTACTGCGATTGACGGAAATAATGAAAACGGCCAAGAGGACAGCCTGTCTCCAGTTGCCCTCTCATGATGACTTCATTTCTAGAAATGCCATCGTTCACATCGTATTAATAAAATAAAATTTAACAGTATACGTCAGAAGTAAGATTCAGTATACTCCATGAATAATAAATTAATCGTCTCGGTAAATACGCACGATCGTACCCGCCTAAAATTTTATTGAATTTTCTTAAGAATGACGTGTTTCATATTGAAAGGTATTCGACCAAATTGAGGTCAAAGCCTTCTCAAACGAAAAACTATTTCTGTAGTTCTTAATTCGGTACGTTTTTGTGGAGAAACTGTATATTTTCTATGCCTCTTTATTTAGTCTGGCTAACTGTAAAACTATTATTAAGGTTGAAATCGGGATATTTACCGTGTTTATTATTTGTTTTGAGTTTCCGATTTCGGCACTGTTGCAAGCGCCAAAACAAAACAGTTAATAAACTGAAAACTGGTAAATATCCCGTTTTCAACCATAATAGTAGTAACAGCGACCATGTCAGTCTCTCTAAAACTTATTTTATTCCGACCAGGAAATGATCTATTCCATGACTTCAGAAATCGATGTGCTGATTTTTCTCTATCTACAACTTACCTGTATTCATACAGCCAACATACATATCCTTAGCCTGCTGCACCGGCTTGGGCTGGTTGCTGATGTTCCTATTGAGGAAGTCCCTCACGATGGAGTACACCTTGGTCTGCTTGTCACGGAACCAGTCGTAGGACCTGTACGCGTCTGGCCGCGGGTGGTCTGAGCCCCAGTTGCCGCATACATACTGGGGGGGGAAGAAAAAATGATAAGTGGTTAGATTCGTCATTCAAATCAGATTTAGGCATTATTTGATTGCTTTGCAGACGATTGGCTTGGCGGGAGAACATATTTAAAAGGAAAGCATGTTTCTAATGTGAACCGCTTCATAAAGGACTGGAACATGGTAACGGAAAGCCGCGTGAAGTGGAAAGAGCGGAGGGAGGACTTTGCCTAGGAGTGGGACATTATGGACTAATATATCTAATTTAGCAAGTTCAATGAGGAATAGGTTTTAAAGATACTCAAGCATTTAAATTATTTGAGACCAGAATGTAGTGATTCATATCTAGATGTAACAAAAATCTAAGCTAATCAAAACTTAAATGTATTAAAAAGGTGTAAAATTGTTACCTGATAGAAGTTTTCGCAAGGATTTGCACTCATGTCCATCGAGAGCGCGAGGTTTGCGGCCGACCGCAAGCATTCTGTACTCCTGCATATCTTAGGTGGCTTTCTATGTATTGCTAAGGAATCTAAAACAATCGTTGGTGGCTTTAGATGTCATGTCTGTAAGGAGTTCGTGCCGATGATCTTTGTCAGTTGTCACAGGTAGATGGAGTCCTAAGTCCGACAATCAGTCTTACCAAAAAAGTTTGGAAAAAATAATCTTACTAATCTAATAAACGTGAAAGTATATTAGGACGGATGGATGTTTGTTACTCTTTTACGAAAAAAATACTGAATGGATTTGGATAGAATTTGGTACACAGATTGTTTTTATCCTGGATTAACATGTAGGATAGTTTTTATCCCGATTTTACATTGCCGTGGGATCATTTTTGATTTGTAGCGGGCGGAGCCGCTGGCAACAGTTGCTAGTAATATGATAATAATGACGATTGGGTGTTCCATCCCACAACTCTTAACCCTTAAAGGCTACAATGAATTTGTATACTGTTAAGACTATTATGGGTGTAAAAACACCCGGATTTAGTAATTGGAGTAAATTAATTAAGTCAATGTATGTTACACCTTTTTATTATGTATTCTTTAATTATAGATCATGCTCTTTGATATTTTGATATAAAGGTTTATTTAAAAACAAAAGAAAACAATTTAATTTGCGTGTGAAAAAGGGTTCTCAAGATCATGGTAATTTTTGAAGGGGTATGGAAAAATTTCGAAAAAATAAAAACTTATTATGCATTTTTATCAGTCTTTATATTTCTTTGTAATCACAGTTAAGGCTTTAATTTGGCATGGAACTTATCTTTATACCTTCAAAAAAACATACGAAATTTTTAAATCATAATGTAGTACTAGCAATCTTTTTCAAAGTTGCTTGTAACCTAACATAATATCAAATTAACATCTTTTTAGTAATTATAAACTAAACAATAAAGAAAATTAACAATCTTTTCTAACTAGTAATAATTTTTGGACTCTTCATCCAATGCCAGTACATCTTCTATTTCTTGGTCCCTCAGTCGATGCATAATCTGAAATAAAAATAGCATAAGAGAGAATAACACAGTTAAAAATAATACACATAAATAATAATAAATATAATGCATATAATATTAAACATACAAATAGTATTCTACACACATTCTAAAAATAAAATATTAAAAGATCATTACCTACGCTGTAAGTCAGTAGCCCACTATGACTACAACGGGTGTAAAAACACCGGGTTGCGAGTGTACCTCGGGACTGGCGCGCGCGCACAATCTCTCTCCCCGCATGTTCGAGGGCTTCTGTCGACTTATGAGAATACACGAAATCGCAAGGTGCTGCGCTAAAAACGAAAAAAGATACCGACACAAAATTAAACCACCCGGGTGTAAAAACACCGTAGTAGCCTTTAAGGGTTAATTTTAAGTATTATATCTCTTTAAATGCTAATATTTCATCAAAGAGAGTTGTATTATACTGTATTTAGATCTCTTTAAATGCTAATATTTCATCAAAGAGAGTTGTATTAGACTGTATTTATATCTCTTTAAATGCTAATATTTCATCAAAGAGAGTTGTATTAGACTGAGTTATTTTCTTTATTTCTGAGACGGTTACAAAAGTTTTAAGAAATATTTTAACAAAAATACCCAGCAACTAAACGTATTTAAAAAAGAAAATACGACTACGGATTTAACAAATTACTTACATAAGGCATTAGTGTTGCCTATGTTTCTCCATAACTTAACAAAACGAAGCACCTACTTTCAAGTTAAAAGCTACATGGAGTAAGTACAAAGTCTATTTACAAAGATTTTCTAAACGAGACCTTTTATTCTAAGTAGAATATGTAGTAGAAATTCTTATATTCAGCCATTTGTTGGCATTATCAACCGTATGCCTGCACTTTTTGTGCAGCATTTAATTTACATATGAAGGCAATTTGAATGATTTACAAATTGCACAAAATCCTTACTGTTAGTTTGACTAAATGCATTTGCCTGCTTATAAAATACTACTAATTGCTTACCCCTGCTTTACTCGTAAATATTATGAATTGTGAGCTAGCATGAAAAGGCACAGAACCCTCACACAAGGGTTGTATTCCCTGAAGACCATTTGCCCTTTAGAATGTCACAATATTTCTAAATGTCAATTTTGTACCATAAGGGACTTCGCACAGTGTGCAACTTCGACTACGGCTTTTCGACAAAAATGATCGACATTATCTTGAAAAAAAAAATGGCTTTTGGTCGAATCTTCTGCAACGTAATAACGGCCGGTTGCTAATCATGGTCATGTCTGCGAGTTTTTAGCGTCTGAAATATTAATTTGGATCTGTTTTCTTTGACGGCTACTTCTGATCGGACATTTTTCAGATTCGGCTAGGGAAATTCGGTAGTTGATTGGTTACAGACAAAGATAGGGATAAAAAAAGCAACCGAGATAGATGATTACTATTCAGTTTAAGAGATTAGATATTAACTCAATTTGTTGTGTTGGTCGTGATAACTTCAATTATGTTTATTTGCAATATCTTGAAACTTTTAGGTAGATTATCGTTAAAATAACCTGCAGTTTAATGCAAGTTCTGTTGCTTTTAGTACCTACACACTTGCATCTGTTATTTGTTTACGGCCTAGACAATGATTAGTCTTAGCGTCGTGTGTCATCAGCTAAATTGATGCATCCTTTTACTGAGGGACGACAACGTACACACACTAATAAGGTATATCGGTTTGTTCTCTGTTATAGCGCAACCGATACGGTAGAAAATATCTATCAGAATAATTCTGATGTTCGCCGGAAGGCACTCGCTACATACATTTTGCATTTGATTCCTCACACTGTTAGAAAAATTCTGACGGATCCTCCTCTTCTGATGCCCGCCGGCACTCGGTGCATAGATTTTTAAAATTTCTGATACCTAGTGTGTGTATTCGGCGAGTATCAGAGTTTTTCTGACAGATTCTTATACTTACATACCTAGTTTGCGGCCGCGCATAAGTACAATTATATTGACAGCTCACTCCAAACTTTTAATTCCACAGGATCATCTTATTGAGATCAACGACGATATAATACTAGACTCCTAATAACAGGCGACCGATGTCTGCCAACACATTAGGCAAAAAAGTCTTATATCCGTCTCATTTCGACCAATCCTGTGAGCCGTAAACATAAGTTGAGACAGAACAGACCTTGAGTTAGCCAATCACAACGCAGTACCCCGCCCCCCTCGCTTACGTAGTACCTCAGCGAGTTGGCAGAATAGTTTTGTTCGTTAGATCGTGCAATGCGTAGTCTAGTATAAATAGTCGTTGATTGAGATACAGGGATGTGTTACTCCAATATTTAATCTACCTCTGTACCAAATTTCATCCAGGCATTTTAACGTAATTAAGTAATAATTAAGTAACAATTGAAACATCCATTCACCCATACAAAGAACATCAGATATTGATTGATTAGGCAGTGGTTATGATTGTGTGTAAATGTATTGTGTTCTCACACGTATTAGATACTCACATAAAATAGTTATTATTATAAAAGCTATCATTAACAGGATTAATATGACTACAATCACTATGAACGGTAATCTCTTCTTATATTTTCTTCTGAATCTGAAAGAAAGCAATTCATGGTGTTTAGTGAGTTGTAAATTACTGAAAAAACATTGATTTGTATAAAAAATATTATGTTGGTTATAGTAAAAAAGGAGCAGTTGTGGCCCAGTGGTATCGGGTCCCGACTTACGAGTTGTAAGTCGTGGGTCCGAACCCCGCCAGGCACATTACTTTGTGTAATTTATTTCATCACCACTGCTCTCAAAACGGTGAAGGAAAACATCGTGAGGAAACCGGCATGTCCTACAACCAAAAATTCGAAGACATTGTGACATCTGCCAACCCGCACTGGGCCCGCGTGGTGGATTATGGCCCACTCCCTCTCACAGAGTGAGAGCCTGTGTGAGTGCCTGTGTCCCAGCAGTGGGAACATTATAGGCTGATGATGGGAAAGTAAAAAAAGTGTCAGCTAACCTGGATGTTCTGGATCCGACGGCTATAAGATACCCTGATTCTCTCAAGTCATTGCCGTTCTTCAGAGGAGGAGTGTTGGGCTTGGCGCTACTGGCTGCACCTGGATGAATCATAGCATGAATTTTTATGATTAAGTTAACCCATGATGCTGAAGTCTAGCTTTATAGTCTTAGTTGAATGATTTGTATGGAACTAGTCGTAACTGGGGTCAATCGTAACAAGTAACTAGGTTTCAAACAACAATTTTGCGGGAATCCATGACATTAAATATTGTAGGTATTGGTTTTAATTCCGCTTAAAAGATATGTCCGATCCCATATTGTATGTAACTGCCGAATTAAACCTAAATATTTGGTAAAGGTAAAGTAAAACAATTAAGGCTCCATAGTACTTCAATATAATCTTACTCGCTCGCACTTGCACGTACTACGCACTATTGCTTGCTCTTTCTTTTAGGTGTCTACACGCAAATCTATTTATTTTACGGCGAAAAAAAAGGAAATTCAAAAAAAATAAATAACATAAGACCTGCTTTATAGTTAGTTCAGTTTGTATAAAAAGTTTCTTTCAATTTAGAGGTAACTTTGGGATTTTTTTCTATCGAGAAAATTTTGTGGACTCATGTTTTCGCCAAACATAAGACCTAACATTAATCCTCAACTTTACCATATATTTATTTCAAAATTAATGCTGCAGTATTTTCGACGTATCACAGGTTTATGCTAAGCCATTTGAGGTAGTATGGGCTCTTAAATCTCTAACTGAATTCAAGTTTTTTCTAAAGTTAGACAGATAGATAGATAGAATACTCTTTATTATGCACACCATACAACTTAAAGGTAATTACATTACAAATTATAACTTAAACATAGGGTGAGTAGGGTGACACAATAGGCGGTCTTATCACTAAAAGCGATCTTTTCAAGACAACCTTTGGATGGATTAGGAAGAAAGAGAGACATACTGTTGGTAGTACTGTGGTGTACAATTAACTAATTGATCTCATATAGAGTTAGTGATGAAAATTTTTGAATGGCAAAATCAAAATCATCAAAATCAAAATGTTTTATTTTACATGGGCCTCAATGGGCACTTATAAAACGTCGAGTAAAAATAAAAAAATTGGCACGGTTCGGGTTGGTCGTTTCCATGGAGAAGAACCGGCAAGAAAATCCATGGTTACTCTTTTAAAATATTTGCTTTTACAATGTTGTTGTTACAGTTTGGTATACATGGACACGAGAGAAAATCGCAGGCACGATAAGAAGAGGTAACTTCTTACCAAAAACTAAACAAAACAAAAAAGTATATAATATTATATACGTAGTCAAGTAGGCGATAACGACAATATGGGCATTTGGAAATTTACATTTGGCAAGTTTGTGAATAAACGAATTAAACTTTACATACATACGTTATCAGAAGTCCACACAAATATTTGTTCTGATTCACTATTTAAAAATAAAGTTACTACCAACATCATTATTTACACAAAGTTCAAAAAACTATGAGATCAATTTACACGACAGATGCGATCACCGCATTTTATCAGACTAGTTTAACTGAACGAATATTGTAAACAAAAACCTAGCCTTTAATTAATCCTATCTACAGAATATCTGTTGTTGTGTAATGCCTAACGCACATTAGAGCGGTTATTTGCGGTAACAGTCCAGAACAGGAAAGAGACAGAGCTATACAAGTCTTCTAGTGCCACCTCGTTCCCACAAAGGAATTACTCACGCCTTAAGACGTCATGGTAGGACACCAGGCCCTATAGACAAACAGCAGACGACAATTATCGCTCAGCAGTCACTAATACATTTTCAACTTTATACCTCAGCGCGTAAAGTTGAAAATCTATTAAAGACTGCTGAGCAGGGTTGGAAAAAAAAACATTGTCATGTCTTTAGGGCCAGGGGTGCGTTTAAATCTTCCAGCGGTATTTCGCCGGTAAAAAATTAAACTAGCGAGGGTTCGCTGAACGGAGTCATAAGTTTCTGTCAATGTTAGTTGTCAAATTTAATTGACAGCTCAGTTTATTGAACAAATAATCAATTTGCCGGTTTAATATAAATCCATAATCCACAAATAATATTTACTCTTTAAAATAAAAATAATATTCGTTTTTACGGCGCGAATCGAGCAAAACAACAAAACTTAATGTCAGTCTGACAGCAGGATAAAATTTTGCGAGGTAAAAAGGTCGCAAAAATTTATTCCATTTAGTAAAAACTTATACCAGCGGACGGTCGTAAACGGGGCAGATTAAATTTTAGTTAGCTTCATTTTTCACCTCGCGGTGTACTTAAACGGGGTGTTTAACATTTAGTCAGTCTAAATTTAAACTGGATAAAGGATTTAAACGCAGCCCAGGTGGCCTACCATGATGTCTAAAAGCGTGAATAGTTCCACTGTGGGAAAGAGACAGAGCTATACAAGTCTTCTAGCGCCACCTCGTTCCCACAGCGGAACTACTTACGCTTTATGACGTCATGGTAGGCCATTTTGATTCTTATGGATATTATTTTACGGATATCTATAATTTTATATTTTTCAGCTTTGTGTTGTTGCCTCAGGATTCGCATTCGCGTTTCGTAAACGCGTTCTTAGAACTGGCATTTCTGTATCGATGCTGATTCGCATGTGCGACGTGACTGATGCGTAAGTACCTATAGTTTTTTTTTTTGTTTTTGTTTTAGCTCGGTAAAATCATCAAATGAGTCCTCCCACCCAGGACAGAGCGGGAGGGACTATTAGACTCGTACTGACTAAAATCCACGGTAGCCTTCTATAGCCCTTTACGTTCCGGGGTCACGGTAATTCGATAGTCCCGCGACCCCGCCAGGCTTTGGCCCTCTATAGAGGGGCTCCGTCATATCGCTGACACTTTTTGAGGCGCGCGTGGAACAACGCGCCACCGACACGGGCGGGCGATGCGTATAGTACTGAGATATTATAAGTATTTATAACGTAGGTACCAAGCACGTTACATTATACGAAGGTATACAACAGATGAGAGAATCGGTAATGTATTGAGGCCATTTTGTGTTTGCATCGCTGCAAAAAGTATCGGTGGTTGAGAGCCATACATCCCTCTTACGCATTGCTTGTTTGAAATATCGCAAATTGGGCCAATACACACTGGGAACACACGGGCGCGCCAAAGTTCACCTAAAATTTAAAGTCCGATCATCGGAAACCCGAAAATTGTATTCCTAACATTTTTAATCCTAATGATCACAACTCCTAATTGCACTGTCACTAATATTCGTAATTCCGAATCATTCGACTTCATAATATCGGTAGCAATAAACATCTATTATACTATTATTTGTTTTCCTATATTTTCTCAACATAACCTTCTTTTACACTATTATTCAAAGTCATATTTTTTTGTTTAGATTTATTTTTATTTTGTTAGCATATTAGCACGTAAACTTGAGGAAGTGCTTGCTTCGCACTCACTAATTATATGAATTGTTTTTTTTTTATTAGTTAAAGCGTCTTTTTAATTTTATTTAAAGCGGTGTGTACCTGAAAAGATATCCATACGTTAGGTTAGGTTAGAACTGTGACCAGCTACTCGCGAGTCGAGCGAGTAAAGCGAGCGGAGCCGCGGCAGCGGCCGGCGAGCGCAACCTGGAAATTTGTCGCCAGTATTTTTTTCATAGTGACCCCAACACGACACTCTGACCAAAAACGACTGGGGGCACCCCGACTCGGACAGGTTAGGTTAGAAGAGGATGGCGGGGTCTGAAAGACCCCGCCATCCCCTTCGTGGTTATTTTTTTTTAACCACCCAGAAGTAGGAGCACCGCGAAGCGGTGCTCCGTCGAATTTTCTCGATATTTTACTTTATTTAGTTTGACTAAATTGTCGACATTTTACTGGATTTAGTTTGACATCCAGTAAAATGACTAAATAAAAATATCACCGTAATAATGTTTAGGGATAAAAACGTTATGATAAAAAACAGTAGGAGTTTCAATATATTTACAACTAGCTGTGCCCGCGACTACGTTCGCGTGGATGTCGGAATTTAACAATGTATTTTTTAGTGCGAAGCGTTTAATTCTCGCCACGTTTTTCATTTATAAACCCTATATTTCGAATTCAAGAATATTTGACGTGTTTGTAATAAACGCCCTCTGTTGTTCAAAGGCAGTACCATTTAATTGCTATTGGATGAGTGTAGTTTGTATATCGATTTGAATTCGATATTGTTTAATGAATTAAATGAATGTTGGTATGGAAAAAAAAATGATGGAACCTACTCTAAATCTTATTTCAGCGCGCGTGAACGTAAAGCAACATAAAGAGCCGCTCCACTCCACTCCACCCCCTCCACTCCTTTCCACCCGCTCCACTCCACTCCACCCGCTCCTCTCCACTCCACCCGCTCCACTCCACTCCACCCGCTCCACTACACTCCACTCCACTCCAGTCAAGACCAGTCCACTCCACTCCACTCCACTCCACTCCACTCCACTCCACTCCACTCCACTCCACTCCACTCCACTCCACTCCACTCCACTCCACTCCATTCCATTCCTCCACTCCACTCCACCCGCTCCACTCCACTCCACCCGCTCCACTCCTCTCCACCCGTTCCACTCTACTCCACCCTCTCCACTCCACTCCACCAGCTCCACTCCACTCGCTCCACTCCACTCCACCCGCTCCACTCCACTCCACCCGCTCCACTCCTTTCCACCCGCTCCACTCCACTCCACCCGCTCCACTCCACTCCACCCGCTCTACTCCACTCCACCCGCTCCACTCCACTCCACTCCATTCCAGTCCCGTCCAGTCCAGTCCAGTCCAGTCCAGTCCAGTCCATTCCATAGTCCATATTCCTTATTGGGTGGTAATCAGTAACAAAACAAACTTTAGGACTTATGTATTTTATGGCAATCGGTTTTATGTATTTTGAATATTATAGATTGTAATATTTATGACAAACAAATTTAGGACATACAGTATTTAGGAATTTCAATGTTATGGCATTCGAAATTATGTGTATTAAGTTCGGGCAAGTTATCATTCGGACAAATGATGATTAGGACAAAAAAAATTATGTCACATTAGATTATGTATAAAAAAGTTAGGTCACACAATAGAGAACCGTCCTTTAACACCCTGGCTATATTTTTTGAGTTTTTTTTAATGTACAAAAATTACTTTTCTACGGTTTTATTATATGTATAGATAACGATATTATTGATAACAATTTTCGGAAAAATGAGTGTTATGAACATCGCCGGTAGCACTACAAAAAGTATGAATAAAAACTTTAGGATGAAATATTTTAGGAAGAGTGATCATTCGGATTACAAATCGTTAGGAAGAACAATTTCGGGTAAACAACTTTAGGTGAGCCAATATGGACCCGGGAACACACATTACACTCAGGGAAAATTTAAGTGAAAACTTCAAAATAAATTCTTAGGTATCGAAATATCCCCGGTTATCTTTCGGTTTATTTTTGAAAACTCAATTTACACAAATGACAGACCACAGCGTGTTTTGTTTGTAAATGCAGCCCGATGAAATCTGTCCCGATGTGGCTTTAATGTGCGCTAACCTTTAACTACGTCATCTCTATTTACGGTGTCGTGTTAATGTTCTGCAGCACACATCTATATATATAAAATTCAAAACTGACTGACTGATCTGACAACGCACAGCCCAAACCGCTGGGCCTAGAAACTTGAAATTTGGCATAAGCCCTCCTTATACCACGTAGGTGAGCACTAAGAACGGATTTTGCGAAATTCGGCCCCTAAGGGGTTGTTTTTGGGGTTGATAGTTTGTATGAAACTTCGCTACTACAGGTGCTAGGAATTCCAAATTTTGCATGGGATGTCTTTTTAGAACGTAGATGCTCACTATGTCGGGATTTTGCGAAATTCGACCCCTAAGGGGTTTGTTTTTGGGGTTGATAGTTTGTTTGAAAATTTTTTAGTACAAGTGCTAGGCGTCTCAAATCTTGCATGCTGGTACTTTTTAAGATGTAAATGCTCATCAAGGTGGAAATTTTGAGAAATTCGACCCTTAAAGGGTTGTTTTTGGGGTTGATAGAATTGAGACTAAAATTTTTAAATAGGGATTCTTTTTTGGACGTAAGTAATACCTAAGACGGGATTTTGCGAAATTCGATCCCTAAGAGGTTGTTTTTGGGGTTGACAGTTTGTATGAAACTCTGTCAATTTAAGTGCGAGGAGCCTCAAATTTTGCACCGGGTTCCTTTATAAGACTTAGATGGACACCATGGCGGGATTTTGCGAAATTCGACCCCAAAGGGGTTTGTTTTTGTGTTTGATAGTTTGTATGAAACTTTGTTACTACAAGTGCTAGGCGTCTCGAATTTTGCGAGGGGTTCTTTTTAAGACCTAAATGTTCACTATGACGGTTTTGCGAAATTCGACCCCTAAGGGTCTTTTTCGGGGTTGATAGTTTAGAGACTCAAATTTTGCATAGAGATTGTTTTTTGGACGTAGTTACGGGTGTTTTGTGAAAATAGACCCCAAGGGGTTGAATTAGGGGTTGATATTTTGTATGAAACTTCGTTTCTACAAATGCTAGGAGTATTAAATTTTGCAAGGTTGTTCTTTTATGACGTAAATGCACACCAAGGCACTATTTTCTGAAAGTCTACCCCTAAGGGGCTGTTTATGGGGTTGACAGTTTGTATGAAACTTTGTTACTACAAATGCTAGGAGTTTCAGCATGGGGGTTGTTTTAGGACCTAGGTTCTCATTAAGGCGGAATTTTACAAAATTCGTCTCCTTAGGGGTATTGTCTCTGGTGTTTGTAATTAGAGGACTCAACATTGCAGGGGGGTTCTATTTAGGATACAGGTTCTCACTAAGAGAGGATGATACGAAATTCGACCCCTAAAAGTTTGTATTGGGGTTGATAGTTAGGAGTCTTAAATTTTTTAGGACCTAGGTGTTACCTAAGACGGAATATTGCGGGTTGATAGAATTTTTGTTGAATATTGATTGAGTTTTTCCAACAGTATCCCATATAGAGGGTGGCCGGGACTAGAAATTCACAAAGGCAAAGTTCGAAAATCACGCGGACGAAGTCGCGGGCGTAGTGCTAGTCTTATAAATAAAGGCCAAATTGCCTATTGCGGCATTTAAAAAACAATAATTAAAGAACAATTTAGTCACTGACCTTTTAAAAAATGACATTAAAAAGTCCTGATTTCAAAATTATTCAAAATGTTTCGGAATAAGAAAAAACAAAGACCACCAAGCTGTCATCATGTTTTAAATAGGCAACATTCTATAGTTAAAAACTTTTTCGACGCATTTTTTTTTAATATAGAGTCCTGTTACCGATCGTAAACGCTCGCTTCGCGCGCCCGCGCGCTGGTGTTCGTGTGCAATACGCGAAGTTACGTTGGTGTGCGTTGGAGTATAACTATAGTCCGCGAAACAATTTTGATACTAATCTGAATAGGATGATATTTTTTTTAAAATTTAGATTCTGAACACTATGATGCAGGTAATCTGGGATGAGTTTCAATCAAAACGCTCAAAGAGAGTCCACAAAATAAAAATATATTAAAAAGTTAAATAAAAATTACAAAAATATCTCTCGTAATGGCATTGATCGTGCTTTACGAGGATCAATTAACTCGGGAAGTATACAGTTATCGTAAAATGTCTTCAACTTCGGTAACATTTTTTCACGCCAAAATACATCATCTTTACAAACTTTAGCGACATTCATTGGATAATCATCCCCAGTCCACACTGCGAACAAACAGAATTTTTTGTCAGCTATATGGAGCTGGCCTTGGACTTGGTAGTGCCAGTCGTGATTCCGATCTAAAATAACTTCAGATCGATCATTTAATTTGAAGCATTTCAACTTCTTTTGTTGAATTGCTTCTTCAGGATCTAATCCGAACGCGGAGAGGGGGCACTTTATTTCAACCAAACCATCTTCAAAGAGTCCATCCGGAGTCGCTCCTAAAAAAAAAAATTCCTTATCGATGAACAATCCGCACTTGTCAATAACAATGTTCTCTTGCATGCTAAGTTTTGCCAAAGCTTTGGATTCATTTTCTTTCCCATGTTTCACTGCAGGTACACAATCAAGCCTATAACTGTATAAAACATTCTTTACAAGAGGTGCAGAGTTCTGGTTTGGCCGTCTTTTGCAAATTTTGCTAAAAATTGACGCAGTTACAATACATCTACGCAATTCTAGCCATAAAGCACTTTCAGCCTGCAATATAGTGCTCCTTTCTATTTCTTGTCGGTTTAGAGCTTGTTGTTTCAAATGGTCTAAGAATATCTTTTTTGCTTGTTCGTATTGATCACTGTCCATATCTGGGCGTTCACAGTTTTGACCGTAGTTTGAATCTGTACTAGCAAAACTAAGTTTTCTGCGGCAACGTTGGAACTGTTGCGACTTTGCCAGGTGTTTTAAATTTTGAGCATGTCTTGCTTCTTCAACGCATTTTAGTGACTTTCCTGGACTTTTGTCACAGACAGACTTATATAATGTGTACTGTGGCTTTCCAGTATTGAAGGCAACTACTGCTGCAAAACATCTCACACTATAGGAGTCTTTAAGAGAAAAATTTACTCTTTTGCCGCCCACCATTTTGGCCACGATGCTATTGAACTGTTCGGCACGATTGTTTGTAAAGGTGTGCAAAAGGCTTCTTGAGTGAAAGGCAAGTTGAGAGACATTCTTTTGCAACTTTAACATCAAAGTCGCTGCCTTCGGGACATAATTGGGCTCCTTTTTTCGCTCTTCTTTGCAGTAGTAGCTCTTACAAAGATTGTGGTCTCCAAACACATGTCGTGGACTGTTTAAAATGTCTTCTTGTAATTTTTTTATTTTATCAGACATAGTGCCATCTTCCAATTTTCTGTGTTTTATAGCCGATCGTATTGCAGTTCGCAATCTGGTCAGGCGCTCTCCCGTCAGTAGTTTGCGTTCAGATAATGGAACAGACGTATCCTTCTGTAGCTGCAAATTCCTGCCATTATAATTTCTTAACAGATGGTTAGTGCATTCTATTTTCTGAACGGGTATATCTGGATACGGCCTACTTTCTAAAATGTTTTTATAAGTACTAGCGTCTCCATCAGCAATCAATGTGTTATATATCAGACCTCTTTTTTCCACAGAATGCTTAAAACCTTCCACTAATATAGCCTGTTCCATAGAAGTCGACGAACCAGTATGATTTTTAGTGCACTTATGTTCTCGAGGCTCTTCCTTTTTCGCGTTGGCGCGTACGCAAATAATACAATATTTGTTTCGAACTCCTACATGTAAGACTTTACCTGTATGTTCGCCAATAATTGCCGCAACCCCAGAAAGAGCCGAATAATTACTTTTATACGACCTCTTACTCCAACAGGCATCTGCTTCCACAGGTATCATCGGAATACCAGCATTGCTGACATCACCCCGTAATATAGCTGCATCCTTCTCTTCTTTGGCAGCATCTTTCATTGTTTTTTCGGCAGCAGATTTCCACATTTCAGATAGAGAATCATGTGTTTTGCTGTATATACGAAATGGCACTGTAGGCAAATCAATAGAAGCGACAAGTTCGTTGAGGTTCGATAGTCCTATTCCTATTGCAATGGCCCCTGATACTGCACCAGTGTTCACATTGAAATGTTGATTTTCTTTAGAAGTATTTATGTCAAATTTGCATCCACACATTTTACATTTGACGAAAAATTTTGAAATTATTCCCGTCTGTTTTTCTTTAATAAATTTCAAATTTTGCAACTTGCAGCCGAATTTATCACCGTGAGCTTCTATTAAAAATAACTGATCCATAAAATATTGAAAATCAACAATCCTTCTTCCTTTGAATTCCTAAAACAAAAACGAAAACATACAAATAACAAAAAATATAATTGATGTTCGAATTTCTTAACAAGGTATAAAAAATATACCTGCTCAGCATCATCAGTAAATGATTCTTTTTCCACGATTAACAAATGATCTTCAAAATCTTCAAGTTCTGAAGATATTTCCATCTGTGATTGTTCAACAGAACTGGAAAGCATACATTTTTTTGACGACGTAGAAGGCACTTGGCTCTAAAAAAAAAGAAGGAATTACTGGTCATAAATCGAAAGCATTAATAAATTAGTAATTATTTACATCTTCATGAATTACGTCACAATTCTGACATAGAATACAGAAGGCACTCTCCTACACAATCATGTTTAAAAAAGAAAAAATATACCTACGAAAATGTTTACAATCAGAACGAAGAACAGTAGGCAGTTCTTGTAAATACTTCTTTTGTAATTTTAATAGCGTTACTAAATAATTACAATTATCATTACAACAAAATTAATTACGAAAATAAATTATTCCCTAAAAACAGCCTCAATTTCAACTGTCAAATCAAAAAGTTTCAAGGCTGTCGTTGATGAGTCCAGTGTTGCAATTATCTTATAGAGCAGGGGCTCCCAAACTGAGCGTCGCGACGCCCTGGTGCCTCGTAGAGAGTACAGAGCGGCGTCGTGAGACGCGAGGGTCGACCATTCTCCGGATTGATATTGCGTGGAACCTAGATTCTATATGTATAAAATATCCACCAGAAAGAAGAGGATAGTCGCATCGATCTCTTACTTGCATCAATAAACCCAGATTTACGTGTTCTGATTTCGTGGAGTTCGGAACCAGGTATCATTGTATTATTATTCACCTGGTATCAACTAGCTAGGGCGTCGAGAAAAAATATAAACCTGTATGTGCGCCGCGAGCTGAAAAAGTTTGGGAATCCCTGTTATAGAGAATAGCATAGCTGGTAATAGACGGGTAGCTAGGTACCAACTTTACCTGATCGAAAGTAGACGATTCCTCCACTGTTGGTTCTACCACCATATTTTTACTTTCTACAGATGTTTCAGATGTCCTAGAAAAGAAAATGCTGATTTATATTTATATTATTTGTTTTAGTATCAAATTAATAGATTTAAAAAAAATCTAAAAACCCACATTTTTGAATGTCCTAAAAATAAAAAAATAACCCTACGGGGCTGAGAGAGGGGCCACTCAAAACGTGGGGGCGTATATTATTTATTGGATTATTTCTTTACATGACGTGTATAGATCGTGGGTGTAACTTGCAAAGATACGCCCCCACGTTTTAGATTTTTTTAAATCTATTATGTTATTATTTTTATCTTTATTCATCGGGTTTGAAGCTACCCTGAAAATTTCAGCCTGCTAGCTTGTCGGGAAGTGCCTCAAAGCCTGTCCGCCATCTTGGACGTCCGCCATATTGGATTTAAGTCACATGACTATTTTTTTCGTATTCTTGACAGCAAACCCTTTCATTTGATACCCATATCATGGGGGTCGCTTTCAAACAGCCAATCTGCCATCTTGGACGTCCGCCATATTGGATTTAAGTCACGTGACTTTTTTTTGTACTCCAGACAGCAAACCCTTTCATTTGATGTCCATATCATAGGGGTGCATTTCAAAAAACCTGTCTGCCATCTTGGACGTCCGCCATATTGGATTTAAGTCACGTGACTATTTTTTTTCGTATTTTTGACAGCAAACCCTTTCATTTGATACCCATGTCATGGGGGTGGATTTCAAAAAGCCAGTCCGCCATCTTGGGGAGGCCACCATATTGGATTTGTTATGACGTTTTTTTAGCTAATCATGTATTGTCATCAGAACTCAGAGCGTTTGGAAAATTTCAGCTTGCTAGCTTATCGGGAAGTGCCTCAAAATTGAGTTGCAAAGTCCAACCGGAACGACAAACAAATAAACAAACAAACCAATAAACAAACAAGAAAAGTGAGTATATAAAAACATGGGAAAATATATTATGTATATTTTAGGCAGGCACTTAAGTGTTTTGTAATACGGTTTAAATTAATAACATGTTGTATTAGTTTACCTTTTTCGTGACATTCTAACTTGTAATGCTGTCTGTAAGCGGGCATAATTATGCCTCTTCCTTTTTTTTATGCAGGCGTACAGTGGTGTTTTTCGACCCATACCTACCTATAAATAAAAGACAAAAATAAAGTCTGATATGTAGGTAGGTACTAATATTGATTAACTTTACCTTAGTCATACTAAAAATAATACATTTATTATGATGTAAAAAATTACTTACTGGATCAAATTATTTCGATCGGCGTACACGAGTCGATAACAATAGCGATCTCCGGAAAATTGCGAGCGAAAAATTTGGCGACAGGTCCTACCTCAGCAAGCGCTCGCGCGGGACTGAGGGGCGCGCCGAATTGACGCAGAATATATAGTATTTTAACTTTATTTATTGTAATTTTGTTTTATTAAATTGAGAAACGAAAACTAATGAAACGTATTCATTGTAGATTGAAGTTTTATATCATGTTAGTTTATTTGATAAAGTTGCGTTAATTTGGAGTATAATGGATGCTGAATTAAGACATTTATGGCTTAAATTAGGCTTTCTTTACGATTTTTTCCATAAAAACTCAAGGAATTTAAAGGAATTCTAGAACTCCAATAAACAAGTAAAACATTCAAAGTATCTTTTAGTAATTTTAGCATTTATAAGAATTGAATGTAACAATGTGAATTTGAGCGTCAAAGTTCCATCGCCAACGGTTTTTCTTGCAAACTGTGTTCGTAAAATATTTATAGTAAATTACACGAAAAGAAAAATGGAAATGAGTAACTCCAACTTACAAGAAAGAGAATGGTGCTATCGTTTTTCTTAAACAAATAATTAAAATATCGTATGACTGCTGAAAATTACAGCGTCAAAAATCATGAACTAGCGTAAAAAATGTAACAGGACTCTTAAAGCGGTTCTCGATTAGGAAAGTCTTTTTAGAAACGAATTGAATTAACCGTATAGTTCGGTAGCGCCCCCGAAATGGGCGCGACAAGTAAACCTACGCTGGCTCAGTAGTGGGTCCAAAAGGGGCAGACGTTGTAGTCATACGACATCCTCATTATAAATTAAAAAAATATAATATTCCCTGCGTAAAATCCTATGAGTGCGCATTAATTAAGAATGTTCAATAAAAATCTGATTTATTCACGAAATTAAAACTTCTACATTTAGCGCTTATTTTCTTAATTTACCGTAACAAAATCCAAAAGTGTAAATACGATCTTCGCCATTTTGATGGCAGTGCTGGGTAGGGCTAAAAATCATAAAAACGTGGTTTTCGGACATCCAATGGATCATTATAGGAGGAATGAATAACTTCTCATTTAGTATTGTAACGAATTCATACATCATTCAACATAAATTAGCAGTGGTAATGAAGAATTTGATATCTGAACTCGAACTTTCGCGCCACTTTTGTTTGTTTACATTTTTATTTTTCACTTTGATCAAATACGCGCGCTTATACTCAATAAAAATTTAAGCTATGTATCATGCCAAATGTTATAAATAACGTAAAAAAGTACAGATCTTGGCGTAATTCTCTAATAAAGGGCCAATAACACGTATTTTTCATTACCACTACTCAATTTGTGTTCGTAAACGACAACCATGTTTATTTTTTTTAATCGTAATGATGTGTGAAAGCGAGTATTCTAATCGATTCCATAATTGATTTTTTGTCAACTCGAGTGAAAAAAATAAGGAAACTAGGAAATCGATTAATAAAAATTAAAATAAATTTGTTTTAAGCTTAGAATACAATTACTATCTATTATAATATTGTTTAAAGCTTTTATAATAATGTCATTCCCAAAAAACAATAATAGACAAAGGAACAATGTCAGTAATAAATGTTTGAATACGCGGCAATTATTTAATTCTAAAATTTTGAATTAGGAATGCGCTCACTGTGGTACTCGCTATTCAAAATTTATGTAATAACATTTTAATTTATTAGCTAATTTTTACTGTACATTTTATTTTGTACAATAATATAATTTTTAAGGTTGAATGAATATAGAATGCCGGGTCAGAGCCCATTCGTACCCTAAGATTCGCACCCCAGCATAAAAGTTGTGGATTCGGCCCCTATATAGGTGCCCATTGGTCTCCTGGTAGGGTACCAATTAATATTTTAATAAAAAATATTATTTCTAAGGTACCCATTCGTCCCCTCTAATATAATACATTATAAGTTAAAGATTCGGCACCTATTCAGGTGCCTATTGGTCCCCTGAGATAAAATTAGCTATATTTTACATAGAAACGGTAAACAGAGTACACTTGTGAACAGTTTATTAACGGAATTAATTTAATAAATCATAACAGCTCATAGAAAAAAGAGCAATGATGAATGATATCCGTCATGATAATAATATATGGCTTGTTAAAAAAAACGGGTTACAAAATTAGATAAGGTGTTTTGTTTGTATGTTATGGCTGCCTCGGTGACATATTGGTTCTTGAAAGTGACTGCGAATACGAGACTGTTCAATGTGTCTTTGGTCTTTTATTAAATGAAGTTCGCCTAACGAAATAAATTTTTTGTTTTTGTCACTGACTTTCGAAAGAAAAGTTTTTTTTTGTATATTTAGAACTTTTTTTGTGGTTGTTTTGAAGTCGGTTACTTACATTTTTTTTTTTTTGAAAAATATTTTTATTGTATCCTTTTTAGTTTCACTATTCAACCCAAATTTTATGGGGCCAAATGGCAGATATACTAAGTATATCGAACAAAAAAAGAATCATCGAAATCGGACCAGAAACCTCGGAGTAATCGGTGTAGACAAAGTTGAAAACTTTTTAGATTTATGTTGATTTTTCAAAATGTGCTAGTCCAATTTCGATAAAATTTTAATGGGAACATTCCGAAAGTATACCCTATCCAACAAAAAAGATTTTTTCAAATCGGTTTTTCAAATCGGTTGTTAAACGACGGAGTTATGCCGGAACCAACAAAAAAAAACACAAACATCCGAATTGAGAACCTCCTCCTTTTGGAAGTTGGTTAAAAATAATCAACGTTCTAACATTAATTCTGTTTTGCTCCAAAAATTGCGTTAAAATTAGTAAGTACTCTCCAGATGTGCGCGGGGTGTGGAATGCCAAAGCGGGAGGGGTAATCTTAGAGTATTTGCGCGCAAGCAAATTAGATTTAAGTTATTATGATTTTGCATGTATGTACTTGGTAAATATACAAAAAAAAATAAGAAGTGATTATTTACTGTTGATGTGTTCTATTTTTTTTTTTCATATCAATCAAGGCTGATTTTTGTAAAAAGAGTTGTATTTTGTTAGTTTCTAGGACTTTGTGATTTTGCATGTGTATTTGTTGTTAGTAAAAATGTTGGTTTTACATAGTTGATAAAGACTGATTTTACTTTTTATATTTCTTTAATACAAAGTTATTGTGATATTGCATTATTTTGTAGATCTCTTTGACTGTACAAAGTACTAACCATTAATTGTTATTTTTGTTATATTGGTATTGATATTTGGTTATTTGTTTGTACACTGGATGTAAATTTATCTAAAATTCAGTTATTATAACTGAGATTTTATTTAAATAGTTACACAGTTTTATTTTACTGCTTAAAGATTAATAAATGTAGTTATCATAATATTTTGCTAAATATTTACAAATGTACAAGAAACCAAAAGTTGATTAATTATTTTGAAGACTGACTTAATGCCTAGAGCCTAGAGGCATTTATTAAACTTAATCTTAATTGAAATAAACATGATATCTACCGAATTACTATATTTTTTATTTTACCCTTTTCTGCGCGACTGTACCAGGACTACCAAACTGCAGTATACACATGTACATGTACTTATATTAGAAGAATGAATAAAAATAAATATTATTCAGGGGACGAGTGGGCCCCTCAAAACTTCCAGGGTACGAGTGGGCACAGGGTGCGAATCTTAGGGTACGAATGGGCTCTGACCCGAATGCCTTGGATCTTGATAGGCTTTTTATAAATGAGTTTGTTTCTTACCAAATAAAAGTTTTTTTTTTATCGTGGTAATCTAATAATAATATCGTGGTAATCGTGGTAATAAAAATCATCAGATGAGTCCTCCCACCCCGGGCAGGGCGAGAGGGACTGTCAGACTTGTGCTGACTAAAATCCACGGTGTCCTTCAATAGCCCTTTATGTTCCGGGGTCACGGTAATGAAATAACTCCCGCGACCCCGGCAGGCTTTGGCCCTCTAAGTCATTATGCTGTCGCTCTTTGAGGCGCGTGTGGAATACGACGCGCTGTCGACCCGGGCATGGTCCATGGTCCATGGTCGGGCATGGTGGCATGCCCGTGCCTACGGTGGCCGGAGGTCGTCTGCCGACTTCCGACGCCGCGGGCGTCTACCACTGCGGTTGGGGCGGAGGGAGGACGCTATCCTCTCCCTCTCGCGGCTCCAAATAAAAGATAGCCAAATTAATTAATTTATTGTACAAAATTGTTTCGTGAGATTAGTTTGTTCATGTAAGTATTACAAGTCAGAAATCGAGCTTTTGAATTAAAAAAAGAAAATACTAGGTATATTTTTACACTATTCGATGTCGCTGTTAAGGATCAAATTCGGTGAAGTAATGATAATTTGGTAAAATATGAACTAATATACAGACAATAATTTAGTCATTGTACAGCAGATCAAAATCAAAATTCGCGCAAACTCACTTAAAGTTCGAATTTCAAAAAAATATTTAATGTATTTGCACCGCGAAGTGATAATAAAAATTTGAAATGAGAACAGTATGTTGTGAACATGTAGCGAAATTTTATTTAATGGAATATTATGATTCCATCCCTCGTAAAAATCGAATTATTAAAAAAAAATCCTTATACCTCAAGTTTGTTGCATGTTACTACTTCACAGAATATTGATAGTTTGATTGCTGAATTTATATTTCAAAAATTTAATTTTTATGATGTCTTTTAATTTTTATCAAATCGACTTCGAGACTTCCTTCAGGATTTTTCGCTATTCCTCATAGTTTAAAATTTAGCCATCCACGCCCCGTTGGAAATAATAATTGTTTATTACTGCAAGGAATAATTTAGAAGTACTCCCATCTCTCAGCATTAGATCCGAACCCGGTGTTTAGCCTCCAATGAAACACCGATATTTATTACTATATAAAACATAAAATTAAATAAATTATTGCGTAAACGACACTACTTGAAATAATAAAAAAACTTTTTTGAAAAAAATGTAACCGCCTTCAAAAATAACCACAAAAAAGGGTAAAATAACCTACAAAACTTTTCTTTCGGAAGTCGGTGGTTTTTTTATTAATTGCATTGTATTTTTGCCACCGACTTCCGAAAGAAAAGTTTTGTAGGTTATTTTACCCTTTTTTGTGGTTATTTTTGAAGGCGGTTACATTTTTTTCAAAAAAGTTTTTTTTTAACTCTTTTTAGTATAAATATTCAGCCAAAATTCTTGTCAAATACATCATTTTCTTACATAATTATGTAAGAAATCTGTAGCACCGGTAATAACATCGTTAACATCTCTTTCATTCCTTCCCTATCTCAAAAACTACTGAACCGATTTTGATGAAACTTGCAGTATTCCTTAAGTTGAACGATACCTAGTACAACATAAAAAGAATTACTTAAATCGGACTTGTAGTTCCGGAGATATGCGAACACAAACATAATTTACTAAAACAGTCGATGTCGACTCCTTACTAGAGGAGTTGTACCTTCCATGATCAGCTCATCCACCTGAGATGATGATTAACAGATGCAAATACTTGAACAGCTTTAGAAAATACACTCGGTGTCACAAAAATCGCACCACTTTAAGAATTCCCTTCAAAGTCATTTTAAACCTATTAATCAATGGTAGACATATGACTATAAGGTATCATTGGAAAGGCAATTTATTTAAATTTCAGTATAAATCAATGGATTTGGTTTTTTGTTTACCAGGGAATAAAAAAAAGCAAGCTAATGCAAATGATTAAAAAGTTAAATTTTATTTTATCAGCAAAAATTACAACAAAGTCCTTAAAAACAACTTAAAACCTAGTGTTACCCCCCCTAGCCCTGATGACTGCTTCCATGCGTTCTCTCATGGACCTAATTAATGTGACAACAGTCTCTTGAGGAATGTTGTCCCATTCTGCAACGACGGCATCTTGGAGGTCTTGGAGAGTGGTAGGGGCAGGATCACGTGCCCGTACTCGCCGTTTCAGTTCATCCCAAAGGTGCTCAATAGGGTTTAGGTCTGGACTTCGCGCCGGCCAGCGCATAACAGGGATTCCAACTTCTTGCAGGTAGTCTCTTACAATTAAAGCGGTGTGACAGCGGGCGTTATCGTGCATTAACGTGAACCCACTGCCAACAAAACCCGCATAAGGGACAACCTGCTCCTCTAAGATCTCTGTTATGTACCGAGCAGCAGTCAGCGACCCTTGCCCGCGAGCACTTCCAGTCCGAGAAACACACACAAGGTTCGTTTTACCGTCGATTGACATGCCGCCCCAGAACATGCACGAGCCACCCCCGTATTCCACTGTCTCTTGAATACAGGCTTGTGCGAATCGTTCACCTTGCCTCCTATACACTCTTCGACGCCTGTCGTTGCAGAAAAGACACACCCTCGTCTCATCCGAGAAGAGCACAGCCCTCCATTGGTCTATTGTCCAATCCACATGGTCACGGGCAAATTGCAACCGGTCTCTCCTATGCTGTGCAGTCAATTTTGGCCCTGTAGCAGCCCTATGAGCTGCAATTTTCTTCTCCCGCATTCTTCTTCTAATCGTGGAGACGCTTACAGAAGTTCTGCGAGCTGATAGCAGTTGTTGTTGCAGCTCAACAGCATTGGAGAACCGATTACGTAAAGACGTCGAAACAATGAAGCGATCGTCTCTTTCCGATGTGCACCGTTGTCTTCCAGATCCACGTCTTCGGATATAGCCACCAGTCTCTTGGAAGCGTTGGAACACTCGTCGAACGGCAAAACGACTCAAGTTCAGTTGCCGAGCAACATCACATTGCCGCATCCCTGATTGCAGTAGTGCAATGACTTGAGCGGCTTCATCTGCAGTGGTATCCATCTTCTGGGGTATTTTTCTTGCTGTAGCTGTTCACGTGTGTTCACTTCAAAGGTTGAATAGCGAATGACCCACATTTAACCCGGGTCGCCCGTTTTATACCCTTGTAGGGAGGTGCAATTAGTGGCCCTTGCAATGCGTATTTTGACAACATTTTTTTTAACGTTACGTGCTAATGAAACCTGTTGTGTTTAGGGATTCTAACTGTTGTTAATTTAAAGGTCGTTAAGCATACTTTCAATTGATACCAATATTAATTGGGTTTAATGTATTCGTTACTGGCGGGACATGTTTTAAACTTATTTTCGAAGAGGTGCGATTTTTGTGACGCCGAGTGTATATGAAAATGGTACTATGTGCCTATAAAATTTGAAGGTTGCCCTCGATTTCCCTGGGATCCCATCATCAGATCCTGACCTGATGATCATGGGACCAATTGGAAAGTATACCCTTTCAAACAAAAGAAAAAAAATCCAAATCGGTCCAGGCGTCTTCGAGAAATCGGGGGACATACATAAAAAAAAAAAGATTCCGACGAATTGAGAACCTCCTCCTTTTTTTGAAGTCAGTTAAAAACATGATTCAGATTTAGTTTCATAGACTTATTGCATGGACTGAGCTTTCTATAGTCAAATAAGCGGATAAATCAGTCCATGCTCTATGTCTTGTTTTACTTTTTTTTCATGTTCGATTATGATGCGAGTATCGATTAGGCTGAATGAACGTTTTTAATCGTTTTGTGAACATTGGGTTTACGGTCAGCACTAAAAAGAGTCATGTTGCAACATAGTTTTTGCTAATTTTTATCCAGACTTTGATCGTTATTATTTATGAAATTATGTATGAACACTAGCAAATCTAATAATGTATATAGTAAGTTATTTTATTTATTTCACTGTGTAACCATTACTATCATGTGATAAGCTTGTTTATGTAAATATTTTTCTGCACGTCTAAATTACCTAGTTTTTGGAACGGTGTAGCATTTTGTATGTTTCACACTAGGGTATCGAACCGGGAAATCCCGGTCCCGAAAATCCCGGGATTTCCCGGTTCTTGAAGTATAATTTAAGTCCCGGGAAGTGAAACTGAGAACCGGGAAATTCGGGATTTTCGGGACTCAAAAAAACAGTATAAATAATTTGTTTAAACTTGTCAATTCTTTTATAGAACAAAAGAATCAAATTGGATGTAAGGTATTTATTTACTTCGTCGTTATATACGGGATAACATGTTCAGATACAGGTGGGGTTGACAGAGAAGGTTATATCTCGAAAGTCTTTGACAGGGTCTCGAGAGAAAAAGCTTTCTTGCTTTTGGTATCCCAGTTGATTTTTGTAGCTGGATATCAGACTTTCTTAGTAAACGATCAATCAGAGTAGTCGTTGATGACTGATCCTTTGAGCTTCTGGTTATTGATTCTGGAATTCAACAGTTACCTGTTTTCTTTGCAACCCTTATTTTGCTGCACGTTTCTTACCCACTTCAGCCTGGTATTGTTGGATAGGTAGTAGATATGAGCGCCGCGCCGGCGCGCCGCCGCCGCCGTAATTCCCCCTGCGCCGCCGCCGCCGTCCCCAGGCGCCGGCGCGCCGAACACGAGCGGGCGGCGGCGTTCAGTTTAATCTAACACGCTGACCAAACCGAACGCACGATAATAAATGCTGGTAAAATGGCGGCACTAGACGTAGACGTTTATAAAACACCCTTTTGAAGAACTACGGGCCAATCTCACTTCTGAGCCGTGTATAAAAGCTGTTCTCAAGAGTCATTACGAACCGTCTCAAATGCAGGTTTGATGACTTCCAGCCTCCCGAACAAGCCGGTTTCCGAAAAGGTTTTAGTACTATAGACCACATACACACGCGCCACCAGATTATACAGAAAACAGAGAAGTATAATCGGCCATTATGTTAAGCGTTTGTGGACTATGAAAAAGCCTTCCATTCAATCGAATCCTGGGCCGTTACCACGAACTCTTAACGCGATCCAGTTTAGGCTGTGAGAAAGAGACAGAGCTATACAAGTTGTCTAGCGCCGTCTCTATCTTACAGCCTAAAGACTCACGCTTTAAGAGTTCATGGTAGGCCACTCGGGCAGTACTGCCCACTGCCCAGGTCCCTCCAGCGATGTCATATCGACTATAGGTATATCGAAGGGTTGAAGTTTTTGTATAGAAACGCCACCATGTCCATCCGACTTCTGGAAGAGAGCACGAAACCAATCGAATTGCAGAAAGGCGTGAGACAGGCAGACGTTATTTCTCAGAAACTGTTCACAAACGCGAGCGTTTGGGAAGCTACGCGATATCTTCTCATCGAGGATCCCACAGTGTCTCAAGACAAGGGTGTTTAACCAGTGTGTGTTACCAATGATGACAAATGGCTCTGAAACGTGGTCTTTGACTGCTGGCCTTTTAGAGAGACTAAGAGTCACTCAACGAGCAATGGCAAGAGCTATGCTCGGAATTTCTTTGCGGGATAAAATCCGGAACAGGAATATTCGGCTAAGAACCAGAGTCACCGACATCATCATCTGCCTAGCCTTTTCCCAACTACATATATTGGGGTTGGGCTTCCAGTCAAACCAGATTCAGCTGGATATCAGTAATTTACATGAAGCGACTGCCTGTCGGACTTCCACAACCCAGTAACTGGGCAATATCATAACCCATGGTAAGACTGGTTGTCAGACTTTAGAGCTTCTGACTAACAGTAACGACTGTCAAAGATCTACAAAGGACAGCCGGGACCAATGGCTTTACGTGCTTTCCGAGACACGGAGGAAACTCGCTATGACGGATGGTCACCCATCCACAGACCAACCTCGGCAAGCGCAGCTTAACCCGGTAGATCAGCCTGTGCGGCTGTATTTATATAGCTACGAGCTTTTCACCAACCAGAGTCACCGACAAAGTTCATAAAATTTGCAAGTTGAAGTGGCAATGGGCAGGCCACATCGCTCGTAGAACTGACTACCGATGGGGAAAAAAGTTCTCGAGTGGCGACTACGGACCGGAAGACGCAGCGTAGGCAGGCCTCCCACTATGTGGACCGACGACATCATGAGGGTCGCGGGCAACCGATGGATGCAAGTGGCGAATTGTCATTCAACGTGGCCGGTCTAAGGGGGAGACTTATGTTCAGCAGTGGACGTCTTCCGGCTGATGATGAAGCACATTGAGTTTCAGATGTAAAGATACTGTCCTTTTTGATTATTTAATAGTTTTTTTATTATAATAACGTAATTAATGCGGTTTCATGTTTCCTAATTTCCTGTTGGTTTACAGATAACTTGCCAAATAACACACTATTTTAATGTAAATTCGGTTTTCTCTTTTTTTAGTTTATCTTGGCAATTAAATTTGTCTCGTCAAAATTATAATAAATCTTAATTAAACGTAAAATATTGTTTTATTTCTTCTCTTAAATTAAAAAAGTTAAATAAAGGTCAGGCCGCGCCGCCGACGCCGCCGCCGCCGACTTCAAAAAGTCGGCGCGCCGCCGCCGACAGATTGACCATCGGCGCTCATATCTAATAGGTAGATAACAGAACTGTTTCAGTGACATACTTGCCCACTGCAAAATCCAGTGGAGATGAAGTTCATTGCTTCAGAGACACCATGGTAGAGCGAACAGATTTGATACTAGTATCCCAGTGACCAAGCAAGAAACTTCTCTCTTTTAACGCCATCAACATACAGGCGTATATTTCCTTAGTGAAGTAGGAGTAAATCGAAACTACATCTTTTATAGAGTAATTTGGACCAACTCCTATTTTTCCTGTTTCTGTAACTGATGACCTTGAGCTTCTGGGTATGGAGCTGACATCCAGTGTCAACTTTGACGTGGGCATCCTAAATAGAGTGAAGCGATACCTTACACCTGGATAGCCTATGTGCAAGCCCATTTCTGCATGGCGTCCTTACTTTCCGCCTGACGCAGGTCCTCACCGGGCACGGATGCTTCGGGAGGTACCTGTGTCTAATGCGGAAGGAGGAAACGCCTGGGTGTCACCACTGCGAAGATCGCCCGGAGGACACGGTGGAGCATACGGTGCAGGACTGCCCGGCTTGGGCGGAGCACCGACGTGTCCTCACGGCTGCGATAGGCGGAGACCTCTCGCGCCCGGCATTGGTTGCGGCCATGCTGCGGGGCGAGACGGAGTGGGAGGCGGTCGCCTCCTTCTGCGAAGCAGTAATGCTCGCGAAGGAGGAGGCGGGCCGCGCGCGAGAGAGGACAGTGTCCTCCCTCCGCCCCAACCGCGGTGGTGCACGCCCGCGGCGACGGACGTCGCAAGACGATCTCCGGCCACCGTAGGCGCGGGCATGCGGGCAGCGAGTAAAGGGCAACTCGCTGCCCGACCATGGACCATGCCCGGGTCGACGGCGCGTTGTGTCCCACGCGCGCCTCAAAGAGCGTCATCATAATGACGGGGCCCCCCTCTCAGAGGGCCAAAGCCTGCCGGGGTCGCGGGATTATTTCCTTACCGTGACCCCGGAACATAACAGGCTACTGAAGGACACCGTGGATTTTAGTCAGTAGAAGTCTGACAGTCCCTCCCGCCCTGCCCGGGGCTGGAGGACTCATTTGATGATTTTGCCACGTAAAAAAAAAAAAAAAAGCCCATTTCTGCATAAAGTGATGCGTCGTAGTAGCCCGCGAAATTCAAATTTTCTTATGTTTTTTCTTATGCTACTGCTCCACCTGCGTCTTAACGCGTAAATTAGTACGTTAATTTAGGCGTTACGTAAATGTGGCCAACGTTTTAATGTGTTAAATTACAAACGGCATTACTAATGGCATTAAACGTTAAGCGATAGCTCGGGTGTCGGTTTTTGGACACATCAAAGAGTTTTAGCGCGTAGTTCCGCGCGCTAAGCGATGTTGGCTACATTAACGCCGTCTCATTCTACGGGACGCGCGCGCACAGCAAGGACGAATGTACTTTGTTTTAGGCGGGAACTGCATTTACGAGAACGACAATGGAGTGGTCGAATGAGAAAGCTTTAGAGTTTTTAGAACTTTTTCAATCAGAGCCGTGCCTTTGGAATCCAAAGCTGCAATCACATTATAAGAATCGCTCGGCAGTTAGTGATGCGTGGCTATCCGATGCGTGGTTATCCAGTCTAAAATGCATAAAATAATTTATGACGCTCATTGTTGCAACTAGTGTAACTGCTTCAAGCTCCATTGTGTGTCTTACTTTAACCTCCATTTTGACGCGTGACTTCTCGAAGAATTAACTCTTAACGGCATAGTAACCTAAATGTAGCCAACGCGCATTTTTAACGCCTTAATTAACAAGTAGTTGGCCATTATCATTAACGTTAACGCTAACCCAGGTGGAGCAGTAGCATTACGGAGTATTGCAGCAACCTTACTCAACTTAATCATTGGGATGGCTCAGATAAATACAACTTACTGCACTAGACCTAGGGGAACGCAGAGCTTCTTAGACTAATTGGCAACGTGAAACTGGTGGATGGTTACTCTACAGCTTAGCTCATCTCATCGACGCAAGCTTATCCTCTTTTCGTTTTTTTTTTATTGGGTTTGCTCGTGGCTAAGATGAGACCTAAAATAGGTCGAACTCATGAATTCTACAACCTCTTTTCACCGGCCTACTTGCATTACATCTAATGTCCAGTATTGGACATCTAGATGAACTGCAAGTTTCCATCCATTTAAATTATTATTAGTTAGTACAGTTAGAGTGAATAGATTTGCCACCTCTAAATAGAAAAGAAACCCATGTCCATGAGGCCGACGAATAAGTTGGTTGTATGATTTTAATCAGAATAAATACTATGCCCTAAAGTAATGTTATTATTTTCATTGTTTTCTAATGCGATGGAAAAAATGAATTTTTGTCCCGAAAGTCCCGAAAATCCCGGGATTTCCCGGTTCCTTGGACGCCTGTCCCGAAAATCCCGGGACTTCCAACAAGGACCGGTTCTCGATTCCCTATTTCACACATTTTACAACAGAATGAGGCAGTTTTATTGACCTCAACATGTTCTTAGAGATATTGCTCACAAACTTATCGCATGAAATAGCTGTAGTAACATATTTTTGATCAAAAATTGGATGCTGAAAGTTGACAAAAAATCTTGTGTAATAGCTCAAATTTCGAATCACCCGGTCGACTCAGCTGATGTGTCATGTGTCAAAATGTTGTCGTGCAGAGTGGTTAATTGCGAGAGAAAAATAATCAAAGTGTTATTTTGTATAAAAGACATGTTTTTTTTTTGTAGGAATCTTGTAGTAAATACAATTAATTTCTTTATCCTTGAAATTTTAATGGCCATTAAAGACCTCAACGCCATAAAAGAAAAATGAAATAGGTAAACGTAATCTTGTTTATTTACGTAATGGCTTTAGAGCTATTTTCTTGGATTATAGTGGCCAGTGTGTTTATGATCATAATCTCGCATATTAATAAAATATTATTAAATGTTATAATTATTTCAATTATGTATAATGTTACTTTCTATGGTTTTGTGTGCGTTATACACTGTTTATGTTTAATCTAAGTAAGTATCTCAAAACAGGAAAAGGTTCTCAAAATGCATCGGAGTCTTTTTAAATAGGTAGGTACTTAGAAGAAGAAATAAATTATTTTGTAAACAAAATGGTCTTTTAAATAAATTATAACATTAGCTAAAAAAAATCCAGAATCTGGTGATTAGGCAGGAAAAACACATGTTGCTTTTTACATTGAAAGTTATTACCGTATCGTGCATTTTATGCATAATTATGGGAAAAAAAAACAAATGTCAAATACATTTCTAATGAAAAAATATCTAAGTAGTGTCTTTGGCACAAATACCAAACTCATTTTCATTTTTAACCGACTTCAAAAAAGGAGGAGGTTCGAAATTCGTAGGAATCTTTTTTCTTTTTTTTTTTTATGAATGTTCCCCGATTTCTCGAAGACGCCCGGACCGATTTGGAAAATTTTTCTTTTGTTTGAAAGGGTATACTTCACAAGTGGTCCCATGATCATAAAGTCAGGATTTGATGATGGGATCCCAGGGAAATTGAGGGCAACCTTCAAATTTTATAGGCACATAGTACCAATTTCATATATTTTCTAAAGCTGTTCAAGTATTTGCATCTGATAATCATCATCTCAGGTGGATGAGCTGATGATGGAAGGTACAACTCCTTAACAGTAAGGAGTAGGCGTCGATTGATTTAGTTTGTGTTCGCATATCTCTGGAACTACCAGTCCGATTTAAGTAATTCTTTTTTTGTTGTTCTAGGTATCATTAAACTTAGGGAATACTGCAAGTTTCATCAAAATCGGTTCAGTAGTTTTTGAGATATGGAATTTTATTATCTTATTGTGTACATGAGCGATGTAATACCGGTGCGAAGGATTACAAAATTCTAGTGCACATGTAAGAGAATGATGTTCTTGACAAGCATTCGGATTGAATATTTAAACTAAAAAGAGTAAAATAAAAACTTAAAAAAAAAAATGTAACCGCCTTCAAAAACAACCACAAAAAAGTGTAAAATAATCTACAAAATAGCTTTTCTTTCGGAAGTCGGTGGCTAAAAAGACAATGAAAAGAAAAAAAAAACAAGGCACCGACTTCCGAAAGAAAAGTTATTTTGTAGATTATTTTACACTTTTTTGTGGTTGTTTTTGAAGGCGGTTACATTTTTTTCACCGTGGCAAGTGGCTATATAGTAGGTACAATTCTTACCTTGAAAACTTGCGATGTTTGGTACATACAAAAACTACATTTTAAGTTATTCCACTGGTCAAGTAGGTATGTTGAACGTAGGAACTAGATAAAATCTTTCTGGCTAGGCTATTTAAATGATTTACGATAGCTAAAACGAAAGCTTTGTAAGCTAAGAATGTTTTCTAGCTGCCAGAATTCCACAAAGCGTTCACATATTTTGGTTAAAGAAATATTTTTATTACCAAACTGTATTGTTTACGAGCCTACTTTTTGTCAGCCTTCGTCATCGACTCGTAGGCTTCATCGTTCTGTTTGGAAAAAACTCGTCAACTGAGTGTGTGATCCACAGTTACATCTTCATTTTGGGGTTCATTAATTTTCTATGAGGAATAAAACCTATCAGCCGGGTGTCTAGATTTTTGTTTTTTTTTGGTTTTTCTTCTATTTTACTTGTTTCTTATTATTTTTCTATTCTATTAGGTTTCAACATAACAAGCAAAATTAAAATGTGCTCTGCTCTAATTTTATAGAAAATTGGTAAATAGTGGTTGAGAGACTTGCCTTTATCAATTATAGATTATAGCATGATTAGAAGAAGATTTTATTGAATAACATCATCAGATTGAACTAGAAATTGGGACTAGTTTATTAAAGGTGCAGAAAAGTTGACCCGCTGAGACTAGAAAATTCAAATAGGTAGGTATATGTGAATGAAGACAGTGAGGAAGACCTAAAAGATTGTGTAAGAAATTGTATGTAAAAAGAGAAGTTAATATTAGTTTGGCGGTTGATAGGAGAAAAATAAAATTGATAGGGAACAGAGCAAGAAGATAAAACACGGTGAAAGAAGTGGTCAAGAATCAATTATTGATTCTATTGTTCTGTAAATGGGGGAAATCAAACTATTTAACCAATTTTTTTCCAAAATCTGTTTCGATCCGTCGAAGTTAATTTGTTTACCCGTCAAAAAACAATTGAAAGGAATAGTGTCGAAACGGGACTGAAATGTATGAAGATGAAAATAGTGGCGAATAGTTGTCAAACGGGAATACTTCTCGTAGGTATTCCCGTTTGAGCAACTATTTCTAGAGCACCTATGTTAAGAAAAACTATTTTTGCTAAAAGCAACTTTGACGAATTGCTCAATCGGGATCGTCTTTTGTTTAGTAGTCGAACCGGGATGTAGCTGTTTCTTGTAACAGTGTTTGCAGCGATAAAAGATCGTTTGTTACTGTCGCAAGACTCAAAAATAGTGGTCAAGTCAGTTCAGAGGGGGTATTACAACGTCTTAAAACCAGGCTTATTCCGGCGAGCGAAAGTGACAGAGCTATACAAGTCGTCTAGCGCCATCTTGTTTACTCACTGGAACAAGCCTGGTTTTGTTTTTTTAAAAGACGTTGTAATACCCCCGCAGCAGGACTACAATCAAATCTATAGTATACTTACGGGTAACCGTAGGGCCCATTACATCCCCCTCTTCACCCGACCAAGCGTTCATCTTCAAAACTTTATCTCCATTAGTTCAAAACACGAACTCAGTAGTTTCATTGTCAATGTTTTAAAGTTCTTTTTCCGGTTTGAGTTCACATGATATAGTTTATTTTTTAAATGACCTACAGCTATTAAATAAATATTTGCTTCAGGAATTTTCTTTCAATTCGATAACTCAAGTTATTCTAAGTTCCATTGAAAATATTTTCCTTTACTCGACACCAAAGAAAAACTCGTATTTTTTTATCAAAACCTTTTCAAGTACCATCCATTACTGGTTACACTCAATAACTGTCAAAGAACATACTAATTCACCCGGTAATGTACTACGACTTATGAATACCGATCGTCATTTGTTCAAGAAGGGCTACATTGCCTTGTGACGGCGTTTGGCTCACTGAAAGCTCGCTGTGCTACTGAAACTTGTCTGTAGTTTCAGTATGGTGACCATGGTTTCGATTATTTGTGGGCTTTTAAAGAAGTATTGGTGTTGTATGTCTACCGGTATTTGTTTTAGTAAAGAGCATTTAGAAAAGATAATTTGACAATATGAACTCGTTGGTCTTATGTTCGGAATCATGACTGCTTAGCGTGAGGTCCTAGATTCGATTCCCAGATCAATGTAACTGGATTTTTCCAAAGAATTTCTCAGACTCTGTGTTGTCTGGATTTGTGCCCGGTTAATAGAAATAGGGCTTGTGTGAATACATAGAACTTAAATGATGTTTTATATATGTAATGTGGGATTATGGTAGCGGGACATTCTAATCAGCTTACTGTGGTCCTGGAACGTAGAGTGGAACTGAAAGAACGCGGTGAGTGTTAGTCAAGAAAAGTCTAACAGTCCTTTCCGCTCAAGCCGTAGAGGGAGGAGCAATTTGACGATTTTACTACTTAAAGAAAGTGGGCCTTATCCCAAAAAAGAAAACAGCATACGAAGGAATTTCTTTCAAATCATCCCAACATGCCCTCAAGCCATGGTTTCCATTCTACCCGGTTCACAGGACAGTGGTGATGTACAGGCCCGCACGCGATCGCTAGTGATGTGCCACACCGGTATCGATTCAACGACAATAAACCGTAAATCGCATAACTGATTCCCATTGAGCCCACGAAAGATTTGCGTGGTACTTGTACGTTTTCTCACGGCTACAGCTTGCTTCTATTTTATTGTTTATTTTTATACTTTCCTGGTATCAAGGTCGAGAGGTATTTTAAGTGAGGTTAGGGTTACTGAAGAGGGTCGTAAATATGAATGACATTTGTAGGTTAAACTGAGTTTTCTTAGGTGAAACCTCAACAAAGAGTTTTTTTATTGGCATTTCTCTGTTCAACCTAGAGGAGGTTGTTGTCCCGCCCGGGAGGGACTGTCAGCCTCGCACTATCTAAAATCCACGGTGTCCTTCAGAAGCCCTCTATATGTTCCGGGGTCACGGTAATGAGATAAGTCCCGCGACCCCGGCAGGCCTTGGCCCTCTAGAGAGGGGCCCGTCATAATGTGGACAATCCTGTGGAATGTAAGATCACCAGCCAGAGCCTTAAGAACTAAGTGCCCACACGCTAAAAGCAGCACCAGTAGGGTACGAACCTTGGTTAGGGCGTCGCTGGGAGAAGACAGCTAGGGACAGGCTGGATCTGAATGATCTACAAAATTAAATAGCCATTTTATGTTTTTATACATATTTCTTCGCAGAAGGAGATGAATATTTTCTATATCTCCTGGTTCTCTAACATGGCAAAAACCGGGCTTAGACACGAGAGGTTACCGCAGTCTTTTGCCTCTGTGAGGACACGGCGGTCTTATGCCTAAGCAGGGCAGACCTCCGCTGTATGCTTCACCATGTCGTTTGGTTTGGTCCACACAATGGTGACACCCGGGCGTCTACCTGGATGCTAAATATGCTTTTTCTTAATTAATTTGCTCTATAAATTGTGGGCTAAATTCTAAACATTCTTATCAATTTCAGTTTGTTTAATCTGCGTGGTTATTATTATTTTCAAACTGCAGTATCCACAACTGGATTTATGTTATGACTCTCTGTTCTTTTAACCCTGGTCTGTTATGGATGATCGTAATTTGATGTTCAGCTCATGGTGTCACGGAATAAACAATTGTATGATCTGCAAGTAGGTGTTCTGGGTCTGGGTGTTTGTTTATGTGAGTTTATATGTTTGTAAACACATCCAATATAGGAGAAATTCCTAGTGTGGGGAGAAATTCCTACTTTCATTTTCATTCATTTCATTAAAATAAATAATCGGTACATTCATCATTAACCTACAATAGTGAAACTGTATTCTATTGTTAATCCATTACCACCAAATTTTTTACTTATTCGGTAATTTAGGTAGGCGTCTAAAAATTTAACTTAGGCATCCTAGGGTGTCTAGAACATCACTATAACAGGTTGATAGTCGCACATGAATATTGCATTAATTGGGTGATTGGGGTCTTTTAAGCCAACTTCTTATACAAGTAGGCCACATGAGTTAGTCGACACAGAAATGAGACCCACTTAAATTTTATTCTCGAAAGTTTTAAAGAAGTGGAGGTTTCTTGACTTTTCAAATAAGGTTTTTTTTCATAACCTGACATAATTTCATGCCTGTAATCTTTGAAGGGTTACTCCGAAGTATATTTGTATTAAATCCAACTTTCATCAGTTTTGAGGTTTCATTAAAAAAGCCTTAGAAGTTATTGAGATTTTTCACTTTTCCCTGACCTGGGAAAAGTGAAATCAAAATCAAACTAAGAACAACATGGTTGGCAGTTATTATGCTGACTACACAGGAACTTATTACTATCATACTAAAACACTTTTGACGGATGGAAATCGCACCTTGTATAATCCGGTAAGACTGTAAGCTAACCAGAGGAAAAGGCTTGGCAGACCATGATGATGACTTGTGACAAATAATCTTTTCAAAAAACTCCCTTTACAGATGCTTTAGCTGATAACAACTCAAAATTATGATCATTAGAACACTCCCTCATCGCTATAGTAATAAGTATAATCTTGAAAAATCGACCACTACAGCTAACTACCAACTTCACCCAAACAAAATCCATTAGGTACCTATACATTTAAGGCTTTGCAAAACAGGGAGCTACGGCTCGACGACGCCACGGTAGCGTGGCGTGTGCTTGGCGTGCTTATGCGTATTCTTAGTGACACCACGCCATCCTTGGCGCGATGAAAAAAGACGGCGCGTTGGGAGCGCGGCGTGACGTGACGTGTTCAAGAGGTGAGCCAAGAGTGAATAGGTAACTTTTAGGCAAGAGTGCTTCACTGTCTACGAAATCATCGCATACGATCGTTAAATAAAAAAAGTGTTTGTGAGACCTTTCTACTACAACCGGTACATAGTACGCGGTGCTGACGGGGTGGCCTAACAGTATGACTAAACCACGCTTAGGCCCGGTATCCACCAAAGCGGAGAGGAGAGGAGATGTGTTTGAATAACCAATCAGATGTCCACATCTCCTCTCCGCTTAGCTTCAGTTGACATCTGTTGACATCTGATTGGTTATTCAAACACATCTCCTCTCCTCTCCGCTTTGGTGGATACGGGCCTTACGACCCGCTTGACTCGCGACGCGTTAGCGCCACGCTACCGTCAAACTCGCTGTTTGTCAAAGCCTTTAGGTCCATAGGTACCCTAACGACTTCTCTATGACCTAGGCTATGACCGAACATGCCATGTTTGTACCTTAGGTGATTAATGTCCAGCCAACCGTGGTGACCTGTCAATTACTTTGATATGACGAAGGCGAACGATGTTCGATTGATCATAATAAGTTTCCGGAACCGCTTTTGTCGTTACGGCTTTGTAGGGCATGTAAATATGCAATTAGTGGAGTAATATTTGAAGTAAAGACATGATTCAAATGCTCATTTTTGCCCCAAATATAATTTTTAACCTCGTGGGATACGGCGGTTTTGAACGTAAAGGGCATATAAAGATATAGGATGGTTTTTGGTCAATATGACTCTTTTGCTCCACTGGGGCGGGAGGACTCTTTTGATGACATTTACGCTAAAAAATGCTGTTGACATAACTGAATTGAGTGTTGGAAATCCAACAACATACTTATATTTCGGAAGTCGTTTAAATGCTGCTTAGAGTCGGTGAAAACTGTAAATTAATCAATATTTTTAATGGTCTATTCGAGTTGCCTAATACATAGAATGTAAAATTAAAAATGTTATATTTTTCCTGGTATAGAGTCAACACGTACAGGTTTAGTTTTCCACATAAAATAACATCACCCTTGCAATCCCTAAATACTTAGGCAAAGGTACCCATAGTACGTCATACACATGCCGAAATCTGTTGCCCGTCCTGAACAGCCTTTTTGGATGACCTAGTAAGTGCTCTATCATCACAGCAGCTGTCATAGTGAGCGCCAGCACATATTTTGTCAGCACCGCACGCGTCGCAAGCGTCACAAGAGCCGTACGCTCCGCATTTTAGAATTCGTTGTATGAAATCGGAAAACGCTGTGAGCGTCTGTATAATGCTGATGACGTGATAATGTCATAAAATACAGCACGGTGATGATATACATTTGTGAAATAATTATGAAACTTTCTCTTTCTGTCCAGTGAAAAATAAAACCACAAAAATTCAGTACTGATGAAAAAATCTTTATTCTGCACCACAACAACAATACGGACACAATCTCAACGCTTATAGAGAAATATTTACACAACGATCACCATCTGGCAGCTCTTACCAGCCATGGCCATAGCCACCACCGTATCCTCCTCCGTACCCTCCTCCGTATCCTCCTCCGTAGGAGCCAACAGACACGTACTTCTGTACCACAGGCTGCGCGTATGTCTGTACCACAGGTTGGGCCACTACGTGTTGGGCCACGGCTTGTACCACTGGGGCGGCGTGGACCACAGGCTGAGAGATCACTGGGGCCGCGTGGACCAATTGCTGGACTGGGTGCACGACCTGTGAAGGAGGAAGATGGTTTTTAGAATGATTTTCTTATAGGAAAGAAGTATTTTTTCTCCGCTATGATAAAATTACTATGGCTATGACTGATCGTACTATTAGCATCTGCCTGCAGCTTGGTCCGTGTCTAGAAAACCTATTCTAAGTCGAGCGGTAATAAACTCGGTAGTTTTTCATCATCATCATCATAAAATGTTCAATCAACCTAAAATGTTCTCACTGCTGAGGTGCGCCAGAATCCACCAAGAGGGCTCAGTGCGTGTTGGTAGATGACACATGCCTTAGAATTTTTGTTTCTAGGAATAATTCACCCGGTTAGGTTCGAACCTACGACAACTCTTAAAGTCGAAGCCAATACCACTGGGCCACCTCTGTTCTTATAAAATTATGTATGTTTTTGAAATTAACTTTGCAAGTTTTAATTCTATTATTATTTGTATAAAAGTGGAGATAAAATGACACTGAATAAAAATAGTAATAGCTACAAAATAGAAGTGAAAATAAGGACATTTGAAGTAGTATAGTACTCCGTTCAGTAGTGAATATTTATACTACTTGCGATATTATTTATATAATATAGCTGAGCAGATGATGAAGCGATTTAGCAGCAGGCAATGAAATAAAATTCCAAGCGAGAAGCGACAGAGTTATATTGCAAGCAGAAAGTAATAAGCAGTAATCATCTTACATACAAAATACACAGATATTTATACTAAGACTCTAAAACTAAATAATAATAAAGGTTCGTGCAAATTGACCATTTTGCACGATCGTCGACGCCCCCTCGTTAGCATGAACAAAAGATGCGCGGGCGCCATGATCCGGAAGGCGGGGTCAAGGACGAATGAGGCCGGGAGTACCGTGAGGTACGTATGTGGCAGGTGGAGCTTTAGGACCGGTTTTTGCACACGGCCCGCTCTGACGTATAATCGTATGATTTTGGTGCTGTGTTGAGTTGTGCGAGTAAACTTGCCTACTCGCCACACTACTCCCCCGGTGAGACCGTGACTACGGTCGATAGTAGTCAGGAAATCTTACTGTCCTGCCGCTTCTAGTTTTTCTGACTGTGTTACCAGATATGGCTGGATCCGGAGTTTGGGTTTGACTTCGACCTGGATTTAAGTCTTCTCTCGCCATGAATGCTGGTTTAACACGGTCAATCGTCACCTTCTGTCTCTTCCCATGCACTTCGATGTCCACTGTCTTCTGGTCACGAGCAAGGACTTTAAACGGACCTGTATACGGGGCCTGCAGGGATCTTCGATGAGGGCCTTCACGTAAGAAGACGTGGGTTGCTGTGCTCAGGTCTTTCGGGATATAGAAGGGACGGCTGGAGCTCGTATGCCACGACGTTGGTTGTGGCGTCAGTTTCGTCATGTGTGCACGCAACCTGTCGACCAGGTCACCCATGTCCACGACGTCCTTTGAGGCTTCTGTGAGGAACTGTCCAGGCAAGCGGAGTGGCTCGCCGTAGACTAGTTCAGCTGTTGTTGCGCCTAGGTCTTCTTTCCATGCACTGCGAATGCCTAGTAGCACCCATGGAAGGACCTCTGTCCAGTTTGAGCTCGTATGGCACATGATTGCGGCCTTCAGCTGGCGGTGCAGTCTCTCGACGAGTCCATTAGCTGCGGGATGGTAAGAAGTGGTTAAGTGGTGAGTGGCGCCTATGAGAGCGGCCAAGCTCTTGAAGGTGCGGCACTCGAATTGCCTCCCGCGGTCAGTGGTGATGTGCTGTGGGCAACCGAACCGGGCAATCCACCCAGTGGTGAGGGCTGCGGCACAGGTTTCTGCAGTGATGTCCTGCAGCGGGTACGCCTCAGGCCAACGTGTTGCGCGGTCGACGATCGTGAGGCAGTACCTGTAGTTAGAGGACAATGGTAAGGGACCAATCAAATCAAGGTGTATGTGTTGAAAACGTGCCGATGGCGTTTTGAATGCCTGCAATGGGGCTGAAGTATGGCGTGTCACCTTACTTTTTTGACACGCTTCACATTCCTTTGCCATCCGTCTGCAGTCCTTTCTAACACCTGGCCAAACAAACCTTTCGGTGACCAACCGAACACTTGCTTTTCTCCCAGGATGACTGAGGTTATGAAGGGAAGTGAATACCTGCTTGCGGAACGATCTTGTAACAAATGGGCGTGGAGTACCCGTTACGTCGCAGTAGATCTCGACATTTGATTCGGGTAGTTTCACCTTCCTCAGCTTCAGAGATGATCCATCTTTCAGCAAGCTCTGTAGTTCGGGGTCGGTTTGCTGTTCCTTGGCCAGGGACTGGTAATCTAAGGGCAAATGAAGTTCATTAATGCGCGAAAGGGTGTCCGCGACTACATTGTCCTTACCGGCTATGTACCTGATATCCGTCGTAAATTGGCCTATATAATCCAGGTACCTAAATTGACGAGGAGGGCAGTTGGCACGTGGTCTTGCGAAAGCATACGTCAATGGCTTGTGATCCGTTGTGACGTGGAATACGCGTGCCTCGACCATGAAGCGAAAGTATCGTATCGCTTCGTATATTGCCAACAACTCTCGATCGTACGGGCTGTACTTTTTCTGTGAAGGGCTGAGCTTCTTCGAAAAGAATGCCAGCGGATACCATTCCGACTTGCTCCGCTGCTGCAATACAGCTCCTATTGCTGTATCAGAAGCATCCGTCAAAATCTTCAGCTCCGCACACGGGTCTGGGTGCACCAAGAGTGTTGCTTCTGAAAGGCTCTTTTTGCAGTTGTTGAAAGCTTCTAGCAGTTCTGGTGTCATGGTGACTGGATGCGATCCCTTGACTTTAGGACCTGCAAGCAAACTGTTGAGAGGTGCCTGTTTGGAAGCTGCTTCTGGAATAAATCGGCGGTAAAAATTAATCATTCCCAGGAATCGCCTCAATTCTTTGACCGTCTTGGGCACTGGGAAGTCTTGAATGGCCTGGACTTTGCAGTCAAGCGGCTGAATACCTGATGCAGAGACTTTATATCCTAGGAATTTCATCTCCGCTTGGCCGAAAACACACTTGCTGGTGTTTAACAGGACACCGTACTTGACCAATCTCTCGAACAGTTGCCTGAGGTGCTGCTGGTGCTGCTGGATATCCTTGCTGAAGACCAAAATATCGTCAAGATACCCGTAACAGAAGGTTAAGTCCCGAAGAACTTCATCCATAAACCTCTGGAAAGACTGAGCTGCGTTTCTAAGTCCAAAGGTCATGAAGGGGAACTCGTACAGACCAAATGGTGTTGTTATCGCTGTCTTGGGTATGTCCTCTTCAAAGACTGGGATCTGATTGTAGGCCTTCACCAAATCTATGGTAGAGAAGATGGTACTGCCCGCTAACTCGAGAGTGAAGTCCTGTAAGTGTCTGATAGGGTAAAGATCAGGGATGGTCCGGGCGTTCAAAGATCGGTAGTCCCCACATGGACGCCACCCGTCGTTCTTCTTAGGCACTAAGTGAAGCGGTGAGGACCAGGCGCTTTCGGAAGGGCGTGCTGTTCCATTTTGCAGCATCTCCTCGAACTCCTGTTTCGCTATCTTGAGGCGCTGTGGGTCTAAACGACGAGGACGGCTAGAGACTGGAGGACCCGGTGTGGTGCGTATATGATGCACCGTGTTGTGCTTTGGTACAACTGGCTTACCAGCGGGACGAGTGAGGTCAGGATATTCCTTCAAGATGCGATGGTAGTCACTGTTCTCAGCTATGGTGCGGACAGACGATATGACTTCAGCTGAATTGAACTGTGGTGCCTGTACTGCAAGTGACGTCAGGTTATCAATGAGGCGCTGGTTTCGGCAGTCGACGATCAGATTGTAGTAAGCTAAAAAGTCGACTCCTATTATAGGCTTGGTGACGTCAGCGACTATGAATCTCCATGTAAATGCACGGCGAAGTCCGAAGTCCAGTGAAAGTGGAATAAAACCGTACGTGCTGATGGTTGATCCGTTTGCTGCGAATAACTGGTACTTTGTTCTAGTGCGTGGCTCCCGAACAGCGGATCGTGGAAAGACACATAGGTCTGAACCCGTATCTATAAGATATTGTATCTTCGTACAGCGATCCGTAACGAACAGGCGGCTCGATATTGCATGGCAGTCGTAAACCGCCCTTACTGGCTGCCTTGGTGGTTTAACGGCTTCTTTGTGTAGGCGCACGGTTGTGTACATCTGCGGGCGTTATCACCAAACCGGTTATGGTAGAAGCAGTACCGGTTGTCTCTGTTGTTGGAGCGGGACTGCGATCGGTGACGGTTCTGGTTGTACCTGCCTCTAGACCGTGAACGTGACGACCTGTGACGTAACTGCGCACTCATAACGTCCAGTTTACGTGTCAGCTCGGCTACAGTCTGGGTCAATGCTTCAATAGCGCTACCTGGTTGATCCGTTGTAGACTGTGAGCTAGCTACTTGCCCAGGCACTGGCGTGCTAGTAGCGGCAACTTGCGTGTTTACTGGAACAATGTCGTTAATCCGGTCGACCAATTCCGCTACCTCTTCTAAGGTGGAATTTGCTTGCATTGCGACTATTGTTTGTAGGTTTGCTGGTAGCCTGCTCGACCAGATGGACCTGATGAAATCGGTTGGTACAGTGGGACCAGCCAGCTGCTGCAGGTGACGAAGAAATTGTGTGGGTTTCCTGTCTCCCAACTCCTCATGCATGAGCAGCTGCTTGATCTTGCGTTCCTGTGAGGCAGACAACCTCTTGATTAGCTCTGCCTTCAGCTTCTCGTATTTGCCAGTGGTGGGGGGGTTTACTATGAGGTCGCGTACTTGTGCTGAATGTTGATGTTCAAGCTGCGCCAGTACGTAGTAAAACTTCGTGCTGTCTGTGGTGATGTTGGAGAGGACGAACTGACCCTCCAGCTGCGCGAACCATAATTGAGGATCATCAGCATTGAAGGTTGGAGTCTTGACCCCCACTCGGTATGCCATGAAGAAGTCTTTGTTCTCTTCCGTGCTGCCATCCATGTCTGATGTCTATTCCGGCTTCAGGTTTCTCAACTTCAATCCGGAACGAACGTCGGTGGTCACCAGTGAAGTAGTATAGTACTCCGTTCAGTAGTGAATATTTATACTACTTGCGATATTATTTATATAATATAGCTGAGCAGATGATGAAGCGATTTAGCAGCAGGCAATGAAATAAAATTCCAAGCGAGAAGCGACAGAGTTATATTGCAAGCAGAAAGTAATAAGCAGTAATCATCTTACATACAAAATACACAGATATTTATACTAAGACTCTAAAACTAAATAATAATAAAGGTTCGTGCAAATTGACCATTTTGCACGATCGTCGACGCCCCCTCGTTAGCATGAACAAAAGATGCGCGGGCGCCATGATCCGGAAGGCGGGGTCAAGGACGAATGAGGCCGGGAGTACCGTGAGGTACGTATGTGGCAGGTGGAGCTTTAGGACCGGTTTTTGCACACGGCCCGCTCTGACGTATAATCGTATGATTTTGGTGCTGTGTTGAGTTGTGCGAGTAAACTTGCCTACTCGCCACACATTGACTTGACTACTTTTATTCAGTTGAAGTTTCATTTACATTGGGTTGGTATTAAATATCTTTTCAACGTGAATGTCTGACTTGGCAGCGCCACTGCCGTGCATCTACCGCTTTTACAAAACGGGTACTATGGTATAGACCCCAGCACGCCAACCTACCCCAACCTATCAAATTTTCCCAATAAAACAGGAACCTTGCATTATTGTGATAAAGTTCAGAATCTAATAAAGAAAGATAGATTGGGATAGCTTGATGTGCTGGTATTGTAAGTACCCAAGAGTAATACAAACACAAAAGTAAACGAAGTGCTTTTGCGGTTCTCACGGAAACTAGCAATTATGCTGATTAGCGGTTAACGATGCAACCGCAGGAATGATTAAACGGAATGTTTACCAGAACGTTTGGAATTTACAATTCATTTACGTTTCGTAGCACTTGCTACGAGACTCGTAGCACGAGAGTGATTGTAAATTGAAAGTAGGTTATGAACTTTTTGACTGCTACTTATTGAATGCTACGGCGTAGCATATATTAATATAAGTGCTAATAACTTGAGCACTCACTTGTTGAGAATGAGCATTTTTGAGAATGTTACCATTACAGAAAAACAAACGAGAGCGTTTCGAGTTTCTGGCGAGATTTGTGCCGAGACGACTGTTAAGTTCTTGAAAAAATCTGTCCATGAAAAAAAAAATTAAACGACTATCAACTAGAGCGTTCGCTAGCACCTGAGTCCCCGTTGTCGACGTTTTTTAAGTGCCCTCATGGGCCTGTGTGAAATAATAACATTTGATTTTGATTTTTGCTAGAAATCGTTGTGTGGTTTGGCTCTATGCTTGGCACTGTTCGTTGTTTAGTTAGAAAAAAATAAAAAGGCAAATGCTCGATGTTCTGTTACAAGTGAATGCCCAAGTCTATTTAAATATAAAGTTAAAAAAAAATAGAAAAAATCACGTTTGATACAACTCACTTGCTGAAATGAAGCATAGCTAGTGGCTGGCTTGGCATATGCCACAGGCGCTGCGTGCACTGCGACTGGTTGAGCGACCGCGACGTGTTGAGCTACCACCGCTGGCTGCTGCACGTAGCTTACTGATGAAAGTTGCTGAAATATAAAGTAATATATTTCAAAACGTCTGTGTATTTTAACAAGAACGAGCTAGAACTATAATGATGATGCTTTGAGTGTACAGGGTCGGGACGAAAAGGGGTGCCCACAAGCCTGGGTTATCGCCTAATCAGGTTCGATCGTTTTTCGTTTTTGTCTATTTCATTTATCTCTAATTGTATGATCAAACTACCTGATCTACTCTAGGTCGGAAAGGCAGGACAGTCTGCACGGATCCCTGATTTTAACTACCGCCTGGCTTGCGGCAAACCCCGCAAGCTAGATGTATGGGGGCCCTTGTAGTCTGGGGCCTGGCTGGCCATCTCGACTTAAGGATGAGTCCGACTTTGTATAGCTGCACAATAAAGTTAATTTAGAACTGAAACTTATTCGGTAAATAGATGCCTCTATCTCCTAACACTGCTATAAAGCGATAACTCTGTTAAACATACAAGTTGTACACACACCAGCACATCAACCTACCACAATCTGTCTTTCTTTAATAGATTTGCAATCTTATCACAATAGAGGAAGGGTTATGTTCGATTGGTAAAGTTTGACATATTCGAGTAGGTTGACCTGCTGGTGTCTGTATAGTTGCTTACTTTATTCGCTTCTCACTAATCGTCGATTGTTGAACCTTTACATAGAAAGTTCTAGAATGTCTATACTCACAGCAGGTGCATGCCAGTCATCAATGTAGCCACCTGGCTTTGGTTTGGCTGCCACCACCGACAGGATCGCGAAGAGGATCTGTAAGAAATAGTAGTTGTTTATGGTAAAAAAAGTTACAACTAATGACAGTATACGTACGTTAGCATTTAACGTTTAAAATCATGGAGTATTGATTTTAACTTAAAAGTAAGTTGTGTTTGGTAAGCTGTTTCATAAAGCATTCAGTTAAAACATTAGGGAATAGAAAAGTCATGTTGCTTTTTTAAATTGTCTGGTGTATTATATTGATTTGATGATTTCTATATTTTTTGTGCCGTTGGAAAGATGTTGGGGTGGCAGTTGAGTGTATCAAACAAATGTCAGAAATCTGGTTTATTTCTAAAGTAATTAATTAATCATCAGACATGTTTTAATGGAATTCAATTTGAGCATTCAATTGTTATTATCTTTTTATAGTTATTTAAGCAACTGCTGTATAATCAGGGGTATTAAAACACGAATGTGGGCACTCGGCTACGCCTCGTGTGATAATAGTATCACATGAGTGTTTTAATACCTAATTATAACAGTTGCATACAAGACTTTATCTACAATCATGATGTGAATCCTCTATAAAAGATTCTCATACCATAGGGTGTTGTATAGTGTTGTAAGAACTATGTAAATTCAAGAAAAGTCTAATTGCGAAGCATTTTTTTTCATTTCATTTCATTTATTTATTCATCGAACAATTTACATTGTGTTTGAATTTACAATACAAAATCAATACTTAAAAATAAAATATCAATATAAAAACAAAATTCGTGATAACAAAAAAAAAAAAAAAAAAAAACAAACAAGAAGGGAATAATTATAACATTTCCAATCAAAAAACCGCACACATTACCGTTACACATGTCCAACCATAAAAAGTTCAAAAACCACCCTGTCCATTCCATTTCCATATAACATGAACAAAATAAAATCAAATCTAGCACTAAATATATCAAATCATATGTCAATTAAATTAAATGTCAACCAAATCAACTATCAATTAATTAAATGCAAATAAATTAAACATCAATTAAATCAAAAGTGAAAAATACACTTAAATGTCAATTAAAACCAAATGTCAATTAGATTAAATGTTAAATTTCAAATAAATCAAATGTCAATGAAAAATAAATGGAATTTTAAAAATAAGAATGTAAATCATAAAATTATCTGGAGTCATTCGACATCAAATCGGATACAGAATATAAACATTTTTCTATTAGGAAAGCTTTCAGTTTTGCCTTAAACAAGTTAGTGTTATACACCAAGGATTTTAGTTCGGTAGGTAACTTATTATATAATTCTACTGCTTGGTAACGTGAACAATGTGTTGCTATGTTAAGTTTCGGTACCATTAAATTTTTAACAACTTTTCTTCTTGTACATTCTCTCAGCTCTCTTTCTTTTTGTGATTCATATTGATGTATATATTTTGCAAAATTGCTTAATAAAACTAGTACATACAAACTTGGGACTGTTAAAATGCCTAATTTCTTAAAGTATTCTTTGCATGAATCACGCTGTGAAATCTTGACCATGGTTCTTATTGCTCGTTTCTGAAGGATGAATGCTCTTTGGCAGTTATAATCATAGCTATTTCCCCAAAACATAATACTGTATCTTAGCCTCGATTCGACCAAAGCATGATAACATACCTTTAACTGCCTCAAGTCTACTTCATCCCTGAGACTCCTAAGTGCATAACATGCAGACGATATAGAGGAATCAATAGCGGCTAACTCTTGTTTCCAGTTTAGTTTTGCATCTATAGTTATACCTAAGAATTTTACCTCATTTACCAATCCGATCTTTTCTCCTTTCAATGCCACATCTATAGCGTCATTGTTACGTGATGTCGTCTTAAATAACATAACATTTGTTTTATTAATATTAATGACTAAATTATTTGCTATGCACCATCTTGAAAGGTTTTCTAGGCATTGATTTACTTTTGTGGACAATACCTTCAAATCATGCTCTCCGATTATGATGTTCGTATCATCAGCGAAAACAACACACGAAGCTTCAGGCTGGGACGAGTACATGAAATTTAATAAATCGTTTGTAAAGACGATAAAATATATTGAACCCAAGATTGAACCTTGAGGCACCCCGCGTCTTATGATTTTGCACTTTGATTTATGTACTACTTCGTGATTGTTTCCATCAATGTCTTTTATTTCTACAAACATTCGTCTATTTTGCAAATAAGATGTCATGAGTTGTAAAGCCTCACCTCTTACACCATAATGTTCAAGTTTAGCAAGCAATAACTGATGATCTATAGTGTCAAATGCAGAACTTAGGTCAATAAATAGTCCAGCCACTTTCATTTTGTCATTTAGTTTACTAACTAACTCATTAAGGAGAGTGTCTATGGCATCTAAAGTTCCAATACCCTTTTGATACCCAAATTGTCTTAAATGTATTATTTTATTTAGATTCAAATGTACCATCAGTCTGAATTTAATTAACTTCTCAAAAAGTTTAGACAATGTTGGTAACAAGGATATTGGCCGGTAATTCTTTGGGTCAGTCCTTGTGCCTTTTTTATATATTGGAATTACCTTAGCTATTTTCAGTTGATCAGGGAAAGTGGATTCTTCAAAACATTTGTTAAAAAAAATGGAAAGAGGCTGCGCTAAAGATTCAATGTTTTCCTTAATAATTGTTATTGGTATGTCATCATATCCGCAAGATTTTTTGCTAGCCATGTTATTCACAATCTTTTTTATCTCACTTGGTGTAGTCGGCTTGAAAGACAAATTACTTTCAACTCTCGCCGTTGTATCTTTCAGAAAGGTCATTGCAGTGTCTTTGTTAGGCGTCAATGATGATTTAAAAACGAAGCTCTCAACGAATGTATCAGCAATATCTTGGGGATCATGTATTACTTTATTGTCTACTGTTAGAACAATTTTTTTACTAAGTTTATTTTTTGTTTTCTTTGTATGTTCATTTACTAATTTCCATGTCTCTTTAGGTAAGTTTTTAGCTGTACTTAGATGCACTGATATGGCTAACTTTTTAGCTTGCTTTATGACTCTTCTATAAATTCGGATATAGTTATTTTTATAATTGGAGATACTACTGTTATTTGGAGTGCCACAACATAAAACTCTTTTCATTTTACTTGACACTTTGATACCCTTTGTTACCCATTTTAGGCCTTTGTTTTTCAAAGGTTTTATTTTTATGGACTTCTGTGGGTAACAGGTACGAAAACATTTACTGAAAGTGTCTAAAAATGTATTTATTCCCATATTATCCATATTTAGGTTCGAAATACTGTTTTTAAACGCATCATTATTTTGTTTATTTAGTAGTCTTTTTTGAATTGTTATAGTACACTCTCTGATATTTTTCTTCTCATTGATTTTATCAAGAACCATATCACAAAAAAGTCCCCCATGACCATCTGCCAATCCATTGTGATCAACCCAACAACTCTCTATACAATCCTGATCGACATTTGTAACAAAATTGTCAATACAAGAGTGTGAGTTATTTCGAATGAAGGTTGGAGCTTTTAATAGGTACCTAAAATTATAGCATCTCAGTAAACTACTGAATTCAGAATGTTTTTTATTTTCTACCAGAACGTCAATATTAAAGTCGCCACATATTAAGCACTTTTTATCAAGAAAGTGTTCTAACAATTTTTCAAAACTACTTAGGAAACTCTCAAAATTTTTTTCATTTGGACTTCTGTAACAACAAAAAATATGTAACCCAGTTTCAAGATCTTTAACACCACATATCTCAAAACTTTCTGATCTATATAACTTTTTAATTGCGTCAATGTTTTCACATTGTTTACTGTTACGTACTAGAATCAGGCTACCTCCCCTCTTTTTTTTTGTCCGTGTGTTGTATGATGCTAAATTATAGTTTGGCATATAAAAGACGTGCGCTGATTTTTCATTTAGGAAATGCTCTGAAATGCACAAATAATCCATATCATATTCATTTGATTCAATATACACTTCTAGTTCTGATTTTTTATTACTTATGCCACATACATTTTGATGAAATATTTTAAGACAGTTTGTTTTCGACAATGAAGTATTTTTGTGTGGCATGTTTTGGGGTGAATCTCTTTTAGTCACGAAAAAGATCATTATCATCGGTGATGATTGGCAACCTATTTAATTTTGTTTGTGTGGCAGAATTTACTAACACTTTTGGTTTCGCATTTCTGTTCCCTTTAGTGTCGAAATTGAAATCTGTTTGTGTACAAACATTCTTACATTGCACATTATTCAAATAATCTTGTTTCTTAATCATATCTTGCACGTAATTTAAATATTTGGTTTTATATTTCATACTTAGTATTTCCCTGTGTATCAATTGGCATGCAACCAATTTATTAAAATAACCATTTGTGTTAGTATTATAATCGTTGTCCAGTGATATAAAATTTGAATTCTTACAATTTTTACAAACTAATTTCAACATGCAATTCAATTTGGAAACATTTAAAAATTTATTATGATAGACCTTACTAACTAAAATGTTTGTTGTTGAAATGTTGTGCAGGGTATAATGCAGAGCACTTATTACACTTAACGGATTATTATCATTAGAGCCCGCCATTATTAATATAAAGTCAGATTTTGTAAAATCTTTGCACATAGATAAACATGAATTTACTATTTGATCTAGAGGTGCGTTTGGTTTAATTATTGACATTACACTAAAAGATTCTCCCAGCATATTATATAATTTTTCTCGCATACCGTAGCCAGCTTGATCGGCGAATATCGCAATTCTGTTCTTGGGTGCGGGTAGTGTTTCTTGTCGCTCACAGGACTGATTCTCCACACGCACCTCTGCATTTTTATTAGTTAGGCCTGCTAGATGAATTGATGTTGACGTAACATAAGTATGGTTTCTGTTTAGTTTCACATCTAGAAATGTAGTTAATGGTTCTTCATTTTGCTGTTCGATGTGTGATAAATTTGACATGTCCTGTATAAAGCAGCTATTCAGATCTCCGTTGTTTATTATGGGTGAAGACCGTTCTGTCCCTGCTATCGTAGACTCTTGTGTTATGGTAACATCTAACTTATTATTTGGGCCTATGGTTGAAATGGCATTCAGGGTAAAATCTCTTGAAGAAGTTCTTGGAAACCCCGTTTTCATTGTTATTGTTCTATAGCGCCTTTGATACTGAGGTGAATAGAACTTTATAGGTGTTTCTGTAGATTTTTTTGAAGCCAATTCCTCAATTCCAACTGATTTAAAAAACTTAATTTTATTTTCATAGCAACGATTTTTTTCTTTTAAAGTGACAATTTCGATGTTCAAGTTATCTATTTCGTTGTTTGCGGATTTTAGTTCAAGTTTTAGTTTGTTTATTTCTTCCATCATTGTGGCGATATCATCATTAAATTCGATGTTTTGATTAGGCAAACTATGATAAGAGACATCAAGGTCCAGTTCAGTATCGCTGACATGTAAACAGTGTTTCAGTCTTTTTCGTTGAGTCACATTTGTAAGTTCTTCCATAGTGTATGTTAAGTTTAGTGTTCCGAACGTTCGCAACAATAATACACAAACAAAAAGTGCTAGTTGGGCGCGGCAGGATTTGAACCGGCGCCTCACTGATCGTCAATCGTAACTTTCCTGAGTGAGCTAACCGTGCAGTCAATTAGTGCGGTCAAATTGTGAGTCACTCCAAGCATTCCGTACCGACTAGCCGAGACTGTTTTATCGACTCATTAGTGATTGAAGCTTAAACTAGATGTCACTAATTGCAACCTGTCCATGATTTAAATTATCTTTAATAACGTTTTTTCAAATAGTGTGATTTACTTATGCACTGTTTTCACGAAGTACATACTGTTTTATTTGTTTCAGTGGTTTCATTAATCACTATATTAGATATTGCACACTGGAAATATTATATATGGTTTTGTTTCTTTGAGTTATTAGAAATACGAACACTGTCTCTTTTAACACTTTTTTCTTCCATATTTCAGGCAAATTCTTGTAGATAACACTGTCACTGAAAGTTTATGTTATTAGTCTTTACATAAACACATTACTTTGCTTTAAGCACTTGTTTCACTATTTTTAAACATTTTTTGAGCACAGAGCCGATGTTTACGTTGGCGACAGCGCCATCTGATGAATCGGACTTGCATGAAAGCATGTAAAAACAAACCTTAATAAGTAAAAGAATTATTGTTCTTTTTCAAAATTTTAGCGATCTGGTGGTGAAAATGTCATTGCCTTAGAATGTTCTTTTTTTGAAATTCATAATATCACACGTTTGGATGATAATATCATTGAGTGTTTTAATGTTGGCAATAAGCTAATTGTTATAGGTTCTTTTATAGAGGATTAATAGCATGATAGTAGATAAATATGTTTACTTTCGTAGTTACGGTTTAATTTTGTGGGTAACAAATGCTCTATTTCACATAAACGCCTTTGTACTGTGTTTATAATATAAATATGTATTGTATTGATCTAAAAAGAACAAGAACTATATTCTAATAACACTTTGTCTAGAAATAAAAAATCGATTTCTATAAATATCTAAAGAACCCACTTAGGTGAGAATCTAAAATGACGAATAATAAATTGATGGTTTCTACAAAGTGCTTCTTACATTATTAATTTTTCTTCGTCCATCTATTAATGTCACCTAATTTCTAAGTTTGTTGACTTTTATTAATTATTCCTTAATTTCCATTATAGAATAATTAATAAAAGTCATAGGTTTCTCGGTCATTGTGTCATTTAAAAATGAATAAGGGACCTCTTTACGATGCGTAGATATCAATTTTGTTCGTAACACGAAAAATCGAATCGAACGGAGTGTCGATTTTTTTCATCTTATAGATATCTTTGAAAAGATCGAGTAACGCTGATGAAGGAGCTTTGTAAACAGCTTACAGGCACTACAAAAACAGTATTTTTTTAAATATTTTGCGAGTAGGTCATTCTCTCTAAAAAGGACCTACCAAAGTATTAAGTGAAGAATATAAAAGTTGTAAGGAAAATCTGTGTACCTAGGTATATCTTAATTGGAAGGTGGCTACCTCCATGAAAAGGACCATTTTCAGGTTGTAATATTAAAATTAAGAAATCATGTTTAGAAGAAACTATGTGGTTTATTAAATTGAGCAATATCTACCTCTTGCGACATGTAGGTGACATGCCGTCTATTTCTCAAGGAATAAAATATAAAAAAAAAGAAATCTTACAAATAAAAAAATCTTAATTTAAAAAGCTTTAAGTACTTACAAAAGATCGCATGGTAGACTGTTATTACTGAACTAAGAATGTAGAGTGTGCAATTTAAGTCGCATGCGCACCTTATATACTAGCACGGAATTTTCAGCCCATTCCGATCTAGGGCTGACTTCTTTAGTACCTAGACTGAGAACTAAGTAACCTAGCTTATGCATTATTGATAATTACCACAAATTGAACTAATTTTATATTAATAAGTTTGAGTGAATTTGGCATTCTTTGCCTTTTTGAGACGGATTGGTGTTTATTTTAGAGATAATTTTTGAAATGGGATTTCTTTTACAGATTTCATTAAATCATGTGGTTTTTGCTTCTTATAAATTCTTAGATTAACCAAGGATTTAACGTTGATGTAACGTTTTTTTTGTGGATTTTGTACGGAGCTATATGAATTTGATCACTAATGGTAGGGCAGTTGTATCTCAGTCCTTCTTAGTCCTTTTCTGTTCAAATGGCATATCCATTATTAGATTTATAAATGTGGAAAAATTAATTAAGTTAGGTACTACTTTGGTTATTAACTATTTAGGTATATTTATTTACCTCAAGATTACACTAATCTCCCGGGTCGAGACGGCGCGCGGCGCGTTTTGTCCCACGCGCGCCTCAAACAGCGTCAGCATGATGACGGGACTAGAGGGCCAAAGCCTGCCGGGGTCGCGGGACTTATCTCATTACCGTCACCCCGGAACATAAAGGGCTATTGAAGGACACCGTGGATTTTAGTCAGTAGGTACAAGTCTGACAGTCCCCCCCGCCCTGCCCGGGTGGGAAGACTCAATTGATGATTTTACCACGTAAAAAAAAAAGTTTACACTAATCTACGATTTCTTTTAAAGGCAAGCTTGTTAGTAAAATGGATTGAAGATTTCGACGCATTAGGCGTGAACCTCGATAGTTCGAGTTATATTTTTATACGCAATAACGCCTGCGTCTCGTCTTCGAAAAGATATTTTTTCAGCTTCGAGAGTAGCGGTTGCGATGGCGTAATTGGATGCCGGACGCCTTGTCCGGAGTACCTATCCAGAAGACGCAGGTTCGAGCCTTGCTCTCAGTTGAATTTCTCGGTAGCTCGGTTGGAAAGAGCATCGGAAGTACTGAATCCGGAAGTCGCAGGTTCAAATCCTGCTCACGGGTCGAATTTTTCTTTCCGAAGAAAAGCTTTAAAATTCGCGACGCATGCGTTATTGCATATAATATAAAAAAAATATATAGTTAGTTGAACTATTGATCAAGAAACTGGCCCTAAGTAGGTACTGTGAGAACTTTAAAAGACATGGGTCGATATTACATTTTCTTGTTGTGTAACAACATTTTAATTATGTATGTTCAATGTCCTACGCATTGTTATTAATTATGGCAGACCCATTTTTTTCAAGATGACCTTCGTCTGTCTTTGGTGCGAGTTAGATTAATAATAACTGTATTTTTTTTTAGATGGGAAAGTAGTACACAAGAGTACACGAGATCAATAGTCGCAACTATTGATCTCGTGCATAAGTCTCATTTTGAATTTGATGGATTTTGTTTCCAATTAAAATTAAATGGACTTAGTTGAGTAGACGCCATGTACGTACCGAATAAAAAAAAACTTTGAAATTATTCCGTGGCCCTTGAACGCAAAAGGCAACCTTTCGATCAGGGTGGGGTTTAGTTATTCAAAGTCTAACATTAATTTCCGCTTTCTAGGGTGGGTGCACTGATTTGATGACTTTATCCCCCTCCCCCCCAAAATTTAAACTACAAAATAAACGATGTGTAAATAAATATAATTCTATTCTAAATTATAAATATGATGTCTTAAATAACTAAATTAACAAGCGTTAGCATTTCAAAGGACTAACAACATTGTTCAAATACGTGACAATTTCCCACCGATAACAATTTATATAAACAACTTAATATTCCATTATTTTATGGAGATATCATCGAATAATATTGATAAAGTCATAACATATTATTATATTCATGTCCATAAAATGATGAATGAATATGTGATTAATAAATTATCACTAACTGGGAATTCAAATAATTAATAATGTATGATTGAAACTGATCTAAAGGTATTGCCCAGCCCAGTTGGGAAGCTATGTATCATTAAAAAAGGAATTCGAACTGGTTTAGAGCACTCACTTAAAAAAAAAACTATTTGGCGATCCTTACACGTACTTAGGTCTGTACCAGTTATTTTATTACGCCATTAGGCGATTAGAACTTTGAACATAGATTTTAGGAGTCATTTGATGATGTTACCAAGATAAAAAAATAAATTAAAAAAAGTGTAATCAGCTATCACTGTTTTTGTCTCAAACGAATAAGTAGCTGTACCATAACTTAGGGGCACATTGATTTTCTTTTATACTACATGATTATTGCACGCTTCTTTTATTAAATACTTTTCTTTTCGATTATCTTTATAGCTCAAGATGTCACCTAATCTAGGCTGTAGGTTAGTGTACATGTTAAAGGATACTAGTACATTTGTATCAGGCAGATGACCCCATCTAAAATCCATAATTTCTACATAAAGCCTACATACGAATAACTTGCCTTAATAAAAAACTTTTTTAAAAAAAGGGAACCGACTTCAAAACCAAACACAAAAAACTATAAAATAATAACTTTTCTTTCGGAAGTCGGTGGCTTTGTTTTTTTTTTATTTCATTGACATATGGCCACCGACTTCCGAAAGAAAAGTTATTATTTTATAGTTTTTTGTGTTTGATTTTGAAGTCGGTTCCCTTTTTTTAAAAAAGTTTTTTATTTTTCCCTTTTTAGTTGAGATAATCAACAAAAATCTTCATTAAATCGGCGTCTTTGAAAATCTACAATCCTATTAAGCAAAACGGATCTATGTGAGCAACTTCACGAGATATCCATTATTGTTATATACTAAAACCTTCCCCAGAATGTAACAAATACTTTTCTGAAAACTGTATCACAATCGGTTCAGCCAAACGCGAGATAATTGCGGACAAACATGCAATCGTCGCTTAAAATCTATGATCCAAGTAATCAAATCGGATCCACGCGGGCAACGTCACGAGATATCTATTAGTGTTATATACTAAAACCTTTTCCAGAATGTAATGAAGACTTTCCTGAAAACTGCATCAAAATCCGTTCAGCCAAACGCGAGATAATTGCGGACAAACATGCAATCGTCCCTTAAAATGTACGACCCAAGTAAGCAAATCGGATCCATGCGGGCAACGTCACGGGATATCTATTAGTGTTATATACTAAAACCTTCTCCAGAATGTAATGAAGACTTTCCTGAAAACTGCATCAAAATCCGTTCAGCCAAACGCGAGATAATTGCGGACAAACATACAATCGTCCCTTAAAATGTACGACCCAAGTAAGCAAATCGGATCCATGCGGGCAACGTCACGGGATATCTATTAGTGTTATATACTAAAACCTTCTCCAAAATGTAATGAACACTTTCCTGAAAACTGCATCAAAATCCGTTCAGCCAAACGCGAGATAATCGCGGACAAACATACATACATACATACATACATACATACATACATACATACATACAGGTCGAACTGAGAACCTACTTTTTTTTTTGAAGTCGGTTAAAAAACTAAGCAATAAATCAACCTATTCTGAGTCAGATTTACAACTGCTACAAAATGTAGGCAAAGCCTTTGATTATTATTGATAACAAACGTCACTATGTCTACTGGAGTAGACGGCAACCTGTCTGCGATAAAGCCTACATTCTTACAGGTCAGTAACCGAAGAATAAAACACATTATGGACATTATTACGATCAATATTTGTAATGAGGGCGACTTTCCAATATTTTTACTTACTAATTTGTGCTATTACTTTAATGATAACTTCTCTTGCTCACCTGTGTGTCAGTATTGACGGAAATTAATGAATCTCAATCTTAATCCTGATCTTTATTTGCAAACAATGAACGGCCCAATCTTGAGGATATCATTGTGGGTCAAGCTTTGAATTGAGATATAATATTTAGTTTGGGTGTAAGAATACCTCACGAAGGTGTACTCTTATCATTTTTTTAAATAATAGTTATCAAGTAGGCCACACTGGTAACCAGACCTGGTTAAAAAAAGACTAGGTCGATTGAGAGATTAGAAAAAAAATCTCGACGTCCACTCCATGCAACTTTAATTATAATATAAGTCCAGTATTTAGCACATCCGCATAAGTTCAATAGCTGCATCCTAAATTTGGCGAACAGTATTTGTGAATGGCCTAACGACGGAAACCTGCCCTACATAGAAGGAATCCTAGACGCGTCTAATTTACTATTAAATTCTAAAGGAGGATGAGTCAGTCGGGCCATCTTCGTCTAGTTACTACGATAGTACCATTTTCCCATTATGGTAATAGATTCTGCTTCATTCAGCAGAATCTATTACCATAATGGGAAAATGGTTGGGAGACTTATGAATGAGATTGAGGACGGTAGTGAATTTGAAGTTGTACAGGTTCAAATACAAGTTTTATTTCTCTTTGCCTATACTATCCCACTTTGGTAATGCCTCCCCCGATTGCTCCCATTAACTCTATTCCCGCGCAGTTTCAGCATTGTGGCTTGCGTCCAGCAGTGCTTTCCTCAAACCCTAAGGGCTCATGGACATGATGCCGACGCCGCGCCACCAGCCGTCCCAGTTCTTATAAAGCCAGCATACAATTCAAATATACACACCCAAAATCAGAAACGATGGCGAAATGGTGATATATTCATTTAAGCAATATTGCATTGAATCCTGACGTTTCTATCCCCTGATAAATTACCTTGTATGTGGAGCAAGGCTTCCGGTGTTAGTGAGTGCATACAACAGCTGATCCGAGCTACCGAAGTTAGGACATCGCACGCCTATCGATCTTGTGCTAGCTATGGGTGGACTGGGACCAGGAAATGCGTGGAGTCGAATTTGTTTTAGAAATTTGGTAGGACGAGAATGAAGGCTATTATTAAAGTGCCTTTTTGGTAGTTGAGTAGGGGATGTTGTAATATAAAAGTAGGTTTATGGTACGTTTGATCTGCTAATTTAACTCAATGTTTTATTGTTGTTACTTTGGGTATATTCTACTACGGGGAATAATTGCACTGTTGATTTCAAGATGATCTAGATCTAGAACATTTGGGCTTCAATAAAATTCGTCCAGCAGGAGATTACTGTAATTTTATTAATACTCCCTCTTTCCGCTTTTGGAAAAGAGTTTTCCATCATGACTTCGGGAAACAAGTAGCAATATAATTTTGTTCCCGATTCTGCTCCATAGATTTTCTAATCCTGATCCACAAACTCACAGAGCTACATATCAACCTATCAACAGTAATTGGTCCAACTTTTGAAGTCGTATCTGCGCAAGAGTGGTCAAACGTATTCCAGTCAGGCCACCTATCAGAATTACAAATTATTTTGTCCTTTGATTCTTAGAAAATAATTATTTTTTCTAATTTTGTGAGAAATATATTAAAGATGTTTTAGATACAGTATGGCGAAGTACTGGCCGTAAAAAAACGCACTTCGACTTTTGGAGAGATTAAGAAAAATGGTGCTTTTTTTGCTAAATATTCTCCCTGGTCAACCTGGGAGGTTGTGATCTGGGCTTCCTACAGAATTAATTATCTCTGCCATACACTACCTCTCTGTCATTTGTAGTTACAAAGGTTCTTCGTACTTTGTAATTGGTTCTTTTGTACTTTGTGCCACAGAGATATTGGGGCATTTACATGGATCTATCTTTGGCCGATTTGCCGTGCGGCGAAAATTGAACGTCTAAATGACAATTCTACAAGTTTTTTACTATTCATTTTAAGAGATGTGACTGGTGCCTATAGTTACACGGCTAGATATAGCATAATAAGCATGCTTTATGGCCGGTATCTGTGTTATACTTGTATGTGAGAATTCTATCTACACTCTTTTTCTTCGAGTTTTTATCATGTAATAGATACTACCAGTTTTATAAATAAAAACTGTATGTCGTTGATATAGGGATTTTGAAATTGTTTTATAAATGGTTTATAGAAATTGTAGTTGATATTGTGGACGCTATTTGTGTCAATCGATAGTTGACGATGTGAAAATATTTGAACCGAGTTTATCAGTCGCGCACGATCTCTTGCTTCATGTGTGGTATGAAATGATTAGTAAAAGAAATTACTTGAAAACAGCATCGAAATAGAACTTTGTAGGCCTTTTTGTATTATGGTTTACAATAACATCAATAACTGTGCCATGGAAGCACTTTCCATCAGTTGATTATCTCTAGCTTTTATCTTTAATAAGACTTCGTTTGAAGGTCTGATACAAATGAAGTTTTTTGAGCTGGCTTATTTCCAGAAAATTAATTTAATTTGAATAATCCTACTAATATTATAAATGCGAAAGTTTGTGAGGATGTATGTACGTGTATGTGTATGTAGGTATGTTTGTTACTCTTTCACGCAAAAACCACTGAACGGATTTGGCTATTTGGTACACAGATAGTTTATAACCTGGATTAACATATAGGATAGTTTTTATCCCGATTTTATGTTCCCGTGGGATGCCTAATTTTCGAGTTGTAGCGGGTGAAGCCGCTGGCAACGCTAGTGAGTTCTACACGAGAAAAGTTCTGTCCCTCTGTTGACCAAAATGCTCCTTAAAATTCATCCAGTTATTCTCAGGGCCCGATCCAGGGTGGGACAGCCGGGTATATTCTCGGAGAAAATAAGAGGCGGTGGAATTGAGGACGCCGCCGGATGGTGCCTTGTGGTTTTATATTTTGGTTGGAAAATCATTAAATGGGTCCTCCCGCCCTGGGCAGCCTTTAGTGAGATGTTAAGTTTTCTCAAGCCGGTCTCGGCACTGCCTGATAATTATACAACATTTTTCTGTTCAAACGGCTCAAAAGATGGCGGAAAAAAGTTCCACAACATTTTTTCGCACTGAGCCGCATACTTTATCAATAACTGTAGTAACATATTACATTTCTAATTATATTATGTAGCTATGTCTGATTGCTACATTAAGGGTTTACACACATCATTAATTTAACACGAATTACAACACGTTCGGAATGACGTTATTTTGCCGCCCGACGGATTTTGTCGGTGCGTTCCGAATATGGCCATCGATCACATATCCGACTGCGTCTTTTACTGACACACATTTAATTAGGTACTCACTATTGCGGGGATATTAGAATTTTATTTTTTTACCCAAACGTAGTATTTCATTTTTATGGTAGGTATGAGTGAGTATCGGGCACGCCGCAATTGCGGCGGTAAGACCCCTCTTTGAGGAGTGGCTGGAGAGAAGTCATGGCGTCCTTACTTTCCGCCTGACGCAGGTCCTCACCGGGCACGGATGCTTCGGGAGGTACCTGTGTCTAATGCGGAAGGAGGAAACGCCTGGGTGTCACCACTGCGAAGATCGCCCGGAGGACACGGTGGAGCATACGGTGCAGGACTGCCCAGCTTGGGCGGAGCACCGACGTGTCCTCACGGCTGCGATAGGCGGAGACCTCTCGCGCCCGGCATTGGTTGCGGCCATGCTGCGGGGCGAGACGGAGTGGGAGGCGGTCGCCTCCTTCTGCGAAGCAGTCATGCTCGCGAAGGAGGAGGCGGGCCGCGCGCGAGAGAGGACAGTGTCCTCCCTCCGCCCCACCCGCGGTGGTGAACGCCCACGGCGACGGACGTCGTAAGACGATCTCCGGCCACCGTAGGCGCGGGCATGCGGGCAGCGAGTAAAGGGCAACTCGCTGCCCGACCATGGACCATGCCCGGGTCGACGGCGCGTTGTGTCCCACGCGCGCCTCAAAGAGCGTCAGCATAATGACGGGGCCCCCCTCTCAGAGGGCCAAAGCCTGCCGGGGTCGCGGGATTATTTCCTTACCGTGACCCCGGTACATAAAGGGCTATTGAAGGACACCGTGGATTTTAGTCAGTAGAAGTCTGACAGTCCCTCCCTCCCTATGAGGATGGGGATTCCGTGGGAAAGATTTTTTAAATATTATATTCTCTTTAAAAAATATCCCCTAGAAGAGATTTCTTCAGGTATATTTAAATAGGTTTTTCTTAAAATTAAATATATTTCCCTTCAACATATTTATATAACTACAGATTAATTAAATTTTGCCGCCCAACTTGTAACGAATTAAGCCAACCTTTACTGACCTTCCATATTTCACATAGGTAATATTTTCTTTCGGATTAGGAATTTTAATATTCCATCGCTAATAAACAGCTTTTTAGAATTTTTCTTCTATTCCATCGTTATAAACAGCTTTAAATACCGAAAAACTTGGAATACCGTCTACGATACTCCACCCAATAAGTTTGTCGCGGAACGCTTAATGAATTGCCCTCATTAATACTTATGTGTAGGTATTGCCTCTTATGGGCAAACTTGGAAGGCGGGGTGTACACGTATTAGGTAAATTTTAAATAATCGTGAGCCAAGTGTTTCGATGTCTAATGAATAAATAGTATTTGGTCTAATGGGTAGCGTGTGTTAGAACTATTCTAAGGTTTTTTGTAGATTTCCTTAATGTTTTTTTAAGTATGGTAAGGTTGTATTTTTTTTTTTTAATTTATTTATTTCAGAATTGAATATATTAGAATTCTACTTAATGTTATAAATTCTCAAATATAGATAATTCTTAAATATAGTTTAGCGGCAGCGGCAAACAAAGATGTTTGCCGCTGGGCTAGATTAACGTCAAGAGCAAACCAATTTTAATTATACGAACATAACGAGTTTGACTGTTGCGTTGCTTGTCGCGGGTTCTAATCCTGCACTGGAAATTAATATTTATGGGGTCAACAGGAAGTTACTCCAGGTCTGGCCGTTTGTATACGTGAGTTGAAATGTTTGTAAAAGTAACTGGCGAGGTTCAATTTTTACGTCTGTGTATTTTAAGTGCGCAGGAGTTTCAATTCTTTCTGGGTGAGCTAGTTGCATCTTAGGCCTTAGAACGAAGTTAAGAGCAAACCCATTTTAAATTAAAAAAGATCGTTTCTGTTAACCCTTAAACGAAAAGCAACCACTTATTTATGTACGAATGGATGCATCCATTGTCAACATCAAACATAACGACGTGCATCGCATTAGAGGGTAGTATATGGGTCATGAGTGGTCGATATCCATAAATGATGCATGCCATCGATCAGCCTTCGATGGTGGTGGCTGGCCGATGATGGCCGGTTGTCACGCCATGCCCTCAGTGCCCCGTGCCCGTGTCAACTTGGTTGTGAAGTTATTAATTTAGAGTTTAAAATTTTAGGTAGGTATTGGTAAGTTTATAACTCATGATTTTTTCTCGTGGTTTTGATCGATCTAGGGTACTTTAGAGCTTCTAACCGTCTTCTGGGCCCTATTTATGTCAGTGCAAAGTAATGTGACATAATTATGTGAGAAACAAACAAACTTACTTTCACATTTATAATGTTCGTTAGGATTCAAGGCAGGGTCACAGGCCTTACCCTGTGACCCTGCCTTGAAAGTTGAATCCTAAAGGGCCATTTCATTGTATGAGAAGGAAAATGTCTGGGCAATAGAAGTGGGTCAAATCTAATGAAATACTGACATCATTAATACGACTTTATGCTGTTAGAAGACAAGACAAGACAAGACATTTTTACCCTAGCATGCGGATTTCTCATGCGGTTTTCTCTCTTTTTGCCAATTTAAAAGAAAGACCCTGTGGACGACGACGATTGGATACAAAAGTCAAAAATGTTGAAATTAATGAACGATTGGATAATTATGCCGAAAAGCTTTTAAAGTAAGTCAGGCAAAGCAGGATAGAAAACACAATGAGATTCGTTGACTAGTACAACTAAGAAGTTGTAAATAATATATAATAATAATCCTGTTTTCCGAAAAAGTTAATTTGATACTAATGGAATCCGTTTCGTGTATTCACACACACTCAAACACACCCAATTGTACTGCTACAACATAATTATTATTATTAAGTAACTTTATGTCAAATTTTAGTTTTATTATTTTGAATTTTGTTTCTAGTTTCTCCATTGTATAAATAACTAAAATTTTGTTTTAGAATTATTAGTATTTAATTTAAATTTAATTTAATTTTAATATTTATTTAATTTTTAACTTTTTAATTTTTTATTTAATTTAATTAATTATTTTTTTTACTTGTTTATGGAACACTTGTTTAATTCGCTCCAGGGGGTGGGCGCTAATAACTGCAACTCAGTTACTAAACTAACGCGGTATTAACGTACACATAAATTGTAACATGTTATTTTTGTTCCAATAAACTATTTGTATTTGTATGTCGTGATTTCTAGGCGTCCACGTTAGATGGATAAGTGTGATTCGCAATATTAGCTGACAGTTTTGCCTTTTTTGGAGCTCAGCCATTAAAAGATTTCAAATGTAACCTAGATGTTACTGTACCAAAATGCTGGGAACCAAGTTTTGAGTTAATAGGTTTTTGACGTTTATTGGAACTAATTAGGTATCGTATTATCGCTATTGATTGCGCAAGAGTGACATGTCTACTACTATAATATTGTTTAGGACTAAAATGACTAGAGCTACAGTTTTTCAAAGTTAAAGAAATTAGAGTAAAACAAATGATGAAATGAGTATAACATATACAAATATTGAATTAAAAATCAAATATTTATGCTATAGCTGAAATAATAAAACTAATACAAAACTTCGAAAAACTGCCAATTCGTAAGTCGGGGCTGATGCTACTGGGCTTATACATAATGGCTTGGTTTATTAAGTAGGTATAGAAGTCGACAGAAGATAAAATGTTGGTAAAAAATGGATGTGTTTTAAAATTCAAATTGTATCTACACCATTACCGAAACTATCATTACCCTACATGGAGTCCAAAACTAGTCAAATGTAATGGCGGTACATCATTAGTTATTTACAATTTTCATTTATCGTCCCACACAATATTTCAGTCTGAAAGCTTTAAGTTTTAACAGGGTGACTATAATCTAGGCCTTATAGTAGCCATACACCATCCTGCCTATCGACGATCGATTTGACGCTTGCAATTGTTTAAAAATGCCAATTTGATGGCATGACATGCCAATTGGATAGGTCATCAAATCGATTTGACACAACGTCAAATCGGCAGCAGTGATGCATTTGGCTATTATTCGGTGACGACAGCTACAATTTTATAAATTTGTAGCTATCGGTCACCGAATAATAGCTAGATCTAGGTATAAAGTTGCTAAGTTGGCATCGCTGCTGCAGATTTGACGTTGTGTCAAATCGATCGTACGATAGGCAGTATGGTGTATGGTGTATATGGACGAACTGCCAATTTGAAACAATTGCAAGCGTCAAATCGATCGTTCGATAGGCAGGATGGTGTATGGCTACCATTAGATAATTTACAAAAAACAAAAGACGGAACATAAAAAATAACCTTATTTTATTCACAAAAAAATCACAGTTGATCAGAGCGAGACGTCTTACACATACATAAATCATTTTAGAACCAATTTTCTGTCCGGTGGTAAAAACATTGTGACTACGACTCCACCTGAAATAAAAAAAATATTGTTTTGATAAAATAATTTATTTCATAGATTTACTTTTTCTTTTACTTTTCAATGAAACTACTTATATTTGAACTATGTATATATACAACGTATAACGTCTCGTGGGGTAACTCAGCCCATGTTACTGAACAATGTTTGATCTAAAACTTTTGGAAATTCACAAAAAAAAGATTTTTCATGCTGATGGGCTCGATCAATTTCTCATTTTGTATGAAAAACCAATTTTTTTTTTACGAAATTCCAAAAGTCTTAGAACAAACATTGTTCAGTAACATGGGCTGAGTTACCCCACGAGAGGTTTTGCGCATTTAACGTTACACGTTGCATAACAAAAAAATACTTACTAAACAAAAGTAGAGACACGAAGTAGAAAGTGAGTTCGCAATGGCTGGTGATGACCAACCCGACCACATTGACTCCGGTGAACGACACCAGTCTAGCCACCATCATACCCAAACTGGTCACCAGGCCCCTGGAAAATAAATATGATGAGAGAAGTTTTGGGCTAAGTAGATATAAACGAGAAGTGGATATATAAATGGGCGACTCGCTGTTCGAGCAATGGTCCATGCCCGGGTCCACGGAGAGTTGTATTCCACGCGCGCCTCAGAGTGTCAGCATGATGACGGGGCCCACTTTATAGTAGCCATACACCATCCTGCCTATCGACGATCGATTTGACACTTGCAATTGTTTCAAATTGCAATTGTTTAAAAATGCCAATTTGATTGCATGACATGCCAATTTGATAGGTCATCAAATCGATTTGACACAACGTCAAATCGGCAGCAGTGATGCATTTGGCTATTATTCGGTGACGACAGCTAAATTTTTATAAATTTGTAGCTATCGGTTACCGAATAATAGCTAGATCTAGCTATAAAGTTGCTAAGTTGGCATCGCTGCTGCAGATTTGACGTTGTGTCAAATCGATCGTACGATAGGCAGTATATGGTGTATATGGACGAACTGCCAATTTGAAACAATTGCAAGCGTCAAATCGATCGTTCGATAGGCAGGATGGTGTACGGCTACCATTAGCGGGCCAAAGCTTGCCGGGGTCGCGGAACAAACGAATACCGTGACCCCGGAACGTAAAAGGCTATTGAAGGACACCGTGGATTTTTAATCACAGTCCCACCCGCTCTGCCCTGGGTGAGCAATAATTTATGTACCTATACACTAAGCAGTACTCAAAAGCGATGTTCTGCAACCATAATAATTAAACTTTTGCCTTTTCATTAGACTTCTATTTTGGAAGCCATACTATTACGAAATAGGTCTTATTTCAAAGACGAAACCAGTATTGTATGCGTAAAATGCATTTGAATTTTGTTAAGTGTATACATGTTATTGCTCGTGACTGTACTCGTACAAGCTTTGAATAGCTTCATCAACATCATCATCATCATTTAGCGGTAGGACGTGCACTGCTGAACATAGGCCACCCCCATAGATTTCCAATAGGACCGCTTGGATGCGACTTGCATCCAGCGTGATCTTATGATATTCATCAGATCATCTGTTCACCTTGTAGGTAATACTTAATTATAGCTTAATTACCCTCCTTTGCTTTGCGCAGTCAGATAAAAAAGAGCTTACTAATCAAATACGTCATTGTTACTAATGATTAATCCACTAACGTCACGAGCAATAACATGTATAATAATATCTAAGTGTACACTTTTTTTTTTTTTTTAGCTTGGTAAAATCATCAAATGAGTCCTCCAACCCCGGGCAGGGCGGGAGGGACTGTCAGACTTCTACTGACTAAAATCCACGGTGTCCTTCAATAGCCCTTTCTGTTCCGGGGTCACGGTAAGGAAATAATCCCGCGACCCCGGCAGGCTTTGGCCCTCTGAGAGGGGGGCCCCGTCATTATGCTGACGCTCTTTGAGGCGCGCGTGGGACACAACGCGCCGTCGACCCGGGCATGGTCCTTGGTCGGGCAGCGAGTTGCCCTTTACTCGCTGCCCGCATGCCCGCGCCTACGGTGGCCGGAGATCGTCTCGCGACGTCCGTCGCCGTGGGCGTGCACCACTGCGGGTGGGGCGGAGGGAGGACACTGTCCTCTCTCGTTCGCGGCCCGCCTCCTCCTTAGCGAGCATTACTGCTTCGCAGAAGGAGGCGACCGCTTCCCACTCCGTCTCGCCCCGCAGCATGGCCGCGACCAATGCTGGGCTCGAGAGGTCTCCGCCTATCGCAGCCGTGAGAACACGTCGGTGCCCTGCCCAGGCTGGGCAGTCTTGCACCGTATGCTCCACCGTGTCCTCCGGGCGATCTTCGCAGTGGTGACACCCAGGCGTCTCCTCCTTTCGCATCAGACACAGGTACCTCCCGAAACTTCCGTGTCCGGTGAGGACCTGCGTCAAGCGGTAGGTCAGGACGCCATGACTTCTCTCCAGCCACTCCTCAAAGAGGGGTCTTACCGCCGCAATTGCGGTGTGCCCGGCCTTCGGTCGCGACAGTCGTTCCTTCCATTCTGCCCTGAGATCGCGCCGGAGCTCTTCCCGCCGCGCCTCGACTTCACGAGGCAGCGGGGTCACGCCCCGGCGCTGCGCCTCCACGCGCCACTAATAGACGCGCTGGAGGGCAGTCGCCTCCAGATCCCAGGGCAGCAATCCGGCAAGGAGGTTGGCCGATTCGCCGGCAATCGTGCGGTATCCCCGGATCATCCGGATAGCCATGACCCTCTGGCATGCGACCAGCTTCTGTGGTCGCGTCCGGATGCTCAGGGCCCACACAGGGGCCCCGTAGAGGGCCATGGACCGCACGACGCCGGCGTACAGCCTACGGCAGGAAGCGTTTGGCCCGCTGAGATTGGGCAGGAGTCGCCTGAGGGCGCCCGCTGCACGGTTCAGCTTTGGGGCCAAACTCAGGAAATGCTCCCTGAAATTCCACCGGCTGTCGAGGACGAGTCCCAGGTACTTCATCGTCCTCTCGACGCCGATAGGAACTCCTTCCACCGTAATGCTGTAACTCGACTGTGGCGCGTTGCGGCGGCCATAAAAACACATGGCCTCCGTCTTGTGCAGCGCCACGTCGAGTCCCAACCCCCGGATCCTGTCGACGACTGTCGCGACCGCCTCCGTCGCCACGTCGGCCGCCGCCCGGTGCGACTCTCCCTGTGCAAGGACGAGCGTGTCGTCAGCGTAACATACTACGCTGACGCCATCAGGGAGGTCGCTGCATCTAAGTGTGCACTTAACAAAATTCAGACGCAAATTACTGGTTTCCACTTTGATTATATTATATATTACCATATTTCGTGACAGTATGGCTTCCAAAATAGAAGTCTAATTAAAAGTGAAAAGTTTAATCAACATAGTAGCAGAAAAACGCTTTTGAATACTGCTTAGTGTATAGGCATACTATAATTGGTCGAGACTGTATGTATGAACTGTTTGCTCAAAGGAAGAATTTTAAATAAAACTTGATGAATGAGAAAACAAAAGAGGCAAACGCAGTCGTTGCATTTATTAATTTTCACCCGACAACAAGAACAGAGTCCTTACCACGAGCTCTTAACGCGATCCAGTTTAGGCTGTGGGAAAGAGATGGCGCTAGACGACTTGTATATCTCTGTATCTTTCCTATAGCCTAAACTGGATCGCGTTAAGATCTCGTGGTAAGGCGTCCGTTCCCTAGTAAACAGTATTATGTTAAACAAAATTGAACCCTTACCTATGACACGTAGGATATAAATCAACAAAATACGCAGCGACACATCCAATCCCTAACGCAGCTGACTGGGCTAAAGCGAAGAACACCAGATTAGTCACTGGTACATTCAAGTTCACCAAGGCGGAACTGACTCCAGTCACCAACAGGACAGCCGCGAGGACCAGGCGGGGTCTGGCGGCGAATTTGGCGATGCCCAGGTTCACAACGAAGAAGAAGAAACCAGTGACAATCCCGGAATACAAAGTGTTGGTTGAGATTGTGTCGTTGCATATGTACTGAAAAAAAAAGTCTATATTTAATTAAGTTATGGGTTTTCAACGTGGGAAGTTTGAAAGTAGCGCCTGTAAAGGTAGGTACTTACTCACTTAACAGTGTTGCATGTAACGTATCAGATACTGTATCAACCTGCAAGTGGGTACGGCTCGTACGAGCACACTACGAGCCCCCTTTGTGTATTCGCAGTGATACCACCACTTGGCGGGTCACTGCGAACTTACAGCGAGCGGTTCGCGGCGGGCTCGTGGCTACGTACTCACTTGATAACGGCATCAAGTGAGTACGTAGCCACGAGCCCGCGTAAGTACGGACCTGACACGTTACTGCAACACTGCTAAGTGAGTACCCAACTTTACAGAAAAAATGAAAGGGAATCGTCTGTCTTGGTATGGACATGTGATGAGGAGGGATGAGACTCATGTGACTAAGAGAGTGATGAGTATGAATGTTGATGGATGGAGAGAAAGAGGAAGGCCAAAGAAAAGATGGATGGATTGTGTAAGAAATGATATGAATGAAAAAGGAGTGAACGATGCTGTGACGTCTGATAGGGGAGAATGGAAGAAGAAAACGTGTTGCGAGCGTGAGTTACCCCAAGTTTAATGTGATAAGGGCAGGAAGATGGTGATGGGTTTGATGATGATTATGGCCAGTATATTTATCTGTCCCTTCATAACTTCTGAATTATGTACTGATCACAATTCGACCTGCCTATGGCAGTTGTCCGACCGTCGACGATGAACGAGTAACGAGTAGAACTAGAAACTATAAAAGAGTTGGCAATCAGCGGGAAGCGAGTGTAGTTTCAATAGTTTTGTCGCCGGGCTATAAGCGAATGTGTAACACTGTAAGGGCGACGAGCGATTACTCGCGCCACTCGCCTGCGATCGCTCAGTTCTGTGCAAACCTGATCAAGCGAGCATCGCTGAACGAGTATCGCTGAGCAAGTTTATTTTGAAAGCTCGTCGCTCAGCGACAAAACTTGTAAAGCGAGTCGTCGCCGGCAGTGTGAACAGTCAAAGAGCAACTATTAATACATGCATTTTGCATACGACCACGGCTACAGAAGAATTTAGAAGAGAATATTTTCCTGTTTCGTCCTTTTTTAATAAGTTCAATAGTTAGGTTTTTCCCAACTAAATGATCCCATGGGGACAACACGACTGCAAGATGACGGGCCCCCCCTCTTGAGGGCCAAAGCCTGCCGTGTTCGCGGAACTTATCTCATTACCGCGACCCCGGAACATAACACGGGTTATTGAAGGACACCATGGATTTTAGTCAGTACAAGTCTGACAGTCCCTCCCGCCCTGCCCGGGGTGGGAGGACTCATTTGATGATTTTACCACGCTAAAAAAATGGGGACAACACGAGAGCATTTATTTAAAAAAAAAACTAACCGTTTCAGTTTTAGGCACTGGTAGGGTCTGGCTGTATATCCTGTCGCAGAAGCTCTGTGCCATCTCCTGTTCCTCACCGAATGAGTTGAAGAAGAAATTCAACATGGTTGGGAACCACATTGTGAACGTATTATTGCTGGAAGTAATTGTTCATCATCATTAATTGTTCATCATTATTGCTGGAAGTAATTGTTCATCATCATCATCAGTGTATTAACGTTCCCACTGCTAGGATGCAGGCCTTCTCTCTGTGAGAGGGAGCGGGCCCAGTGCGGATTGGTGGATTTCACATGTCTTCGAATTTTTGATTCTAGGACATGCCGGTTTCCTCACGACGTTTTCCTTCAACGTTTTTGAGAGCAGTGGTGATGAAATAAATTACACAAAGTAATGCGCCTGCCTGGATTCGAACCCAGGACCTACAACTCGTAAGTCGGGGCCGATACCATATTGGGCCACCACTGCTCTCAGTAATTGTTAATTACCTAGATCTAATTAGCACACATAACAACATGAATGTATTTTGGAAACGAATACTTGAATATATTTATATATTTTCCTTTAATAATACGTAGATTAGATAGATACGTTTACGTACGCCCTTTACGTTCTAGGGTCACTGTTGCCTGTTTAAATAGTTCCGCGACCCCGGCAAGCGTTTGGCCCTCTCACTGGTATTAGAGGCTTAGTCAAGCGAACATAGAAAAGATTTCGTGCCCGGTACTAGGAAATTCAGAATGAAAAATATCCAAATACATTTGGCCCACTTTGGAAATCGAACCGAGGACTAAAGTTATGCGCATTGATCTCATGCTTGAGATTCATGTGCATAACTTTTTTTTATTAGCTCATACCGTGTCCCACTGCTGGACAAAGATCCTTCCAAACGTCACTATTTGCAAAAACTTTAATTAGATTATTATATAGCGTCTAGCAGATAGCAATCAAAAAATACTTACGTACTGCAACATAGTGCTATAAGAAAAAATAGTTGTATGGTTCTCCACAATAGGGGTGGCTTGAATATCGGCACTGTGTGCTCTGATAATGATTTCCAGAAAGAACTGCTCTGCTTTCCTTCTGTGTCTGATATCAGTATATGTTTGACCTGAAAATGATTAATTTAATAATAATACTAATATTCCACAACTATCACACAACGCAATCTAGTCCCAAGCTAAGCAGAGCTTGTGTTATGGGTACTAGACAACTGATAAACATACTCATATATTTCTAAATACATACATATTATACACATAGATAAATTACACCCAGACACAGAACAAATGATCATGCTCATCACACAAACATTTGTCCTGGGTGGGAATCGAACCCACGACCCCCGGCATAGCAGTCAGGGTCACTAACCACTCCAACAATTTAAATAGATAAATCAACTTACCGGATACCCATCCTCCTTCCCTCCATTAATCTTGTAGATTCTCTCCAGCACGTTCAAAGCCTGGACAAGGTGTCCTCGACTGGCCAGGTACTTGGGACTTTCCTCTAACCAGAACATTGAGAAGGCTCCTCCACCGAGTGGTAACGCCAGTGCCAGGGTGAAGAGGCGCCAGGGCCGGTAGGTGATGCCGAACCATGGCAGTGGTAGGTCGAAGTTCAGAGGTAGTATTAGATATGCCAAGACTGGAAGACAAGATATTGAAGTTTAGTTTGCATTTGCAGAAACCCCTTCGTATACAACGCGATGCAAGTCTCTGATACCGATGATTTCAGTATCTAGGCGACAATCGTAATAGGGTGAGTGGGGGTAAGATGAAAAACGGAAAAGATAAAAAAAATACAATAACACCGAATATCAAGGAATTCTTTGAATGCTGCTAATATCGTTATAGTCACCATTTTGTCTGGCCCCGCCCGCAGTCTGTGTCAGTAGCTAAGTGAGAGGACTCTGAGAGGACGATTTTTTACATTTTCCGTAAGTACACATTTACCCGCGTAAAAGGAATTTTAATCTTACCCCGCTTGATGCATGACTAAAATCGTATTGGGTCAGAGCCCATTCGTCCCCTAAAATTCGTACCCCAGCATAAAAGTTGTGGATTCGGCCCCTATATAGGTGCCCATTGGTCTCCTGGTAGGGTACCAATTAATATTTTAATAAAAAATATTATTTCTAAGGTACCCATTCGTACCCTCTAATATAATACAATATAAGTTAAAGATTCGGCACCTATTCAGGTGCCTATTGGTCCCCTGAGATAAAATTAGCTATATTTTACATAAGAAACGGTTAACAGAGTACACTTGTGAACAGTTTATTAACGGAATTAATTTAATAAATCATAACAGCTCATTGAAAAAAGAGCTATGATGAATGATATCCGTCATGATAATAATATATGGCTTTTTTTTTTGGCGTGGTAAAATCATCAAATGAGTCCTCCCACCCCGGGCAGGGCGGGAGGGACTGTCAGACTTATACTGACTAAAATATAATAATATATGGCTTGTTAAAAAAAACGGGTTACGAAATTAGATAAGGTGTTTTGTTTGTATGTTATGGCTGCTCGGTGACATATTGGTTCTTGAAAGTGACTGCGAATACGAGACTGTTCAATGTGTCTTTGGTCTTTTATTAAATGAAGTTCGCCTAACGAAATAAATTTTTTGTTTTTGTCACCGACTTTCGAAAGAAAAGTTTTTTTGTAGGTTATTTTTAACTTTTTTTGTGGTTGTTTTGAAGTCGGTTACTTACATATTTTTTTTTAAAAAGTTTTTTATTTTATCCTTTTTAGTTTCACTATTCAACCCAAATTTTATGGGGCCAAATGGCAGATATACTAAGTATATCGAACAAAAAAAGAATCATCGAAATCGGACCAGAAACCTCGGAGTAATCGATGTAGACAAAGTTGAAAACTTTTTAGGATTTTGTTGATTTTTCAAAATGCGCTAGTCCGATTTCGATAAAATTTTAATGGAACCATTCCGAAAGTATACCCTATCCAACAAAAAAAGATTTTTTTAAATCGGTTGTTAAACGACGGAGTTATGCCCGAACCAACATAAAAAAAAACACAAACATCCGAATTGAGAACCTCCTCCTTTTGGAAGTCAGTTAGAAATAATCAACGTTCTAACATAAATTCTGTTTTGTTTTGCTCCAAAAATTGCGTTAAAATTGGTAAGTACTCTCCAGATGTGCACGGGGTGTGGAATGCCGAAGCGGGAGGGGTAATCTTAGTCAGAGTATCTGCGCGCAAGCTAATTAGATTTAAGTTATTATGATTTTGCATGTATGTAGTTGGTAAATATACAAAAAAAAAAAGAAGTGATTATTTACTGTTGATATGTGTTCTATTTTTTTTTTCATATTTTATATTTAATGTTGATTTATATGATGGTCAATCAAGGCTGATTTTTGTAAAAAGAGTTGTATTTTGTTAGTTTCTAGGACATTGTGATTTTGCATGTGTATTTGTTTTTAGTAAAAATGTTGGTTTTACATAGTTGATAAAGACTGATTTTACTTTTTACATTTCTTTAATACAAAGTTATTGTGACATTGCATTATTTTGTAATCTCTTTGACTGTAAAGTTTAAAAAAAAAGGTTTAAGTAATAACAATTAATTGTTATTTTTGTTATGTTGGTATTGATATTTGGTTATTTGTTTGTACACTGGATGTAAATTTATCTAAAATTCAGTTATTATTACTGAGATTTTATTTAAATACTAGCTTCTGCCAGCGACTTCGTACGCGGATCCTGTTACTTATACCAGCGACAATGGGGTCGTCAAAATCGAAGATCTGAAACGTCTGATGTCGAATTCTTAGAGCCTGGGGACGGGAAAACAACGGGACGCGCATGACCATTCCAGACGTTCCAGATCTTTCATTTTTGTAAGTCAACAGGAAATGCCCATCAGACTAAATAACTCTTGCTAAGACGTCATTTCACTCATTCCTATATATGTTATAGTGTAGCTGGGCTCTTGGAGTTCCACATCAGGTGCTCCAGATCTTCAGTTTTTATACGACAACAGGGAGTGCTCATCAGGCTGAACAACTCTTGCTAAGACGTCATTACTGTATATGTAATAGTGTAGCTGGGCTCTTGGAGTTCCACATCAGGTGTTCCATATCTTCAAATTTATTTTCTCAGCAGAAAATGCTCATCACGCGGAACAATTTTTGCTATGGCGCTATTTTTGTATCTCTTATAGTTTAGCTGATCTATTGCAGTTCTGCATCAGGTGTTCAAGTTTCCAAGATAAATTATAGCCCATATGTTGCCCAGACTTAATAGCTATACAACAAAAAAAAAAGGTTGCACTCCAGGAGTGCCGGTAGAAGTGAAAACTTTTTTGTTACTATGTTTTATTTTTAATTTGAATGACGTCTTACTCATTTTCGATCAGGGTCACGTGACCCTGACGGTCACGTGACCCTGACGGTCACGTGACCCTGACGCGAGTTTTAAATTTTTTACCCATTACAGAAAAAGTGTACAACGCCGCTAAAGAAGTTTTCACTTCAAAAACAATCAAATCCGTTCAGTAGTTCCGAAGATTAGCGTGTATGGAGTAACTTCTCCCGTTTTCCTAACATTTTCCTTCACTGCTCTGCTCCTTTTGATTGTAGCGTGATGAAAAGTATTCTATAACCAGCGCAGGAGTATGAAAAATAATTGTACCAAGTTTCGTCAAAATCCGTCGAGTAGTTTTTGTTTCTATAACGGTTATACAGACAGACAGACAGACAGACAGACAGACAGACAATAATTTTATTAATTGCATTTTTGGCATCAGCATCGATCCCTAATCACCCCCTGATAGTTATTTTGGAAATATATTTCATGTACAGAATTGACCTCTCTACAGATTTATTATAAGTATAGAAGATGTAGTTACACAGTTTTATTTTACTGCATAAAGATTATTATATGTAGTTATCATATATTTTGCTAAATATTGACAAATGTACAAGAAACCAAAAGTTGATTAATTATTTTGAAGACTGACCCTACAGGCATTTATTAAACTTAATCTTATTTGAAATAAACATGATATCTACCGAATTACTATATTTTTTATTGAAGTGAAAACTTCTTTAGCGGCGTTGTACACTTTTTCTGTAATGGGTAAAAAATTTAAAACTCGCGTCAGGGTCACGTGACCCTGATCGAAAATGAGTAAGACGTCATTCAAATTAGTTAATTTCATATCTGTACTACTCCAGTTTTAAAATAAAACATAGTAACAAAAAAGTTTTCACTTCTACCGGCACTCCTGGAGTGCAACCTTTTTTTTTACCCTTTTCTGCGTGACTGTACCAGGACTACCAAGCTGCAGTATACACATGTACATGTACTTATATTAGAAGAATGAATAAAAATAAATATTCTTCAGGGGACGAGTGGGCCCCTCAAATCTTCCAGGTTACGAGTGGGCACAGGGTGCGAATCTTAGGGTACGAATGGGCTCTGACCCATCGTATTTATGGTCATTACCATAAAGACTGTGTTTGTTTTTATGTTTCTTTTTTCTTAAGACCAATATTTTATGAACAGTTCTTATTTTTTCAAAAAGATTTCTTTCAGCACAACTGCCCTCAAAACGGTGAAGGAAAACATCGTGAGGAAACCGCATGTCCTAGAACTAAAAATTCGAAGACATGTGACATCTACCAACCCGCACTGGGCCCGCGTGGTGGATTATGGGCAACTCCATTTCACAGAGAGGAGGCCTGTGTCCCAGCAGTGGGAACATTATAGGCTGATGATGATGATGATGAAAGATTATTCCAAGTAAAAATAAGAAAACTTACTAAAAGCAACCATATCTGCAGCCAAATTAAAGGAGTTCAAAAGCTGCAGGAACTGGCTCCGATGATGCAGCACGGTGCACTCACCAAGTATGGTCATGGAGATAGTAAAGCTTGCTGTGGAGCTAAAACAAACATAATAACTAGTTATTAGGAGCTACTTTATTATATTTTTATTTAGGACTTTCAAACGCGCGTCGTCGGCGCGTTTGAAAGACGTGCGGTGGCGATAGGCTCTAATACAAACTATTCTATGTGTTAATCCAGGTTATAAACTATCTGTGTACCAAATTTTAGCAAAATCTGTTCAGTGGTTTTTGCGTGAAAGAGTAACAAACATACCTACATACACATACACAATACACATACATCCTCACAAACTTTCGCATTTATAATATTAGTAGGATGTGAATGATGAAAAGTCAATCAATGATTAACAGAACAACACATTAGATTAGATATTATCTTCGATTATGATATAGTCCAGATCGATGTAATAAAATGATACACGATGGCAATCATTGATTAACTCAACATTTAAATAATCTAATACATTATATTACTGTTAGATTATAGATCTTAGAACATGACATCTTGCTGATTGATGCGTGAATAATACGATAAACTTGTCCTGAATTTCAATTTGATCGTTACAGGCACTTTTAAAGAACTGTAAAAAAATCTTAATCTTATAATGATGCTTCCTATAGTCACAGTCACGAGACATATACAAATAACTTGTGAAAGTACCGTAGTTGCTCATTCCATGACGAGCCCACACCTCTCTTGGAGGTCCAAATCCTTCCACGATCGCGGGACTAACGAATAACCGTGACCCCTTAACGTAAAGGGCTATTAATAATAATAATATTCCACAACTATCACAAAACGCCATCGAGTCCCAAGTTAAGCGTTATGGGTACTAGACAACTGATAAACATACTTGTATATTTCTAAATACATAAATTTTATAGATAAATTACACCCAGACACAGAACAAATGATCGTGCTCATCACACAAACATTTGTCCTGGGTGGGAATCGAACCCACGACCTCTGGCATAGCAGTCAGGGTCGCTAACCACTAGACCAACCGGCCTAGAGGTTGAAATGACCAATGGAAGAAAAATACGCATTGCGAAACCTCAATTAAAATGGGATGAGGGCAGGATAAAATATACATACAAAGTACAGCCAATAAGCTTGACAGTGAGCAGGAACTGCCAGCTGGGAGCAAAACTGCTGGCTGCTTGAAACAGGAACCCAAAGGTAGTGGTCATGAGCAGGGCACGCCGTCTACCATGAGTGTCTGCGTAGTAGCCCCAGGGGAACGCGAAGATCACACCTGGAACATATATTTTTATGTAAAACTTTTACGTTCAACCGAATTGTTAGTGTTCGAATTGTTAGTGCTAGCACGCACACAAAAAAAATAGGCAAATGCAAGTCGGTTCACGAAGCGTTTGTAGTGCAAGCCCTTCGTGAACTGACTCGCGTGACACACGTTAAAAACGAAAACGAAGAAAGAAAGAAAGAAAACGAAGAGGAAAGTGAAAACGGCAAAAATATTTATTTTATTCTGGTTTTTAGTTTTCTTGCATTATTGCATTTGAAACAAAAAATTCATCAGTGAAAATAACTTTTTTAACCTTCACGGTTCATAAGCAACAGCATTTTTTTATTGGAACAAACCCACCACACTATTCCAAAACCCTTGCAACTCCGAGACAATGAAGCTCGACGTGTCCCGGAGAATGAATTGACCTGTCTTGGATCCTACAACGAAATTCATCAGAAAAGAATAGTGGAGGAGTGGGAAAATCATGTTTTCACATGAGAAACAGCCTACAGGCAGACGGTCAGACACACAGACAGACAGACAGAAAGATATCCGTTACAGGTAGCCGGCGGTATCATTCCCCGGCGAGAACCGCTAAGCTTCGAATCCCTCACACCCCAAAAACGTGCAGAATAGAAAGAATAATACCTGCAAATGGTATTGAGGCCAATATCCCGACCTCTCTGAGCTCCATCTTGAGGTCACAGCTGGAGGCCGCCACCACAGTCGCAAACCCAAACATGTCCAAGGCGCAAGCATTGGCGATGAGACAACATGCTGTCAGGAGTAGATAGTTGTAGCGGCCATGTCCTGAAAGAATCTTTTATCATTAAGCTTGGTGGTTAGCAGTGTCCGACTGGCTGGTGACGACCCACTCGCATAAATCTAGTTAGGGCTCCCGCACACCGGCCACTGGCCACTGTAGCCGGCCGCCATACGCTACATAGGCCACTAAACGCCGCCACTCGACCTCTCACTCTCTCTTACCTCAGTAATGCATTGGTAAAAAAAGTAGCAGCCAGCGACCACACGTGTCAACCACCGGCCACAAGTGGTTGTCGCGCGCTTCAGCTTCTCTGTGGTGGCGTTTTGTGACGAAAACGCACCCACAATACATTTTTAAACCGAAACATTGCCTCTTTCACTGATGGAACAAAACACCTTTTCTATTTTATTCAAGCCTTCAAATAGGGCTTAAGAGAGTTGCAAGGTACACCTGGTACTGCAGGAATCCATAGGCTACGGTGAGACCGCTCAGCATCAGTCCAACTGATTCTTTATACTTGTTTACCACTTACACATATAAGTCAGAAGTGTGGAACTGAAGGGACTGTTAGACTCGTACTGACTAAAATCCACAGTGTTCCTTCAATACCAGCGTAGCGGTTTCCTGTCTAGACAGTTCCGACTGTATGGGCTTCCATGATTGGTAACAGTCCTTTGAAGTGCGGGTGGAAAACCCGGACATTGTCTATGGTGGCATGGCAAGTCACCCATTAGGTACTTGCCGCGCTTTCAGGGCTTCATTCAGCAACGCGGGCAGATAGATTTTAGCTTTGTCCCTAAAGAATCACAAAAAGGATGTAATTTTTATAATTACCAGTCAACTCCACAGCCTCATCGTACGTATATGCGTGTCCGCTTTTAACAGCAATATCAATACTTTTTGTTATTTTTTCCCCCATTATGTGAACTGTTACTTTCTCCCGTCATGTCCTGACACTGGCTGTGCTCTCTTATATATAATAGCGACAAATCAGGAAACCTTTGATTTCAGATAAGATGCTGTATCTTATCTTATCTATCTTTCGTTATCGCTTGGCTCATGATTTTGTTTGTCTCATCTCGAATAAAGGGCGTCCCACGGCTATGTCACGTGAAGGGAAAGTACGCACCTTGAATATTGTAGATGGAATATTTTACTGAAAGAAGAAATTATTTTAATTTTAAAAACAATTTAAACTGCATTCATAGATTTTGAAATAATTACATGGTTGGACCGGGAGACGAACCCGCTATTCGAGGAAAAAAAAATAACTTGTAACTTTTTGTTAATTAACGTAGTGTCAGAAATAAAAGGCAGACCATTTTTAACATTTGATGTGATATTATGTTAAAAAAAATCGGCCAAGTGCGAGTTGGACTCGCCCATAAAGGGTTCCGTAGCAGCAAGTAACATAACATAGAAGTTCTTGTAGTTGGTTGTAACTTTGCAAGGTAAATTGCGGTTTATGACGTATTAAAAATATATTACTCGATCTCGTTCAAACCAAATTTCAATTGAAGCTTGCATGGTAATGTACATCATATATTTTTTTTAGTTTTATCATTCTCTTATTTTAGAAGTTACAGGGGGGGTCACATTTTACCACTTTGGAAGTGTCTCTCGCGCAAACTGTTCCGTTTAGAAAAAAATGATGTGAGTTACCTCAATATCATTTTTCAAGACCTATTCATAGATACACCACACGTAAGGGCGAGGCGAAAAAATATTTTTTTTAGTTTCAATTCTAAGTATGGGGGGTAGGTACCCCCAAAATTGGTTTTTGTTTTATTTTTGTGTAAAAATCCTAATGCGGTTTACATAAAACATCTACTTCCCAAGTTTCAACAAGATAGCTCTTATAATTTTGTCAAAAAGTGGCTGTGACCATACGGACGGACAGACAGACAGACAGACAGATAGACATGACGAATCTATAAGGGTTCCGTTTTTGCCATTTGGCTACGGAACCCTAAAAATGAAAAGCCGACATTTCCTGACATTATCATAAGTACCTACCTATTACTTATAAATATACCCACTTGAGAAGTATGCATCATTTGCCGATTATTTTTGAAGTGCATGATAAAATGATATTTTGAACATTTGATAGATTGATTATTTTTGTATTAAAAATGTTTAGTTTAATGGTCTTCCTTTTATTTTTGACACTATACATCCCGGTCCAATCATGTAATTATTTAAAAATCTATGAATGCAGTTTATTTTTTTTATTTAAAATAATGTCATCTTACAGTAAAATTTTTCAATAATTTCATACTACAATAATTGTATTCAAGGTACTTTTCCTAATGTGGCATAGCCGTGGGATGCCCTGTATGTATAACCTAAAAAAAAACAACCGTTAAAGATTTAATTATTTAGACATTTGAATGTTTTTTACTGGTATTAAATATCACAGACAAAACTGTTTATCGGTCAAAGGCGTGAATAAATTGTCCGCCGATTATATATTATTTTTAATTATTTTTGTTTATTATCAGATTAGTTACCTAAAGGCTCCCTCACCGCGAGCTTCACCTGTAATGTAACGTTACAGATTCGAACATTTCATCAGTGAGGGAAGACAATCGAGCATCAAAATACGCACCTTGTATCAAATCTATACTAAATGTATCTACGCGAATGCTCGTCAGTCAGGGAGGTAGTATTGTAATGTAATGCTCAAAGTTGAATCTGTGTTACATTACACGCGAATGTTCCCAATGAGGCAGTGCCTTAACCGATTGAGCAAGTTCGAAAAATCTAAAAATATAATAAATCAATTGAAGACAGACGACATTTTCCGATAAATATTTATTTATTTATTTATTTATTTATTTATTTAAATTATGTAAATAACACCTTAACAGCCTATGACGCCAAAGCGATGTTACTACCAAATATATAAAATACAATAATATAAGTACAATATCACAACAATATCATTCAAAAACATTAAAAAATACATAAAATTAATCATACCATTAAAATAACAATAAATAATTGAAAAAATAATATAAATAACAATTGATTATTTATCCATTCAAAACAAAAATACCAATCAATGTACCTACAATAGAAATAATAAATAAAAATAAAATAAAAAATCATTTCTCACAAATTTCTACGCATTTCTGTGCTGCTCGTGTGAATTTCATCATAGTGCAGTGAAATATGTCTATCTGAATTGCAATAATATTTAATAATCTAATGGCGCGCGACAAGGGGGCAAACCTGTTCAGGTTAGTCCTAGAGGATGGCTCCAGCAGCGTTGGAGTGGGGCGCCGCGCGCCGCCGCCACCATGCGGCGCCCGCAGTCCCAGCTGCGCCAGTAAATCGGGGTGGTGCAACCAGCCGCGGAGCACCCGAAACACGAAGGTACACAGAGCGATGTCCCTCCGCACTGCCAGCCTGTTGTACCCTACCATCCCTAACACGAAGAGACTCGGATACATGAGCGGGAAGAAGGGATAGACACCGTACAACTTAAAATACAAGAAACGAGTGAATTTGTTTTGGATTTTTTCCACCATGCTACTGTATTTAGCCTCATGGGGGTTCCAAATAATAGCACTCGTTTCAAGTGTACTCCGCACCAGCGCGTTGTACATGATCTTAACCACTGCCGTACTCTTAAAGTCTTTGCACTGCCTGAGTATAAATCCTAGATTACGAAAGGATTTGCGGCATATGTCTAAGATGTGCTCACGAAAAATTAATTCCGGAACCATCTTTACTCCTAAATCCCGCACCTGGGTGACCCGTGCCATGACCGCACCTTCCATCTCATACTGATGCAGCAGAGGTTCCCGCGCGCGAGTGTAGCTCATTATACCACATTTGGCAACGTTAAAAGCTAATTTATTATCAACACTCCACTCTACCACCCTATCAATATCCTGTTGAAGTCGCTCACAGTCCGAAGTGTCTGCCACCGACAGGAACAACTTGAGATCGTCCGCGAATAGCAAACACTTCGCCCCCCTCACGACATTCGGAAGATCATTGACCATCAGAGTGAAGCTTAATGGACCAATATTGCTACCCTGACTCACCCCCGAAAATGTGAAATAAGGCTTTGAGACGTATCCGCCATAATCGACATACTGCCGGCGATCGCCAAGATAGTTCGCGAAGAATTTCAGAAGGTGTGGTGTGAAACCAAATGCTGCAAATTTCGTCAACAGAACGTCGTTGTCCACGGTGTCAAACGCCTTCCGAAAGTCGAAGTACGCAGTGTCCACCTGTCCCCCAGCGTCCACTACAGGCGCTAGGTAATTCATGAAAGACAACAAGTTACTCCCCGTACCTCGACCAGTCCGGAAACCATGTTGAGCGTTGGTTAGGCGAGAAGTTACTTGATCTGAAATGCTCTTGTGCAACACCGACTCAAACACCTTAGCAAACGCCGACAGCACGGCCACTGGTCGATAGCCACTAACATCATTTCCCGGACCTCCCTTTGGAACTGGGATCACTCTAGTGAGTTTCCATTGGTTAGGATATTGTCCTGATTTCAAAAACAAATTTAAAATGTGCAGTAATGGCCTTTCAAGCACAGCGCTGCAGTCCTTCACTATGTACGGAGGTATACCGTCTGGTCCCGCCGAATACTTGGGCTTTAGGCGGCGGAGCGCAGATCGCAGCTCGCTCAAGTCGAGCTGGTCAACGTGCACGCGCGCCGCTCCTGCACTCGCGCCAGCCGCACGCTCCGCCTCCGCGGGGTTCAGTGCCGGGCGCACCACGTTATAGACTGAGTGAAAAAATGAAGCAAAACATTCCGGACATTCCTGGTCACTCAACTCCTTTCCATCAAATGTAACTCGAGTTTTGTTACGTGTAACACGCTTGCTTCTAACAAAATTCCAAAACGATTTAGGATCGTTTTTAATATTTGTCTGTAGACTAAGCTGATAATTTTCATAAGTTGATGCTAATTTATATTTAACTTGGGTTCGATAGTAAGAAAACCATTCATAGTCGCTTTCAGAACCAGTAATTTTAAACGATTTATGATACCTCCACTTTGTTTTAATGTCACGTATTAAATCAGCTGTGTACCAGATTGGATAGATATATTTGTTTAATTTTCTATTTTTTATTTTCATTGGTGTGCATTCACTAATTGATTCATTAACTATGCTGTAAAAAAACGTTAATGCCTTATCAGGATCGAAAATCTCATACAATGTCTCCCAATCTACTGATTGTAAAATACTATATAGTCTAGGAAAATCACATTTGGTAAAATTCCATTTCGGTTCACTATTTAACGAGGATTCTTTGCAATCGTAACTCGGTTTGTGTACCGGCAATGGCTCATTTATTCGATCTCTAAACATCACTGTAGCTAACAATGGTGGATGCTGAACGTCAATATCCACCAACGGTTCACCCGACAGTTCTACCTCCAACTCACTCGCCGAAAACGTAGTCAGTACTAAGTCCAAAGTACGATTATTTAAATTACAAACATTATTTACCTGATGAAATCCACAGAAAGCTTTTACATACTCCAAATAACTTTGCACTTCCACTGATGTAGATGGCATATTAAAATCGCCCATCACTAATACATTCCTATAATTTACACATATTGATTCAATAATATTAAACAATCGCATGTATTCATTAGTATCACATTTTGGAGGGATATAGACTACACAACATAAAAACAAACAATTATTTCTCAGGTGCACGGTAGCACAAACAATTTCAAATAAGGCTGAGTTCACATCGGCGACCGGAACGCCTTTTAAGTCAAAACGCGGCGATGATGCTAAGAACACTCCTCCTTGTTTGCGCCCATCTGCCCGATCACACCGTACTATTTTATAATCCGGTGGAATAAGTTCGCCATCATGGATTGAATCATTAAGACCCGATTCTGTGATGGCAAAAAGGTCATGAGAGGATGCCAACATATTTGTGAAGAAAGTCTTTGTTTTTGTCCGTAAGCCTCGCACATTCTGATAAAATACTTGAATACACTTATTGCTGGTTTTGGTTGCCTTGTGTAGATTTACGGGAGTTCCGAAACCACACCCATTGATTGAATTGGGCATTAAGTGGCCAGCAGTCTACGCTGTTAATCTTATCAAAAAGTGATTCTGGGACTCCAATCATAAATGACGCATAGTCTCTTATGCTTTTCGGTATTATCTTCTCAACTTTAATATCGTCGGTACCACAAATTCCCATCACGTGCTCACTTATGGCCTTTTCAGATGTGTCTGGATGTAGGGACCATACATGTAAAAACTTCTTTCTCTGAATAGCTTGAATTGTAGCAATTTGTGCATTTCCGCCTTTTTTTATAGCATTAGCCACAACTTTCTTAGCATGCTTTTTATTACTGACCACATTCCAACAATCTTCAGATGCAAAGTCATCCCCCAAAGCAATCTCGGGCGTTTTTAATAAACGCTCGCTGGTATCCTGTGGTGTGTACACAGCCTTATTCTTAGCCCGCTCTGCCGCCCGGCGCGCACGTTCCGTCTCCTTTCTTTGCGGTGCTTTGGCCTCACTCGCAACACTTGCCTCCTCGCTCACCCGCTGTGTAATTGGTATTCCGTCGAATTTATCCATCTCGCTCTTCAATGCATTTTGAGCTTCGAGCTTCTCAATTTTGGTAGACAATTCTGTTAGTACCCTCGTCTGCTCGGTAATGGTGACGAAAAAATTTTCGATCTTTTGCTGTTGATCGTCTAATTTCTTGTTTTGAGACTCAATTACAGCTGTTTGGGTCGTGATTTTCGCCGTCAACGCTGCCACTTTCTTTAATAAGTCATTGAAAGCCGTTTCAACATTAAACTTGGACATTTTTACCGGTGAACGGAATAAAAAATACGGACGTTGTTGCAGACGACGAACCCATAGAGACACTGAGCAAATCAGCAAATCATCCGTGATTTTTGTTATTGCACAAATATGTTGCAATGTTACGCAACGAAACAACATTACATCACGCCGGTACCTACCCTCGAAGGAATACGTAGATATTTTATATTCAGTATATCACTATACACCCCGAAAAAAAACTGAACTTCTGAGACAGACAATGGAAATCTTCATGATTAAAAAACTACATAATTATCACATGGCAAAAATAACGTGGAGCAACTAACAAAAGCTTTTTCAGAAGGTTATTAAAACATCACGCTACGACATTTTTTTTTTTTTTTTTTTTTTAAGGTGGTAAAATCATCAAATGAGTCCTCCCGCCCTGGGTGGGGCAGAAGGGACTGTCAGACTCTTACTGACTAAAATCCACCCGTGTTCCTTCGGGTGCCCTTTACGTTCCAGGGCCACGGTATCCTGGGTTAAGAAAAAACCCGCGACCCCAGCAGGCATTTGGCGCGAAACACGACGCGCCACCGACCCGGGCTTGGTCCCTGGTCGGACGGCGAGCTACCCATCACTCACCGTCCGCAAGCCCGCTCCGCCGCTGTGCCCTCTGTTGATCAGAGGGACACGCGTTGGAGCGTCCACACGACAGGCTATTCGCATACGGGCAAAGAGACCCCTTAGACACATTGGGTACGGTTAGCCGATACAAAATCTGAGCAGAAAGCGAATATGTTGAGCAGCATTCAGCCTATGCTGGCTAAATTATCGGCTGAAACCATGCTGAGTTCAGACGAGAGTGAAGCATTTTGACAGCAGTCTCAGCCTATGCTACTCAGCAGTCGCCATTTTTCTTTTAGTGCTGCTCAGATACTGTATCGGCTAACCGTACCCATTATATAACAGCTTTAGTAACATAATACTATTAAGACATATTTTCGAAAGACAGATTTACTAAATAAGACTTAAATATCACCATAACTGCACATTTTTAATGGTGGTTAAATCATTAAATAAGTCCTCCCAGGGCCACACAGGAATGGTCAGGACTGTCAGACTTGTACTTATTGAAATCCATGGTGATCCTCCAGTAGCCCTTCACGTTCCAGGGTCACGGTTGCCTTATTTAATGTACCTAGATACTCGAAAGTTGTTATCCCTTAATTTGACTTTTGTCCCTTTTTAGGGTTCCGTAGTCAACAAGGAACCCTTATAGTTTCGCCATGTCCGTCCGTCCGTCCGTCCGTCTGTCCGCAGTTTAGCTCAGAGACGCACAGTACTAGAGAGCTGTAATTTGGTGTAAATATACGGATTTGTTGTGCCGCAAAAGTGGTAAAATAAAATCTCGTAAAATATTTTTTTTTAGGGTACCTCCTGTACACGTAAAGAGGGGATGTTTTTTTTTTTTCTCGCGTACCCCTTAGTGTGGGGTATCATTAAATAGGTCTTTAAAAAATATTGATAGTTTCCATTAACAATTTTTTGATAAAAAAATTCGTTTGTGAAATATTAAGCTTTAAAGTGCTAAATTTTGCTCGACTCGAGTGTCCCCCCCCTCTACCAGCTAAACGGTTATGTTTGGGGGTGTGAAAAAATTCACAATAGTAGTATATATAACGAAGTTTAAAAGAAAATTATCATGACTAATGCTTTACAACTTTACGAGTAATAGTCGACCAACTTATAAAAAGTACTTGGATAACATTTTCCTAAACAAAATGTATCGGAGAACAAGCTCTTCAACTGCAAATGTAAGTTTGTCAACTTTATTTTTACAGCTGTAATAGGTATGTTTTACGGTATGTTTTTTGGGGATAGGTAGGTTTTTATCGTCAACTATTTTAACTTGCTTCAAAAAAGGGGGAGGTTCTAAATTCGTCGTAATCTTTTTTTTATGTATTTTCCCCGATTTCTCAAAGACTCCTGGACCGATTTTGAAAATTCTTCTCTTTAAAATTAAATTCAGCGAATCAGTTTAGTTAATTCGCATAAGTATTTTGATGGGCAACTACGGAACCCTACACTGTGCGTGGCCCGACACGCACTTGGCCGGTTTTTTTGTGTTACAGTACGATACGTCGTCATAATACTCATCGGTAGTTCTTACTATTTGAGAAACGTGGACACTACCCAACTTATACCACTGTTGTATGGGAATTCCGTAATCCCTCTTTCACCTCACGTTAAGGACTTGGGTCTGTACATTGACGATAGTTTGAGTTGGAATAAACACGTGGCTCAGGTGAGTCAGAAAGTCACGTCCTCGCTGCGGTCTCTCTATAGATTCAAGCATTTCCTCCCATCTAGCACCACACTCATTCTGGTCCAGTCACTTGTACTTCCCATTATCGACTATGCTGATGTTTGTTATTCTGATCTATCCCAAGAACTTCTTAACAAATTGGATCGACTTCTCAATAACTGTATTCGCTTCGTTTTTGGCCTTCGTAAATACGATCACATTTCTTCTTTTCGTTCTCAGCTTAAATGGTTGCCTATCCGACTCAGGAGGTCCCTCAGATCTCTCTGCATGCTTTTCAAGATTATGAACGATCCACGTGCTCCTGATTATTTAAAAACTCATTTTAAAGTGTTGGGCAGTTCTCATAGTTGTAACCTTCGAGCTTCCAAAAAACTACTTCTCCAAATTCCTTCGCACCGTACCGGTTTTATGTCTAATTCTTTCGCTATATCAACTATAAGACTCTGGAACGCGCTACCCTTTAGTATTAAAAAAGCTGAAAGCGTTTTCACTTTTAAAAGAAAACTACGTAACCTCTATTTAAGTCCCAATAAATAGCTCTCTTTCTCAAGTCTAGTCATAATAGTTATTATTAAGTTGTTTTTTTTTTTTTCTTCATAGCTGCTATAATATTGTTTAGTTTATTTTATCTGTATTTAAGTATTAGTATCTATATTAATATCAAAGTATTTGATTACTTTTTTTTTTTTTTTTTGTACCCTACCACAATATTTTCTCATTGAACCCAAAGGTTGACTGGTAGAGAATGCCTTGTGGCATTAAGTCCGCCTATGTACCACTTTTTGTACATGAAGTTTAAATAAATAAATAAATACATCTACTTTAATTCATGCTAAAAATACTGCAATACTTCCACTATGGTACATTCCAATTTAAAAAAAAAAACAATGTTAGTCGTTATCGATACCGAACAATTAAAGTTTAAACTTAGTTTTGATGACTTTGTATTGACACTATGGGTACGGTTAGCCGATACAAATTCACGAAAGCACTAAAAGAAAGATGGCGAATGCTGACTATGCTGAGTAGCATAAGGCTGAGACTGCTGTCAAAATGCTTCGCTCTCGTCTGAACTCGGCATGGTTTCAGACGATAATTTATTCAGCATAGAGACTGTTCAGCATTTCTGTCCAGATTTTGTATCAACTAACCGTAACCAATGTGTGTCTTTCTAAACACGGTAGTTTTCTAGACTTATAGGACTCTGACATGATTGTGTGACCTAGTAAAGTGTGATTTGTATGTGTATTTGAAAAGTAGTTTTCTTAGAAAAGTGTGATTTGTTTGTCGTCTGGAGGTTAGAGGGGTCATTTGTGAAGCTACGATTTAGGTTTACTAAGTACCTATTGTATTTAATTTATTTAAGTTTACGGACTAAGTACAATTGCTAACCTTATCTAGATACGAAATAATGTAACTATGTATCTATTATAGCATAGCCAATGTCTCGGGGGCGCTATAGTCAAGATCATGGTCGCGGGACTTATTGAATTTCCGCTGCGTGACCCTGGAACCTAAAGGGCTATTGAAGGACATCGTGGATTTTAGTCAGTACGAGTCTGACAGTTGCAGGCAGACAAACAGACAGTGACAGGACTCATTTGATGATTTTACAACGCAAAAAAAAATTTGCAAAGTAACATAGTAATCTAATAATTGCTCTTTTCTCTGCATCACTCGAAGGTAGACTGGCAGAAAATGCCTCTGGCATTAAGTACGCCTTTACATATACTCTGTGCATGAAGTTTAATCTATACTTATAATAAATCTGTAGAGAGGTCAATTCTGTACATGAAATATATTTCCAAAATAACTATCAGGGTCAGGGGATTAGGGATCGATACTGATGCCAAAAATGCAATTATTAAAATTATTGTCTGTCTGTCTGTCTGTCTGTATAACCGTTATAGAAACAAAAACTACTCGACGGATTTTGACGAAACTTGGTACAATTATTTTTCATACTCTTGCGCTGGTTATAGTATACTTTTCATCACGCTACAATCAATAGGAGCAGAGCAGTGAAGGGAAATGTCAGGAAAACGGGAGAAGTTACTCCATACACGCTAATCTTCGGAACTACTGGACGGATTTGATTGTTTTTTTTTTATAGCTATTAAGTCTGGGCAACATTTAGGCTATAATTTATCTTGGAAACTTTAACACCTGATGCAGAACTGCAATAGATCAGCTAAACTATAAGAGATACAAAAATAGCGCCTTAGCAAAAATTGTTCCGCGTGATGAGCATTTTCTGCTGAGAAAATAAATTTGAAGATATGGAACACCTGATGTGGAACTCCAAGAGCCCAGCTACACTATTACATATACAGTAATGACGTCTTAGCAAGAGTTGTTCAGCCTGATGAGCACTCCCTGTTGTCGTATAAAAACTTAAGATCTGGAACACCTGATGAGGAACTCCAAGAGCCCAGCTACACTATAACATATATAGGAATGACGTCTTAGCAAGAGTTGTTTAGTCTGATGGGCATTTCCTGTTGACTTACAAAAATGAAAGATCTGGAACGTCTGGAATCGTCATGCGCGTCCCGTTGTTTTCCCGTCCCCAGGCTCTAAGAATTCGACATCAGACGTTTCAGATCTTCGATTTTGACGACCCCATTGTCGCTGGCATAAGCAACAGGATCCGCATACGAAGTCGCTGGCAGAAGCTAGTAAATAAAATAAATAAATAATCGAACCCGTATTGTAGCGACATCTATCCTTCGTTCAAAACATTAGTGTACCTACTAACCCCAGTTAATAACCCGTGTTACGTTTCACGTAGGTTAGGTAATGCTAGTTACTATCTAGCTAGGTACTGGATATTATATGACATACGACGAAAGCAGTATTGGTATCGAAGTAGTACCAAATTCACAATATAGATGGACGTTCTACGACAATTTATGAATTTTCCTGGAAAAACTTTAAAGTGATAAGTATGTTATTATTTATTTCGTATTTTAGTGAAATTTTGTGTGTTTTAAAAGGAAATTGAAATCTTCTTCTTCGATCTATCTATATCTTCTTCTATAATGTAAAATAATGGATCGCAAAATGTGTTGCTAAGCTCATAACTCGAAAACGGCTGGACCGATTCGGCTACTTCTTTTTTTGTTGTGTTTGTAACCATCAGCGCCAGGTTTTCAGGACGAAAATCGTCATGTCCACCCGTGGGCGGCCTGGACGGGCCACTAGTATAATATAACGTGCTGCGCAGCGTCTCTTGTATTGGTGGCCCTAGAACGTAAACAGCATGTGAAGGAACAGGGTGGTGTTTAGTCAGTAAATCTGATAGTCCATTTCGCTCCACCTAGTTCACCGCCTTCCGCATCCAGCCACTACCCGCCAATTCACGTATTCAGATTTTCAAGTGCATCTAAACTTTGCATGGGATTGGAATGATTTCTTGAAAAATAACATTGAAATTCCACCAAAAACATACCGCAACACCGTCCTCCCGTCCGCGCGGACGAGCAGTCGGTCAGGTAGCGGTGGAGTAACCGTCTATCGGATAGGATTTCACAGTGTCCAATTGGAAAGCCGCCAAAGAAAACAAATAGGGATATGGACTAAGTTAGAATATTAACATCGGGAGTTAAGGGATGAAAAATTAAAAAACTACTAGGTAGGTATATTAATTTTAATTTTGGTTTATAAATCACATAAATAACATTATTTTAAACATTCAAGCATATTTCATATTTTTTTCTTAAAATGACATTCGTAGACGTTTTATACTAATAGGTTATCAAAAAGTTCTATTTTTTCGGACATGAAACAAAACTAGCTCTTTTCTGAAGAATCGGTGGCTTACTCAACTCTGTTTTGAGTTCGTTTACATATAATTTAGTAAAACTGAAGGAACTGATAAGGTTTGTCATATTTTTAAATGGTTCCTCCTCGTTTCAGAAAATAGGTAATTTTCTTAATGCCGATGTATAAAAGCACATTTAAATTTTGTACTGGTCGCCCATTGGTCATAGTTACACCATAATTCATTTTAATTTTAAAATTAAAAAAAAATCTGTTCTCCTAAAACTTGAACTGTGCCAAACTTTGTACTGAGCAGTTTTTGCTTCACATATTAAATAGTAAAATGTAGAATTCAAAGGGGTTTTTTATAATTTTCATGAATTTTTTTCTTAATTCAAAAACTTACGTAACTTAGTGAGGTAAATGCAATAGTAGTTGAACTTCAAAATAAGTAAAATGATACAATTTTTTAAATGGCACATAAAAAGATTACAATTATATATTATATGTTTGCATTACACTTTCGTTTTAATAAAAAAAGTAAATCTTATGTTAATTAAATATACATACAGGGTGATTTTTTAGTCACCATCCAAATTTTAATATATTAATCTTTGGCGAAAAACATTGAATACGTGTTTTTTCTTTTTGTATCAATCAATACAAAAATATCGAGATATCACGTCTCAATGTTATCTATAAAAAGTTGATGAATCTGGACACCGCGCTGTGATGTGTCGCTCAGGTGTAGCGGGGCGGGGCGGGGGGTCAGCACGGTGCGCTCTGCCCGTTTCATGCGTCGGCAAGTGTATATTATTAACGTTTAGCTTAGTGACCACACAGAGCGGATGAGAAAATGATTTAATATGACAATTTGACGGATCGATTTTTTTTCAAAAATGGGTTTAGTGATTGATACCTAATGCATAGAAAAATTTTGGACGGTGGTAAAAAAGTCACCCTGTATATTAATGTTCGGTTTAAGGAGTTTATTCTCATAAAGAACACAAACAGTTCACTTAAACTATGAGATACACAATAAAATCATGCAGTAATAAAATGACATACTGACTCCGTGAGTCGGTGGTAGGGAAACAAAATATTAAAATTAGGGTAGGTATACAAGGTTTTTGTTTAACATTAGATAAAAAATTGTTAAATTCTAGTTTTGTAGGCAAGCTTTTTGAACGTATTGTCTAAGCATTCTCTATAACACTTATTTTTCTATAACACTTATTCGTATCTCTTCTTGCTTTACACTGATATTTTTTAAATACATTTTCATTAAAATTTGTGTTTTACAAAATTTATTTCGAAATAGTACAAAAATCCAAAAAATAAATTGCATTTCTGTTACTGCAAGAACTATTAACTGAAAAAGGCATAAAGTATATAACTATTTCATGAAAAAAAACATACTTAACTGTAAATGGAAACTTAAAAAGGACTCAAACCTTACAACTAAGTATAAGAAACAACGTTATAACAATATTTTTACATCAACACTTTTATCATGCTTAATAAATTGTTTTCGAGACATAAGCAGATACGGCAAAAAGATTGATTCAAATACATTTTTGCAAAGTCAAACGACTGATTCCAAGCAATTAACTCACCACGACGACAACATTTAGAAATATTCATAATTATTAAACTTAATTATATCAGCACACATTATTATTTTACAAATTTTTGTACGAGGTTTGCGTCCCAAAACCTTTATTAAAATCTTTAGGACGTAGATGCTTACTAAGATGGGATGTTGCGAAAACCGACTGCTAAAGGGTTGTTTTGTGATCGATAGAATTTTAGTTGCATATTGATTTTCTAAAAGTATTCCATAAAGAGGGTGGCGGGAGACGAAATTCACAGAAGCAAAGTTCAAAATAAGCACGGACGAAGTCGCGGGGCGAAGTGCTAGTTTATAATAATATTACTCTTAAAATTTCGCGCAGTAAATATATTATTAACTAGCTTCTGCCCGCGACTTCGTACGCGGATCCTGTTGCTTATGCCAGCGGCAACGGGGTCGTCAAAACCGAAGGTCTGAAACGTCTGATGTCAAATTCTAAGAGCCTGGGGACGGGAAAACGACGGGGACGGACGTTCCATGATCTTTCATTCTTGTAAGTCAACAGGAAATGCCCATCAGACTAAACAACTCTTGTTCAGACGTCATTCCTGTATATTTTTACTATAGTGTAGCTGGGCTCTTGGAGTTCCACATCAGGTGTTCCAGATCTTCAATTTTAATACGTCAACAGAGAGTGCTCATCAGGCTGAACAACTCGACGTCATTACTGTATAAGTTATAGTGTAGCTAGGCTCTTGGAGTTCCACATCAGGTGTTCCAGATCTTCAATTTTTATACGACAACAGAGAGTGCTCATCAGGCTGAACTACTCTTACTAAGACGTCATTACTGTATATGTTATAGTGTAGCTAGGCTCTTGGAGTTCCACATCAGGTGTTCCATATCTTTAAATTTATTCTCTCATCAGAAAATGCTCATCGCGTGGAACAATTTTTGCTATGGAGCTATTTTTGTATCTCTTATACTTTAGCTGATCTATTGCAGTTCTGCATCAGGTGTTCAAGTTTCCAAGATAAATTAAAGCCTATGTGTTGGCCAGACTTAATACCTTTACAACAAAAAAAAAATCAATCAAATCCGTCCAGTAGTTCCGAAGATTAGCGTGCACAAACACTGCTTTTCTACGATTTTATTATATGCATAGAAGTGAACATTTTATTAAAAATGTTTATTTTATTTTTATTTTTTTTATTTAAAGACTAAAACTTTGTTACTGATAATTAAGTGTTATGCCAATATCTAGGGTGACATAGTAAACAGTGAACCACTAAAAGTTTAAACATGTATAAATCCACCGTACGGGAATGTAATTAAAAATTACCTATCGACATTAGACGAAAGGTTATTAAAGTGTGTGGCATATCAATTTCAGCCTCAATTCTTATAGTTTATTATTGGTAGTATTGTTTTTTTTTTAAAGACGGCAAATGGTTTACTGTTTACCGCTAGTACCTACACTGCTGTGAACCGGGGGTGCGTCGACAATGGACCAATATTAAAATAGTTGACTATCACTTAAAATTAACTCTCTTTATCGCATTGTGTGTATTAATAATAGTTTTTATACCTATTCTACATTAGGTACAATTAACAGTCTCTAAAAGTATAACGAGTCTTTTAATCAAATTTTACATATTTTATTATGTAGGTATATGTATAGAATACTTACTTAACACATGGAAACAGTGTAATATAATGTAACTAAATATAAAACGATTCTAGAAAGAAAATAAATGAAAACAACTTACTTTTTTTGGCACCAAGGACAGAAAAATGCACTATTCTAAAGTTACGGGCGGGAGCGTGCCATCGACTGGGGGGTGCGGGAGGATGATAAGAGGCAAATTGTTTCGTTTATAAGTACATACATTGCTAAGTTCCGACATCCACGCGAGCGAAGTCGCGGGCACAGCTAGTCATAAATACAATAGATATTGTTATCTTAAATAGCTAACTTAAGCGGTGTTGTAGATTGCTGGCCTGTTAGCGGGGACGTCCATCTTATGATAATAGCTTTTGATCACCAACAAGATGTAGATGTTCAGAACTGGAAATTAATCATAAAAAATGAGAATTAAATTTAATCATTAACACAAAAGCAAGCATTAATTTGAGACAATGAAAACTTGCACAAAAAACACGTTTTCAATAAGGACAAGTTTGTTAAATGTAAATAACTTAAAATAAAACCCGATAATTACACAATTATATTAATCATAAATGATCAATTATTTTGTTCCCCTTTTTGATGAAAATTTTCTGAGGAGTATCAATTTTATGACTGTTAAAATTTATAATATGGAGAAGACAGCTTTTTTAACATATTTTAATGTTGTATTGTAGGAATTTCGTAAATGTGTGTGTATCTTTAAATAAAAAAGACGAACAATTTCATTACAATTTATTAAGGTGATAAGTCAGTGCAAATACAGTTTTTATTTTTTACTTTTCTTCGTACATCTGGACTAGAGATCTAACAACTTGGAATATAGTTATTGACTATAATATGATGGAAATTATCACAAAAATGAAAACACGATAAATGAAATTTTCTCGATACAAAGAAATACAAAGTTCGGTCTATATAATTATATTTTTTGGACTTTATAGCATAACTACTATGACTTGAAAATATATTGTTTTAAATTGTAGAGAATACAAGTACTTATCTGAATTGTTCCAAGACAGTTTTTTTTCATTTAACAATTTTAATTTATTAAAAGACGTCAATATGTTTGAGCATATATACCTAAGCCGTTTTATTCTGAGCACACATTCACTATCGCCCTCTCATCTTTTGCATTTCAAAAGTAGTGTCATCACTTTCGTTTGTTGACGAATCAGTCAGCCAGCGTGGCTCATACAGAATGGACTTATTCAATGACACTTTTTTTCAGATCGGGTCTATCAGATTTTCGTAATGGGAAATTGGAAATAGAGAAAACGGGAGCAACTGCCGGGTCCACGCGGAACAGCGTTGTAGTTTGAAAGGGTTTTTGAGCCCAAAAGGTAAAGCAGTGGTATCCCTGATAGCAGTGTCAGCATCGGCATATCCATATTTTGCCAATATGGCGCGTGCCTTTATCTGTATATTTAGCTTTCTAGTACCGAGCGTCTCTGAGCTAAGCTGTGGACGGACAAACTGGCACACAGATGGACGGACTAAAAAGGTTTCGCAGGTTGAAATACTTCGGGCACGCCGCAATTGCGGCGGTAAGACCCCTCTTTGAGGAGTGGCTGGAGAGAAGTCATGGCGTCCTGACCTACCGCTTGACGCAGGTCCTCACCGGACACGGAAGTTTCGGGAGGTACCTGTGTCTGATGCGAAAGGAGGAGACGCCTGGGTGTCACCACTGCGAAGATCGCCCGGAGGACACGGTGGAGCATACGGTGCAAGACTGCCCAGCTTGGGCGGAGCACCGACGTGTCCTCACGGCTGCGATAGGCGGAGACCTCTCGCGCCCAGCATTGGTCGCGGCCATGCTGCGGGGCGAGACGGAGTGGGAAGCGGTCGCCTCCTTCTGCGAAGCAGTAATGCTCGTGAAGGAGGAGGCGGGCCGAGAGCGAGAGAGGACAGAGTCCTCCCTCCGCCCCATCCGCGGTGGTAGACGCCCACGGCGACGGACGTCGCTAGATGATCTCCGGCCACCGTAGGCGCGGGCATGCGGGCAGCGAGTAAAGGGCAACTCGCTGCCCGACCAAGGACCATGCCCGGGTCGACGGCGCGTTGTGTCCCACGCGCGCCTCAAAGAGCGTCAGCATAGTGACGGGGCCCCCCTCTCAGAGGGCCAAAGCCTGCCGGGGTCGCGGGATTATTTCCTTACCGTGACCCTGGAACAGAAAGGGCTATTGAAGGACACCGTGGATTTTAGTCAGTAAAAGTCTGACAGTCCCTCCCGCCCTGCCCGGGGTTGGAGGACTCATTTGATGATTTTACCACGCTAAAAAAAAAAAAAAAAAAAGGTTGAAATACTTACTCAAACCGAAGAGGTTTATGACAACTTCTGCAGCGTCGATGGGCGAACTGGCGAACGACGCAAAGAAGTTGATCGTAGACAGCACGATGAAGACCAGCGCGTAGATCAGGTAGGCCTTTATGAGTCCGCGTTTGTACTGGAACAATACATTATAACATTATTATAATAATATAGCAGGAACAAGAATCAGACGGCACAGTTTATGCAGCGGTCGACAGATCATGCCGCGTTTACGATTGGTAGTTATTTCAGATCTGCACGTGTAGCATGGTGCCGTAGAAAGGGGTTTCGTCTGCGAAAGAAAAGACAAAATAACAGAACATAGAAAGATTATACTTGTTGTGGCATTGTCCTCGATGATTAGGAAAACTCTTTTTTTTTATTGTTTCACCCTCGCTGATCAGTTCCTTTTGGTCGTAGCGTGATGTTATTTAGCCTATAGCCTTCCCCGTTAAATGGAATGGAATAACCCAAAACAAAAATATTTTTTAGCGCGTTCAACCACACAAACGATCCAACTAGCAGGACTATAGAGAATGCCAGGTAAAGTAAGAACACGACTAATGTGAACCCTATGATCGCCAGATCGATCGTATCAACGCCTCCCATTTGTTGAGTCTCATCGTCTTCTCCTAGAGCTGTGACATCAACGAGTGCGGGGGCCATGCCGACGATCATCATCATCATCATCAGCCGGAAGACGTCCACTGCTGAACATAGGCCTCCCCCTTAGACCGCCACGCCGAACGACAATTCGCCACTTGCATCCATCCGTTGCCCGCGACCCTCACGATGTCGTCGGTCCACCTAGTGGGAGGCCTGCCTACGCTGCGCCTTCCGGTCCGTGGTCGCCACTCGAGAACTTTTCTTCCCCATCGGTTGTCAGTTCTACGAGCGATGTGGCCTGCCCATTGCCACTTCAACTTGCAAATTTTATGAGCTATGTCGGTGACTCTGGTTCTTCGCCGAATATCCATGTTCCGGATTTTATCCCGCAAAGAAACTCCGAGCATAGCTCTTTCCATTGCTCGTTGAGTGACTCTCAGTCTCTCTAAAAGACGATCACCGAAAGGATAAACGACAACACGATGCTCCCGATCTGAAACATTCATTTGGAAAGTTTAATTATTATGTGAACGATTCCTTCAAACCGAATCCCAGGGGTGTGTGTGGTAGGCGCAAAAAACCTGTCTCAAATGGCAACCGAGTCCCAAAAGGACAAGTTCTCAAAATGGCAAATTCTCTAAAAGCCTAATTTTCATAATTGCAAAGACTTAAAAATTACAAATTCTCGAAAGGCTTGATTTGCAAAATGGCAAATGACCAAAATGAAAGATTTTCTGTATCGGGAGTATTATCTATTTAAATAAAAATCAATGCCACTTTTCGTTGTAATTTTATAACTCAAGAACGGGCTCACCTATCCAAACCAAATGAGGCTATAATCGAACTATTTAGTAGATGATTTATGTGAAGTTTGCACAAAATCGGGCGAGCAGTTCTTCATTTTTTATCACATTTTTTGTAACAAATGATGTACTTAGTAGTAGTAGGATTAGTAGTGTAGTAGTATTGATTCAGTGGCGCTACGAAGTTCGCGGGGTCAGCTAGTCTATATACAACGTGTAACGTTAAATGCGCAAAACCTCTCGTGGGGTAACTCAGCCCATGTTACTGAACAATGATGTTATAAAAAACCGTTAAGTCGACTTCCAATCGAACCAGATGCAGCTGGATATCACTATTTTACATGGAGCGACTGCCTGTCGGACCTCCACAACCCAGTAACTGGGCAATACGATACCCCATGGTAAGACTGGTTGTCAGACTTTACAGCTTCTGACTACCAGTAACGACTGTCAAAGATCTACAAATGACAGTCGGGACCAACGGCTATACGTGCTTTCCGAGGCACGGAGGAAACTCGCTGACAGATGGTCACCCATCCACAGACCAACCTCGGCAAGCACGGCTTAATCCCGAAGATCGGCCTGTGCGGCTGTAATTATTTAGCCACGAGCTCCTCAACTATCAACACGAATTAACAAATTTTAATGTGAATCATTATTTAAATAAATTATCTGTAAAATAAAAATTGAATTTAGCCTCTAAAATAAACAAGAAAGAAATGAAACATTTTGTAAAACCTTACTTACGGGCCTTGTTTTACTGTATAGCAGGGTAATACTAATAAGTATGGCCTACGGTTTTAACATATCGAAATTATTAGACTATAATTTTAGTATCTCTGGTATTCGAGATGAATAATCTAAATATTACTTTGTTCACATGATTTCATCCCAAAAAAATAAAAATTGAATATATTACAATTATTTAAGTATTTCAAAGGCGTAGGCCTGATTAGCCTTCTGCTCGTAGGCCTTATTACCCATTAATTTTTCATTTAGATATTTCGCTTTTGTTTAAGGTAAAAATATCAATTTTTCTGTTCCTTATAATAGAAAATGTACTAAAATAATGGATAGTTTTTAAACTTCTGCATATTTTTCCTGATTTTATAGATATTCTTTAGATATGCCTTAATATCCGATAGGCCTTATTGGCCGCACCTCCCTTATACAACTAAAACTGGACCTTACCAGGTTCAAATAACCGATGATCAGGCATCCCGTCCTCAGGTCGATGCAGAAACAGCACTTGTCGAATATCACAGCCATTTTGAATCTGTAACAAAGGATGGTTTACATTGGAATATTTGAGTACCTACTATTTTTTCAAAGTTTTTATTTCTTTTTGTTTCTGTCAGAATAATCCCTTTATTTAATCTTCCAGTCCACATTGTAGGAAGAGATTTACACAGATTTATAAATTCTGTCACGAATTCGCGATTGCATGTTCGTAAATCTGCCATTTTGACTGACGTATGTCCAATAATGTCCATGTATACCTTTACCGAACGACGACTGTGGCTTTCATATTTCTTAATACTATTAATCTGGATATGAAGTGGCAAGACTGTATGTGTTTAAAAGTGTATAGAAGGTCCACCCCGGGTTTGCAACACCTGAAATCGCCTCTACAAAAACAAATGCTTGATCGGCAGTGTGGACACAGATCGCGCCCGCCGCCGCGCCCGCCACCGCGGTCGCACTAGGCTTCCAGTGTGGACACACACTATGACATCTTTATTCTTCACCCTATACAATTCTTAATATTATGTGTATATCATATCTACTAAAGATTCACTCCGAGAACCAACACATTTTACATCATAACCACTGACCACATCAATGTTATTACGCCAATTATGTCGGTCGGGCAGGCAGGTTGCAATGAAACCCGAGGTACAGGAACTTATTTTTAACAAAATTGTAGAAATTACAATTTTGATCTTAAAAATTAATAGGAGGTGACGATCGTACGAGGTGTGAACCGAAAGTGAGTCGCCTTCCCGGTGCCCGGCGCTGCAGACCGGTCGTCATGTTTAGTGGCCTACACACGGCCCTAAAATCAGAGGCGATATCGGGGAAGTGGTGGGGGAGCGCCCTAGATCGTTCCCTAAATCGTATCGTATGTAGGCATATCGCCTCCGATTTTAGGGCCGATATGGTTGCGATTTGCCTACACACGATACGATTTAGGGAACGATCTAGGGCGCTCCCCCACCACTTCCCCGATATCGCCTCTGATTTTAGGGCCGTGTGTAGGCCACTTTTCATATTTCGCCATGTGCCAACTCAGCGTTAAACTTCTGTTCATTGTTACTCGTATGTGGGTTTCCATGGAATGCTTAGGTCAGCGTAAGACTTCCCGTCGCTAGTCTGGTGACTTGTTTGTTCATTGTTATGTGGGTTTCTGCTTAGGTTGCGGATTACTGGTTGGTATATGTAACACGCCACCCGACGAAAGATTCCTTTACGCTGATGACCTCGCTCTGGCCACCCAAGGGAATAAATTTGAAGACGTCGAAGAAACTCTGGAGGCTGGGTTAAATTAATGTCCTCGCAAAATAGCCTTAAGACCGAACCCTTCAAAAACACAGGCATGTGCTTTCCATCTCCGCAATAAATCTGCAAAAAGGGCCTTAAAAATCAAATGGGAAGGTGTTATGATAGAACACTGTGATAACCCTACATACTTAGGAGTCACCCTAGACAGAACTTTAACCTTTAAGAACCACTGTCTGAAAACAAAGAAAAAGGTAGGCACCCGGAATAACCTACTAAGGCATCTAACTTCAACCTCTTGGGGCGCCTCTTCTCAGGTACTTCGAACAACTGGCCTAGCACTCTGTTTTTCCGTGGGTGAATATGCATGCCCTGTAGGTACCATCACCGCTCTGCCCACACTAAGGAAGTAGATGTTGCTCTTAATGAAACTTGCAGAACGATTACTGGCTGCCTCAAACCGACCACAGTCAGCGCACTATATCCCACAGCTGGCATATTTGCACCTCCATTTGTAAGAAGAGAAGTCGCAAGTGCAGTGGAAAAATATTATAAACAGGAGTCGGACTCCAGACACCCCCTATATGGCGCCCATCTGCCGAAACAACGGCTAAAAAGCAGGCAGAGTTTCCTAAAATCCTCAGTGTCTCTTTCAGGAGACCCAGCTAAAGCCCGATTTGAACTTTGGGAAAAACTGTGTCTCCCTCCCTCCTACTACGTAGCACCAAGAGAACATCTTCCTGCAGGATCGAATCTTCCATAGTCCACCTGTAAATCCCTGAACCGTCTCCGGACCCAGGTGGGAAGGTGTAACTCCAACTTGATAAAGTGGGGCTATCGCACTGGAATGGCAGCGGGATGCGGATGTGGAGCTGAGTTAGAAACCATGCTTCATCTCCTATCCTGCCCTCTTAGTCCAAAATGATGCAGCCAAACAGACCTCTTCGCTGCTACCGACGACGCGGTGGAGTTGGCGTAGTTTTGGGCTAATAAAATTTGATTACCGTCGTGCCAACGATACGAAGAAGAAGAAGAATTGCACCGAGTGCCTGTTAAATTTATTAGAGCCCTCGCTAACGCTCGGGCTCTAATAAATTTAACAGGCACGAGGGCAATATAAATTACTTAAGGCGAGGTGCATAATCTGCTTTTCTTTCAACTATTACCTATAGGAATAGTAGATAAAAAGATTTTCTATAACACTGTCGGCTTCATTTAGAATGTTTTCCGAATTTAATGTGTCTCTAGATGATTCCATTTTAATTCGAAGCCGAAGCACTCAAAATCAGATAGTATCACACTTTATAGTTTCCAAAAATATTGTCAAGCAAAATTAACAATGTTCCCGCCAAATAACTTTTTTTAATTTCGTCATTTATAAATCAGAGTTAGCAGCAATCATTTTTTAAATTTGGGACAAGTAGGATAGAAACGAATAATACGTACGTTAAAAAAAAACTGCAATAATGAAATTTCATACATTTTTTATTGCTAGTCTAGAGCATTAAAGACTGGCTTTGTACTGAGTTTTTAGTGTGATTGTGATGAAATTAAATCATAGTTGGAAGAAAAAATAGTAAAACCTCGGAATCCAAGGCCAGTCAATGAATCTTCATATAATTTTTTGAAATGTGTTGTTAACAGTATACAAAAAAATGTTTAAAAAAATTTTGCCCGATCTGTGATCTATGATACCTGAAATGGCTAGGCCGATTTTGTGGGGACTTCTATTGGCAGGTAGCTGATGCAAACTTAGGCTACTTTATTTTAGAAAAATTCCTTTGTTTTAAAATAAAATACATTGTTGAGTTCCGACATCCACGCGAACCACAGTTAGTTCATAATAAATTAAAAAAACAAAATTAATTGTGTAACTAGGGCTAGATTACATGACATAGTAGGGTAAGTGCTCCAGTGAATGAGCATACCCCAGTGAATGAACAAAACGGACTTTATTCAAAAAAATAAGAAATTAAGATATTTCTGCCCAACGTAGTATTTTTTTTCATAATAGCATGTCCTTTTGCCATTAAAGTGGCTAAATACATTTCTTATATCACTGTTCGTTTCAAAATGTCGAGCGTCTAAAAACGTTAAACGAAACGGGGTGTTAGGGTATTTTTGTTAGGTTTTTTCGTTAGGGAATTTCTTGATTCGGTCGCCGCGCTCAGAGCCCGCGATAAATAGCTTAAAAAGTAAATATATACTGGTACTCACATTTTTTTGGTGATTACTGGACAAACAATCACTATTTATCACTATCGCAAGCCGGTGACTGCTTCAAGGATGCTCTGGCAACAAACTGGTTACTGGCGTCGCCGGATAGTTGGCGAGTGGCGAGCCGGCAAAAAAAGTTAGGTAGGTAGTTATGAATACACCTCACCCGTCTGCTCTAGTTTAAGCCACAGTATAATTATCTTTACAGTAGTGGAACTCGGCCGCATGATAGAAATAAATGCCTACAGCCGCGCGGTACGTAAACATGCGTTAGGGCTGGCTGCCCGTCTCCAGCATTTTAATTACATTTGCCTACTTTCTGTTTCTACTTAGTTTTGTGGTTGTAAATAGGTATACCTTTTTTATACAAACAAATAAAATAGTTTGTTTATTGGATAGGAAGTGTTCAATAAAAATGCGTGTTGTTTTTTGATTGGTAGATTTACTTAAAAAAAACATGTTTTTGTTTGAAAAACAATTCGGACTTATTTTGCGACCGAAAAACATTTGCGCCTCGACTGTGTCGTACGAAATTCTTTAGGTATTATTAACTTTTAAAATATTATAATAAATCCGCATTCTAATATAAAGCTTAATTAAAATTTAAGCAACCAAAAAAAGTTACAATATTTACTACTCGTCATATTAAATATGTACTTGAACTGATTTGTAGTGAAAAAATCGCGCGGTTATTGTTAAAAAAACAACACACCGTCCGTTCGTCACTGCGGTACAGTCGTGACTGTCTGCGCCCCGAGCGCGCCCCGACATCGAGGCGCGTAGGCATAGCTCGCGTTTCGTCCGTTTGTATGAAGTTGGAGTACTGTATAATAATATTACCGTGATTAAGCTGAGCACGTATGTTGTGTCTCTACCTTAGTAATAAGAAGCCAATTGCAAACTCAGCGGTCTATGCCTACCGAGTGAGCCCTGTACGTTTTTAGAAGCAGAATAAAGTCGCCTCCAAATCGGCAGTAGGTACGTGTTCTCATTTTTCTCAGCACAGAATATATAATAGTATCTACTCCTCAGTCAAAATCCTGAGTTAAGTGTAGTTTTAAATAAGATGAGTGGGGACTCACCCCCACTCACCCTAACGGTTTCTCACGCTCCGAAACCAAAAGTGGCGCATCCGGTAGGATTTCCGCCTAGAAATCCGTAGTTTTCGCGTTTTGCTGTCGTCCAAATCCGATCGAAAAATAATTAAGCGCAAACTTATATATTTATAAACTCCTATATTTTCATGAAATCTATGTTATTTTCGAGATCGAAACTTGCTCATTATAACATTGTTTAATGTTTATCTTTAGCTGATAAATTTAATCTGTATGAAATTATATGGTCTTACCTCTGTTCAATTCTTAGAACATAACACAGAGTAGTGTAAATGTTAGAGAGTTCACATTTTTAGCGTTAAGTTTAACACATTATTATAATTGATTAAAATAAATCAATCGTATTAACTTTAAGGTCGATTAAAAGGTAGCTGTAAAAAAATAACAGATTTTTTTCTAATTGTATGGTCAGTGGGTCATCTATTTTTCCATATTATCTGGTATTTCTGATTATTATAATACTTCAATTGGGTGTTTTTATATTTGAAGTATGTATGTGTGACTTTTAAGAGGATTGTCTAACAGTGAGTTGCAACCTCTGAACACTTCATTACTCTATAATCATGTCGACGCCCACTACAGTTGCAGTTGAACCGCTACCAAATGAATTGTACAATTAATTCCGCTGTATAATGGTGATAAAAGACAGTGAAGCCTTTCACGAGCATTGGCAAAATAATTGCCAAATGCAAATAAATAGAAAACTTCGATAACTAGGTGAAAACAAGGCATTGGCAACAAAAAATTGACAAATTCAAACTGGGCATTGGCAATAATATCTTTGCCAAATAAAAAGTCACAAACGGTCATCGGGAAAGATATTGCCGTACCCCAAAAAAGGGGAGGGTAAGCAAGGGGGGGGGGAAATCTATTAGTTTTTTTTCACAAATGTTATTTCACAATGTTTAGAATAAATAAAACCAAAATCGGAGGTGTAAATAGTATTGCTCGCGAAAGGGTTAAACCTTTATCTGAGAAAATGTCAGTATGTGGTTGATCGATTTAAGGGCAATGTAGAACAAAATCTTTATGTCTTTAATGTTTTAACGAGTAGGTTGAAAGAGGATGCAGCTGCACTCTTATCGGAACGCGAAGATATTGTTACATGGTCCGCATTGAAAGAATTGCTGATTCAACACTTTGGAGACCCTCGTAGTGAAGCGTGTATTAATATTGAATTAGAATCTTTAAAAATTAATTCAGGTGAAAGTTTTTTAGTTTTTTGTAATAGAATCCAAAATGTTCGCTCGCTATTTAATGTCAAAGGTGAATGCAATAGTTGATGACGTGGAACTAAGACGCGCTAAGACAATAATATTTACAATAATACGGCGCTTAATGTATTTTTGTATAACCTTCCTGAAAACATGATGCGTATTGTTAGACTTAAGGCTCCTACAACCTTAGAAGCTGCGTTGAGCATCGTTCTTGAAGAAGTCAATTTATTAGACCTATATTTGACATTAAAGCCATCGATAACCCAACCAGTGGAGAACAAACCCACCTTACCTTTTCAGTCAAAATGTAATGTAAATCCTCAAAATACACAAATTATGATACCTCATATCATAGGTCAAGGTCAACCGTATAAGCCCGTATTCAGGTATCATCCTCAATTGGGCTTGCAATTGCCACAGTTTGGTTATAAACCAACTCAACAGATCGGCTATAGGCCACCCGCACAGTTCGGTTATAGACCATCGCAGCAGATTGGCTATAGGCCCCCTCAACCGTTTGGTTATAGACCACCCCTACAGTTAGGATACAAACCACCGCATCGATTCGGATACAATCCATTGCAACAATTCGGTTACAAACCGCCACCACAGACTGGATCGAGTCTTCCCCAAGTATTAAAATCCCAAAATCAAGATAGTGATGTATCCATGAGAACAGCCCAACCTAAGCAGCAAGGTTTTAATTTAAATGAACTTACTATGAATGATTACGAATATGTGTACGATCCCTATTGCGATGAATTATACTATTATAATCCCACAAATGAATATGATTTCTCAAATGAAATTAACTATTACCTACTATGATGACGTCAGTGGCACGACGGATTCTAACACACGTTATGACAAATTGGAACCAACAAAGGACAGTCAAATTGTGGATTTTCAGGACAAGGCCTCATTGAAGGACAAGAAATCTTAGAGCTAAACTGTGATCCTAATTTAAAGCTTCCCTATATTTACCTAGAAGAAATAGACGCAAGAATTAATGATTAAACGAACTTACCTGTAAGTGAAGTTCGATCATAATTATGTGAGGTGTTTCGTTCGAAGAGATTAGATTTTACACTTGTAGTTTCACATACAATGTCGCCTCTATGCACTCAGTTCAAAGACAACTAAAAAAAAAAGGTATGACAGGTTATACTGACCATAGTTTGCATTCAAATCATCATTTAGTTTAGAGATTAATCTATACATATAATAAAACTGTAGAAAAATAATTTTTGTACATAAAAAAAAACTCAAAAAATATAGCCAGCGTGTTTAAGGACAACCAACAGAACTCATTTCTAGCATTTTTAGAATTTTTGTCTGTTTGTCTGTATGTCTGTTTGTATGTTTATTTGTTCGGGCATCACGTAAAACGTACGAAAGCTATGTAGATAAATTTAATACATAACGACTGACCGTAACTTGAAGTAACATTTAGTTTTTGTTTCATTGAAATCGGATCAGTCTATCAAAAGATATTTGAATTTAAAGTGTTCCAGAATTAAATTACGGTCAGTTTACACCGAGACACGCAGCTCGCAGTTCAGTAGCGCGATCTAGCTTGGAATAGAAAAACAACATACCTATTCAAATATGGTGTGGAATGGAATAGAATGGGATGGAATGGAAAGAAAGAAATGGTTTTTATTTGACTCACACTAGAAAGGGATGGAATGGGATGGAAGCGGATGGAGTGGGATGGAGTGGGTTGGAGTGGAATGGAGTGGGATGGAGTAGGATGGAGTGGGATGGAGTGGGATGGAGTAGGATGGAGTGGGGTGGAGTAGGATGGAGTGGGATGGAGTGGGATGAAGTGGGATGGAGTAAGATGGAGTGGGATGGAGTGGTATGGAATGGGATGGAGAGGGATGGAGTGGGATGGAGTGGAATAGAGCGGGATGGAGTGGGATGGAGTGGGATGGGGTGGGATGGAGTGGGATGGTGTGGGATGGAATGGTATGGAGTGGGATAGAGTGGGATGGAGTGGTATGGAGTCGGATGGTGTGGGATGGAATGGGATGGAGTGGGAAGGAGTGGGATGAAGTGGGATGGAGTGGGAGAGTGGGATGGGATGGGACGGAGTGGGATGGAGTGGTATGGAGTGGGATGGAGTGGTATGGAGTCGGATGGAGTGGGATGGAATGAGATGGAATGGGTGCTCTAATCCAGTAGCAATTGAATAGTACTGCCTTTGAACGACAAAGGGCGTTTATTACAAACACTCAAATACTCTTGAAAAATCTAAATAAATTCAAAATAATGGGGTTTATATGAAAACGATATGATTTATAAAAAACCTGGCGAGAATTAAGCGCTTCGCACAAAAAAATACATTGTTAAATTCTGACATCCACGCGAACGAAGTGGCGATGGCGGGCACAGCTAGTAATAAATAAATTGTATTCATTTCACAACTTTGGGTGTTCAATTCGGGAGGGAGGGATTCTAATCTCTTCGAACGAAACACCTCACATAATTATGATCGAACTTCTCTTACAGGTAAGTTCGTTTAATCATTAATTAAGTTTCTGTGTTTCGTTCTCAAGATTAGATTTTACACTTGTAGATATTGAGAGGGATTTGTGAAATGAATGCATTTAGGTGTTGGATAAATCAACAAAATATTGAAACAAAACAACAACAAAAGAAAATTACTTCCATAACTAAAATCGATACTGTATATAACTAAATCATTTGTTGATTGTACAAGTACAAGCACTTAATGAAATAACTATTTGGTATAATTAAACATAATAAAGGTATATATTATACTAGCTGTCAAATCCTTTTTACAACAGGAAGCGTCTGCCAGAATTCTCCAGGGAACAGTACTTATCGTGATATTGCCCATGGGTCTATCACCATGGCGAATGTCTCGAAGTGTTCTGTCCACGGCCTTTTTTGTTCGACATGGTACACTCATCACCGTCGTGAGGACACAACGGTGCTCTCCCCAAGCGGGGCAGTTTTGCACCGTGTGCTCTACCGTCTAAAACTCCGTGTTTCCTTTTCGTCGTACATTTACATCCTCCATCATCCCTTACTTTATCCCCATGGGGGTTGAATTTATCAAAATCCTATTTAAGCGGACGTTTTCATCATAGTAGCTCCAATCTTAAATTTCAGTTCAATCAGCCGAAAATCTAAGAAGATTTATACAAACTTTCATCCCCTATTTTATCCCCTTAGGGGTGGAATTTATTAAAATCCTTTCTTAGGGAATGTTAACGTCATAGTACGTATATGCATGCAAAGTCATCAGCCCAATCGGTTTAAAATTGACAAAGTTTCATACAAACTTTCATCCCCTATTTTATCCCCTTGGGGGTAGAATTGATCAAAATCCTTTCTTAGCCGATGCCGTCATAACATCTACCTGCATGCCAAATTTCAGCCCGATCCATCCAGTGGTTTGGGCTGTGCGTTGATAGATCACTATGTCAGTCAGTCACCTTTGAGTTTTATATATTTAGATGTTTGCAATTTTGCACTACTTAGAGACTTCTTTTAGTTAAAAAAGTAAATCTTATGTTCATTAAAAATATAATATCTATTGTATAAATTAATGTTATTGTAAAACTATTTTGTTCAAAGATTTTACTTATAACAATGTCTGGTATTGTAGCAAATACAATATTCTGCAGTCGCAAATAAGCCATCACTTTTTTATAAAAAAATTCTATCATAAAATAAATGCAAATGTCTACAGGATTTATTAAAACATCACAATTTCTATAAAACCCGGTAGTGAATCGTTCTGCAACTTTGATATTTTTGACTATTTTGTAAAAAAATATATTTGTTTCTTTCTAAAACTTATTCGTATTATTCTCTTCTTACTTTACACTGGTTTTTTAAAATACATTTTTTTTTCAATAAATTATTATTTTTTATTTCAGGCCACGCCCATAGTGTTAGTAACAAAGGTCTTAAAAACTAGTGTTAGTAGAATATACGAGTACAAAACAAATTATTAAATGTGGAGTGTCATCCAGTGTCGCAGCATTGATGACTCCCATCTATCTACAAATAAACTCAAGATAGTGTTGGTACTGCCGTGTAGACGAGCAAGCAGAGAAGCGTTTCTTTTACGTATGATGGCTGCAAATCCATCTATACGCCTTTCCGCAAACATCTTTGACGCACTACATCGCCATGGCAGCCCTAACAGTATCCTGAGTGCGTTATTATACTGGACATTTATACATTGACATCCACGCGAACGAAGTCGCGGGCACAGCTAGTAGCTATAGATACAACAGATTTTTTTATCATAAATAGCTAACTTAAAAAGCCACTTAAGCGGTGTGGTAGATTGCTGGCCTGTTAGCGCGGTTGTCCATTTTTTCGTAATAGCTTTTGATCACCAACAAGAAGTAGATGTTCAGAACTGGAAATTAAACATAAAAAATGAGAATTATAAATCATTAACGCACAAGCAAGCATTGATTTCAGACAATGAATGCTTGCACAAAATAGTAGTTTATGAAACTGGTGCATAATGAGGGGTATTATACACGAGTGTGAAAGTATCACACGAGTGTATCATTGATGAATAAACACTAATAATCATCCACCGAAACACAAACGTCAAAAAAACAAATTATAATTGACCCTAACGATCGATGCAATAAAAGTACCTACGAAGAATTTTCGAAAATCTTTGAATGCTGTTTGCTTTCTATTCAAAAATAAAGGAATATTTCCTTTGAGTAAAATTTTCTATCTGCAGTATTGAGTACTTCCCTCCAGGTGGCATTAAATTCCAGCCTGTATTTCCAATGTACAGACACCACTTTTCTACAATTTTATTATATGTATGTATGGAATAAATTAACAAAAAATTAATTTGTTCCCCTTTTTGATGAAAATTGACTGAGGAGTATCAATTTTATGATTGTTAAAATTTATATGGAGCAGACAGCTTTTTTAACATATTTTAATGATATTTTTATGATATAACTTATTAGTTGTAACTAATAAGTCAGTGGACGAAATTCTACGATACGAAATGTGTGTGTATCTTTAAAACAAAACCAGCCGTTCCGTAGCAGCAAATAACTTAATATAAAGTTTCATGTAGTTGGTTGTAACTTTGAAAGGTAAATTGCGGTTTACGATTAATGACGTATTGAAAAAAAAAAACTAATTACTTGATTTCGTTCAAACCAATTTTCAATTGAATATTTTTTTTCGTTTCATCCATTCTCATATTTTAGAAGTTACACTTTGGAAGCTTCTCTCGCGGAAACTGTTCAGTACCCTTAGCACGAGTTTTCAGTATTTGAGACGTAAAGTAAACTGGAATTTTGTCAATTTTTAAGGAAAAAATTAGTTCCTACTTCGCACACCAGAGGCGCTGTTCCATTTTTTCATACATGAAACACTGTAAATTCTGGAAAGACGCTGTAAAGTAAAAGAGTGAAAACTCGTGCTAACTAGGGTACAGTTTTAAAAAAATGATATTTGTAACCTCAACATCATTTTTAAAGACCTATCCATAGATACCCCACAAGTATGGGTTCGGTAAAAATGTTTTTGGATTTCAATTGTAAGTATGGGGGCAACCTCCAAAATTACTTTTGTTTTTGAACGAAAGTCCTAATGCGGTTCACATTTACTTACCAAGTTTCAACAGGATACCTCTTATACTTTCGAAGAAAAGTGGCTGTCAAATACAGACGGACAGACAGACAGACATGACGAATCTTTATGGGTTCCGTTTTTTGCCATAGGTATGGCTACGAAACCCTAAAAAGACGAAATACAGGGTTTTTTTTCTTCGTACATCTGGACCAGAGATCTAACAATTTGGAATATAGTTATTGACTTTAATATTATGTAAATTATCACAAAAATTAAAACACGATTTAACGAAATTTTCTCGACACAAAAAATGCTAAGTTCGGTCTATATTTTTTTTGGACTTTACAGCATTTATACTAAGACTCATGGAAAATATATTGCTTTAAATTGTAGAGAATACTAGTATCTGAATTGTCCCAAGACAGTTTTTTTCATTTAATAACAATTTTAATTTATAAAAAGACGTCAATATGTTTGGCCACATAAGCCGTTTTATTCTGAGCACACATTCTCTATCGTCCTCTCATCTTTTGCATTTCAAATGTAGTCTCATCACTTTCGTTCGTTGACGAATCAGCCAGCCAACGTGGCTCTTACAGAATGGACTTATGACACTTTTTTTCGGATCGGGTCTATCAGATTTTCGTAATGGGAAAATTTTGGAAATAGAGAAAATGGGAATTCTGGGGATCTTCAGGAAATACTATTATATAGGAACAACTGCCGGTCCACGCGGAACAGCGTTGTCTTTTGAAAAGGTTTTTGAGCGCGAAAGGTAAAGCAGTGGTATCCCTGATAGCAGTGTCAGCATATCCATATTTTGCCCATATGGCGCGTGCCTATTGTCACCGACTCTGAATATTTTAGGTTTTTTCGACGTAATTTATCTGTATATTTAGCTTTCTAGTACCGAGCGTCTCTGAGCTAAGCTGTGGACGGACAAACAAACTGGCACACAGATGGACGGACTAAAAAGGTTTCGAAGGTTGAAATACTTACTCAAACCGAAGAGGTTTATGACAACTTCTGCAGCGTCGATGGGCGAACTGGCGAACGACGCAAAGAAGTTGATCGTAGACAGCACGCTGAAGACCAGCGCGTAGATCAGGTAGGCCTTTATGTGTCCGCGTTTGTACTGGAACAAATACATTATTACATTATTATAATAATATAGCAGGAAAAGAATCAGACGGCACAGTTTATGCAGCGGTCGACAGATCATGCCGCGTTAAGGATTGGTAGTTATTTCAGATCTGCACGTGTAGCATGGTGCCGTAGAAAGGGGTTTCGTCTACGAAAGAAAAGACAAAATAACAGAACATAGAAAGATTATACTTGTTGTGGCATTGTCCTCGATGATAAGGAAAACTCTTGTAGTCTCGGCTTTAGTCTAAGACGCCACACATAATTTTAGTGACAAAAGCTTGTAAAATTTCCGAACGTAACCTCACATGTGTGGCTAAACCTGTAAAGCCGGAAACACATTATTAACACCCGACGCCACCCGATGAAACGTGATGCGTGTTGGGTCAAATCAAATGTATTGTTTTCTACGACCAGAATCACACTATGAACACCCGACGCGACGACACGTGCTACTGCATATCGACACGTTGCGTCGCGTGGCGTGTTAAATAATGTGTTTCCGGCTTAACTTCATTCGGATTTTATGTCAAATAACGGCGCCATTTTTTTCCAATTCATAAAATAAAATTCGTCTTTCATAGGGCACGCCGCAACCGCGGCGGTAAGAGCCCCCTCTTTGAGGAGTGGCTGGATAGGCGTCCCGGACCTACCGCATGACGCATGTCCTCTCCGGACTTGGAAGTTTCGGGAGGTACCTGTGTCTGATAAGGAAGGAGGAAATGCCTGAGTGTCACCATTGCGAGGTTCGCCTGGTAGGACACGGTGGAGCACACGGTGCAGGACTGCTCCGCTTGGGCAGAGCAGCGCCGTGTCCTCACGACGGCGATAGGCGGAGACCTCTCGCGCCCAGCATTGGTCGAGTCCATGCTGCGGGGCGAGACGGAGTGGGAAGCGGTCACCTCCTGCGAAGCAGTAATGCTCGCGAAGGCAGGCAGTGGTAGACGCCCATGGCGACGGACGTCGCAAGACGATTTCCGGCCACCGAAGGCGCGGGCATGCGGGCGGCGAGTAATGGGCAACTCGCCGCCCGACCATTGTACATGCCCGGGTCGACGGCGTGTTGTGTTCCACGAGCGCCTCAAAGCGCGTCAGCATGATGACGGTGCTTCCCTCTAGAGGGCCAAAGCCTGCCGGAGTCGCGGGACTTATCTCATTACCGTGACCCCGGAACGTAAAGGACTATTGTAGGACACAGTTAATAATTTAATTAATATAATATAATTATTGAATAATTTATTCCATAATTTGTTTGAATGGGAAGCCTCTAAGTAGGGTTACCCAATTTAAATACCTAGGCCATTATTTGACTGTAGACCTCTAGATCAAGTATATAGACATTGAACGCGAACGCAGGGCGCTAGCAGTTAGAAGCAACATTTTGGCTTACAGATTTGCTCGTTGTAGTAATGAGGTCAAAATCACTTTGTTCAAAGCTTTTTGTCAATCGTTCTACACGGGCGGTCTGTGGGTTAGCTGTACGCGGAAGGCTCTAGCCGCCCTGCGGGTGCAATATAATGAATAGTTTTTTAAGTGTTAACCAACCATTGGACCTTTTGTTGTCATTAAATAAATTATTATTATTATTATTACAGTAGATTTTAATCAGTACGAGTCTGATAGTCCCTCCCGCTCTGCCCTGGGTGGGAGGACTCATTTGATAATTTTACCGCAATAAAAAAAAAGCTAACATTTTCCCGTGGTTTCACCCTCGCTGATCAGTTCCTTTTGGTCGTAGCGTGATGTTATTTAACCTTCCCCGTTAAATGGAATGGAATAACCCAAAAGAAAAATAATTTTTAGCGCGTTCAACCAAACAAACGATTTAGTTTAATAATATTAGTACAGAAACGTATAGAAGTATAGATATAGCAAGCTTCTGATTGTCAAGAGTTTTGCCCACATTTCATCAAACGAAAGTATGAATAGTATACATAAAACAATTACCTTGTGAAGCCCAACTAGCAGGACTATAGAGAATGCCAGGTAAAGTAAGACCACGACTAATAAGATCCCTATGATCGCCAGCATAACGCCTCCCATTTGTTGAGTCTCATCGTCTTCTCCTAGAGACGCGACATCAACGATTGCGACGACTATGATGACGTTCGCCAAATGGATATACGACAACACGATGCTCCCGATCTGAAACATTCATTTGAAAAGTTTAATTATTATGTGAACGATTCATTCAAACCGAATCCCAGGGGTGTGTGTGGTAGGCGCAAAAAACCTGTCTTAAATGGCAACCGAGTCTCAAAAGGACAAGTTCTCAAAATGGCAAATTCTCTAAAAGCCTAATTTTCATAATGGCAAAGACTCAAAAATTACAAATTCTCGAAAGGCTTGATTCGCAAAATGGCAAATAACCAAAATGAAAGATTTTCTGCATCGGGAGTATAATCTATAATAAATAAAAATCAATGCCACTTTTCGTTGTAATTTTATAACTCAAGAACGGGCTCACCTATCCAAACCAAATGAGGCTTTATTCGAACTATTTAGTAGATGATTTATGTGAAGTTTGCACAAAATCGGGCGAGCAGTTCTTCATTTTTTATCACATTTTTTGTAACAAATGATGTACTTAGTAGTAGTAGGATTAGTAGTGTACAGTGGCGCTACGAAGTTCGCGGGGTCAGCTGGTCTATATACAACGTGTAACGTTAAATGCGCAAAACCTCTCGTGGGGTAACTCAGCCCATGTTACTGAACAATGATGTGAAAAACCGTTAGATGCAGCTGGATATCACTATTTTACATGGAGCGACTGCCTGTCGGACCTCCACAACCCAGTAACTGGGCATTACGATACCCCATGGTAAGACTGGTTGTCAGACTTTACAGCTTCTGACTACCAGTAACGACTGTCAAAGATCTACAAATGACAGTCGGGACCAACGGCTTTACGCATGCTTTCCGAGGCACGGAGGAAACTCGTATTTAGCCACGAGCTCCTCAACTATCAACACGAATTAACAAATTTTAATGTAAATCATTATTTAAATAAATTATCTGCAAAATAAAAATTTAATTTAGCCTATAAAATGAAAATTTTTGAAAAACCTTACTTACGGCATTATATATTCTGTGTTTACGGGCCTTGCTTTACTAATAAGTAAGGCCTACGGTTTTAACATAATATCTAAATTATTAGACCATAGTTTAGGTATCTCTGGTATTCGAGATGAATAATCTAAATATTATAACTTTGTTCACATTTTTTCATCCCAAAAATATAAAAATTGAATATTTAATATTTTTTTAAGTATTTCAAAGCCTTATTACCCATTAATTTTTCATTTTGATATTCCGCTTTTGTTTAAGGTAAAAATATAATTTTTTCTGTTCCTTTCAGTAGAAAATGTACTAAAATAATGGATACTTTTTAAACTTGTAGGTACATGTTTTTTCTGATTTTAAAGATATTCTTTAGCTAGGCCTTAATATCCAACAGGCCTTATTGGCCGCACCTCCCTTATACAACTAAAACTGGACCTTACCAGGTTCAAATAACCGATGATCAGGCATCCCGTCCTCAGGTCGATGCAGAAACAGCACTTGTCGAATATCACAGCCATTTTGAATCTGTAACAAAGGATGGGTTTACATTGGAATATTTGAAGTTCTTTTTCACAACAGACTGTTGGACCATTTACATTTTGTTTGGGAAAAATGTTTTATGTACGAGTATGTAGGACATGTGGTACCTCTGTTGTGTTTTATCAACCGGCTGAAAAAGGAAAACTTAACTTAAAACTTTAGGTAAGAAGTTTTTAAACGGCAAAAAAACATTTGTACGAGATAACCATTCTATGACATCTTTATTCTTCACCCATAGAGTATAGTAATATATGTCTTCACCCTATACAATTCTTAATATTATGTGTAGGTAGGTATATCATACGAGTAAAGAAAGTCAAAATTGTACTTGAATATTTTTTTTAAAGAATACCTACTTGGGGTTGTGATCTACAATCGATACCGAAGAATTTTTGTCTGTTTGTATGTATGTCCGGGATAAACTCAAAAAGTACTGGACGGATTTGGATGTTTTTTTTTGTTGTATACAATGATATTATAAGTAAAAAAGGTGTAGATACGTCATACGCGCTCAATAACGTATGCGCTCAAATGAGGCTGATTCACACATCTTGATCTCAGTGCGACGTTGCCAGCGGCACTTCACGTACCACAGACTGAATCAAAAGTAAAAGTGACTCAAAACTACCGAAAATGCCGTCGTGTGTGATGAGATATTGTACAAATTAAACATGCAAGACTTCTAAAAGTCAAGGAATCACATAAAATTCGTAAATATACTATTTATCTTTAATATTTTCACAAATAAAACATTACGTTTTTATAAATATGGCGTCGTAAAAGAAAGAGTGCGAGCACGGGTGCGCGTGAGAGGAGACGCTGACGTGCGGGGGGATTGATGACGCGTGGCGATCTAGCTGTCACTTTTTTTCTTATTGGTTTTATGAAGCTATCCTTTTTACTTGTCGTGAAATGCAATGTGTGTAAATAAAAAGTGTGTATGTGTGCTCGGAACACTTTTTTCCGTTGTTTTTGTACGTGATAACATATCTATGACTTTATAATATCATTGGTTGTATAGGTATTAAGTCTGGCCAACACATAGGCTATAACTTTTCTTGGAAACTTGAACACCTGGTGCAGAACCGCAACGAAGCAGCTAAACTAAAAGAGATACAAAAATGGTGCGATTGCAATAATTGTTCCACGTGATGAGCATTTTCTGCTGAGAGAATTGGAACACCTGATGCGGAACTCCAAGAGCCCAGCTACACATTTACAGGAATGACGTCTTAGCAAAGTTGTTCACCCTGATGAGCACTCTCTGTTGACGTATAAAAATTGAAGATCTGGAACACCTGTTGTGGAATTCCAAGAGCCCAGCTACACTATAACATAAAGGAATGACGTCTTAGCAAAGTTGTTCAGCCTGATGAGCAGTCTCTGTTGACGTATAAAAATTGAAGATCTTGAACACCTGCTCGATGTGGAACACCGAGAGCCCAGCTACACTATAACATATACCGGAATGACGTCTTAGCAAGAGTTGTTCAATCTGATGAGCATTATCACTATTAATGTATAAAAATTGAAGATCTGGAACACCTGATGTGGAAGTCAAAGCTATCACTTATTTCACTTTATAATTATATAATATAAACTGGGAGTACCTCCACGCAGTGAAGGCGGTAACAGTTCAGGACTGATTTTCGATGACGATGAATATATGAGTAAAATTTTTACTCTACTGGCCAAACTCCCATTAATTTTTTTACCCGGTCTGTTGGAATTGGGTATCAGACGGAAGCTAGTATAGTATAACTATTCTTTATTCAAATTAATAATAACTTATGGTTTACAGGCCTTTGGTCTAGTGCAGCGTTTCCCAACCTTTTTCAGCCACGGACCCCTAGGAAATCATGCACAGTTTTCACGGAACCCCTTAATAAAAAAAACAGCAAAAAAAAATCGGATTAGGTAATTATTTTATTTATTACATATACAGAATAGGTACTCATAACTGTTTATTATCAAAAATATGAAAAAATTAATGTGAAAGGTTGGTGTTGCTTCTCATCATCTTTCAGCTCGACAATACAAGTTTTCCATGAGATGACCAACGCACTTCAGCGTGCAATAACAACTGCTTGTGATTGTTTCCCATTTCTTCACAAATCATACCGATTACAGGACATTAGCATTTGACGTATGGTCCAGATATGATACCGCGGACCCCCATACATATACTGGCGGACCCCCAGGGGTCCGTGGACCACAGGTTGGGAAACACTGGTCTAGTGGTTAGTGACCCTGACTGCTATTATGCCGGAGGTCGTGGGTTCGATTCCCACCCAGGACAAATGTTTGTGTGATGAGCACGATCATTTGTTCTGTGTCTGGGTGTAATTTATCTATAATTAATGTATGTATTTAGAAATATACATATAAGTATGTATCAGTTGTCTAGTACCCATAACACAAGCTCTGCTTAGCTTGGGACTAGATGGCGTTGTGTGATAGTTGTGGAATATTATTATTATTATTTTTGACATGCATTTTACATTCTCGGAAAGCCGGCAAGTGCTGATAATACGGGCCTAAGCCAAGTGATTATCAGGTGGAACAGATGAAGTCTGGTCATGCGAAGAATTTTGTATGGAAGATTGAGTATTTGAGTTTTGATGTAGGTTTTCTGGTTCATATTGCAAAAATTATGCAGTGTATAATATCACTGCTTTTTGTAGTAAGTGGAAAGTATTTGGGGGTAAATTAAGAGATGTAAGGGACTGGTGTAGTTGCTTTGGAATAACTCCTGTTGAAGACAATACTATTGGTACTATTGCCACTTTTTGAAGATGCCAAAGTCGAATAATTACATCTTTTAGTTCAGTGTATTTCGTTAGTTTCTCTGCTATTGTAGTCTGTAGATTATGTGTATTTGGTACAGCAATGTCAATTAAATATCCTATTTTATTTATCTTATCATAAGTGTAATGTCTCCACCCGCGGTGGTGGACGCCCACGGCGATGGACGTCGCAAGACGATCTCCGGCCACCGTAGGCGCGGGCATGCGGGCAGCGAGTAAAGGGCAACTCGCTGCCCAACCATGGACCATGCCCGGGTCGACGGCGCGTTGTGTCCCACGCGCGCCTCAAAGAGCGTCAGCATAATGACGGGGCCCCCCTCTCAGAGGGCCAAAGCCTGCCGGGGTCGCAGGATTATTTCCTTACCGTGACCCCGAAACATAACAGGCTACTGAAGGACACCGTGGATTTTAGTCAGTAGAAGTCTGACAGTCCCTCCCGCCCTGCCCGGGGTGGGAGGACTCATTTGATGATTTTGCCACGTAAATAAAAAAAAAAAAAAACCGGCCAAGTGCGTGTCGGGCCACGCACAGTGTAGGGTTCCGTAGTTGCCCATCAAAATACTTATGCGAACTAACTAAACTGATTCGCTGAATTTAATTTTAAAAAGAAGAATTTTCAAAAACGGTCCGGGCGTCTTTGAGAAATCGGGAAAAATACATTTAAAAAAAAGATTACGACGAGTTGAGAACCTCCTCCTTTTTTTGAATTTAGTTAACAATAGTTGACAATAAAAACCTACCTATCCCCAAAACATACCCACCTATTATAGCTGTAAAAATAAAGTTGACAAACTTACATTTACAGTTGAAGTACATGTTCGCCGATACATTTTGTTTAGGAAAATATGTTATCCAAGTACGTTTTATAAGTTGGTCGACTATTACTCGTAAACTTGTAAAGCCTACTTAGTCATGATAATTTTTTTTTAAACTTCGTTATATATGCTACTATTGTGAATTTTTTCACACCCTCAAACATAACCGTTTAGCTGGTAGAGGGGGGGGGGGACACTCGAGTCGAGCAAAAATTTGCACTTTAAAGCTTAATATTTCACAAACGAATCTTTTTATCAAAAAAATGTTAATGGAAACTATCAATATTTTTAAAGACCTATTTAATGATACTCCACACTAAGGGGTACGCGAGAAAAAAAAAAACATCACCACTTTACGCCTACAGGAGGTACCCTAAAAAAAAATATTTTACGAGATTTTATTTTACCACTTTTTCGGCACAACAAATCCGTATATTTACGCCAAATTACAGCTTTCTAGTACTGGGCGTCTCTGCGCTAAGCTGCGGACAGACGGACGGACGGACGGACGGACGGACATGGCGAAACTATAAGGGTTCCTTGTTGACTACGGAACCCTAAAAAGTGTAATGTCTGGTCTATTGAAATGAACTGTTCTGTCATTAAAAATGCCACGGTCAAAATACATTTTTGTTGATGGATTCTCTAACATAATCTTTGGGTTGTATTTATAGTATGGTACAACGGAGTCTGTGAGTTTATATTGGTGAGCTAATTTCTGGTGTATTACGTTTGCTACCTGATCGTGCCTGTGTTTGTAATCTGTTTGAGCTATTGATTTGCAAGCGCTTGTAATGTGTTGGATTGTCTCTGGAGCACTATTGCATCTTCTGCATGTGTCATTACTTAAATTCTTTATGATATTTTTTCTGTAATTTTTTGTTTCAATTACCTGGTATTATTATTATACTCCAAATATGGCTACAAAGTGTTACCCGAGTGTGAGTACCCGAGTCCTAAATTCTTGCCCGAACAAATTCGCATTTAATACAAACTGCAAACTTTAGACGCTCGACATTTTGAAACAAACAGTGATAATTAAGAAATGTATTAAGCCACTTTGGCAAAAGGACATGCTATTAAGAAAAAAAAAAAACTAGGTTGGGCAGAAATATCTTAATTTCTTATTTTTTTGAACACAGTCCGTTCTGTTCATTCACTGGCGTATGCTCATTCACTGGAGCACTTACCCTGCTATGTCATGTAATCTAGTGCTAGTTACACAATTAATTTTGTTTTATTAATTTATTATGAACTAGCTGTGCCCGCGACTTCGTTCGCGTGGATGTCGGAACTCAACAATGTATTTTATTTTAAAACAAAGAATTTTTTCTAAAATAAAGTAGCTTAAGTTACTCCTTAATGCATCAGCTACCTGCCAATAGAAGTCCCGACAAAATCGGCCCAGCCATTTCAGAGATTATCCATTACAAACAAACTAGACAGATATACAGAAAGAAATTTCGGTGTATGAACCGTATACATATTCGGATGCATGTAGTAAAAAACGGTTATTTCAATATTACAAACAGACACTCCAATTTTATTTATATGTATAGATGTACAGATAGTTAAACAATTATCCGTAACAGATATCAGACCATATTAGGTAACTAAACCATTGTTAAAATTATTGCTTAAAGGAAAAAATATTAACAGGAAATTAATGTTATTTGTTTTGTGTGTTCGTTGAAAGGATGTCATCATTGTAATTTGAACGAGGAACCACATTTAGGCATCGACGTAGCTCCATATTACGGGTCAGAGCCCATTCGTACCCTAAGATTCGCACCCTGTGCCCACTCGTACCCTGGAAGTTTTGAGGGGCCCACTCGTCCCCTGGAGAATATTTATTTTTATTAATTCTTCTAATATAAGTACATGTACATGTGTATACTGCAGCTTGGTAGTCCTGGTACAGTCGCGCAGAAAAGGGTAAAATAAAAATATAGTAATTCGGTAGATATCATGTTTATTTCAAACAAGATT